>CM064512.1:34984058-35182392 GCA_032716605.1 Paralithodes platypus
ATCAGGTATTAGACTAAATAAAGATAATGAAAGTGTTGGGGTAGAGGTTAACGAAGGTAGTGAGACCATAGTTATTGGAGTTATATATAGACCGCCTAATATGAGTAGAAATGGCGGAAAATCGTTATGGGAGGAAATTAAAATAGCATCAAGGTTTAGCAATGTGTGCATTATGGGGGATTTTAATTTTCCGAACATTGATTGGCAGCACCAAATAGGCGACTCCGATTCAGTAGAGTTTATTGAGGTAGTACAAGATAGTTTTTTATTTCCATTCATAGATACGCCGACTAGAGGTATTAATATTCTTGATTTAGTTTTCAGTAACAATGAACATATGATAAATAATGTAGAGATTGGTGACCACCTAGGAAATAGCGATCATAAATCTATTTATTTTAATATACAATGGACAGGGAATGCTAAAGAGAATACGACACTTATCCCAGATTTCAGAAAAGCCGATTATGGTGGGCTAAGAAGAGACTTAAGGGTGGACCCTATTGTTAAGCGATTAAGTCAGGATATGCCAGAGTTAAACTTGCCACCTACATATAACCAGTTTATTGCTTCACTCCACAATGCTCAAAATAAATATATCCCTAAAAGAAGATTTAGATCGACGCAGAACCAACCAAAATGGATGACTAATAAGCTAATAGATCTTATAGGAAAAAAAAAGGAATATATCGAAAAATAAAGAAAGGTGAAAAATTTTACATATATACTATCAGACTCTATCAAGACAGGTCAAAAAGGAAATCAGGAAAGCAAACAGAAATTATGAAATAAGGATAGCCAGCGACTCAAAAAATAACCCTAAAGCTTTTTACCAACTATATAAATCTAAAGTTAGAGATGTAATAGGCCCCCTAAAAACTTCAATAGGAGAAATAACAGAAAATGATTTAGAAATGTGCAGTACATTAAATAGTCAGTTTCTTTCCGTTTTCACTAATGAAAATTTGGCACAGATTCCAGAAGTCAATATGGTATATAGTGATAGTATAGAAAATAGGTTAAGTACAGTTAGTATAAGTAGAAATGATGTGCTTAAGGAAATTGACAGACTGAAACCTCAAAAATCGCCTGGTCCTGACGAGGTATATGCTAGAGTATTAAAAGAATGCAGAGATGAGTTAAGTAGTCCATTAGCATTTATATTTAACAAGTCATTAGAAACAGGTTTAGTTCCAGAAGCTTGGAAGCTTGCAAATGTAGTTCCGATGTATATGAAGCAGTAGATAGTGACAAGTCATATGATATTATATATTTAGATTTCAGTAAAGCTTTCGACAGAGTCCCTCATGAGAGATTGATGAGAAAGGTTGAGGCACATGGAATAGGAGGGTCGTTGTTGGGATGGATTAGGTCATGGCTAATTGGTAGGAAACAGAGAGTCAGCATATATGGTACCAAGTCAGAGTGGGGAGCAGTCAAAAGTGGTGTCCCCCAGGGATCGGTATTAGGTCCCCTGTTGTTTCTTATATACATAAATGACCTAGATTTAGGTATAACTAGTAGGATAAGTAAATTCGCAGACGATACTAAAATGGGGAGATCAATTGATTCAGATAGCGATATAGAGTGCCTCCAAAGGGATCTAGATACCTTACATGAATGGTCAGTAAATTGGCAGATGAAGTTTAACATTGACAAATGCAAGGTATTAAAGATAGGGAAGATGCAAACAAATGTTAAATATAAACTAGCTAATTTAGAATTAGAAAATTCAGACTGCGAGAAAGATCTAGGTGTGTTTGTTAGCAATGATTTGAAGCCTAGAAAACAGTGTATAAGCGTTCGTAATAAGGCAAACAGGATTCTCGGGTTCATCTCTAGGAGTGTGAGTAACAGAACTGCTGATGTTATCTTAAAACTTTACTTGTCATTAGTGAGACCCCATATGGATTATGCTGTCCAATTTTGGTGTCCTTATTACAGAATGGACATAGATTCATTGGAGAGAGTACAGCGTAGAATGACAAAAATGATCCATAATATTAGAAATCTTTCGTATGAAGAAAGGTTGAAGAAATTAGGTTTACATTCGTTAGAGAGACGCAGAGTTAGAGGGGATATGATAGAGGTGTTTAAGTGGGTTAGTGGGATTAACAAAGGGGACATGACAAATGTACTAAAGCTCAGTGATAGCGAAGAACTCGTACCAATGGTTTCAAATTAGATAAATTTCGTTTCAGAAAAGATATAGGAAAATATTGGTTTGGTAACAGAGTTGTAGATGGGTGGAATAGGCTACCAAGTGATATAGTGGGATCAAGAACGATAGGGAGCTTTAAGAAAAAATTGGATAAGCATATGGACGAGAAGGGTTGGGTGTAAAGGGGGATCAGCCGGGTTGGGCCAATCAGCGCTCTGCAGACCCCCGTAATCCTGCGTTAATCTCTAACCGGTTTGGTAAGATGATCCTCAGGGTATTAGAGTGTTGAGCCTATAATTGGGCTTTGTAATTGGGGTTGTGTGGGACAGGGATCTGCCTTGCTTAGGCCAATCGGCTTTCTGCAGACTCCCATTTTCTTATGTTCTTATGTTCTTATATACCGTATATATTTTTTTTTTTTTTTTTTTTAAAGACTGGATGTTGCTTTTAAAATAAAATATAATCTTCACATCTTCAATAACTTTTGTCGACCTTCTGCCCCACTTATATTTCACTTCCGGCTAACACAATTGGTGAGTGGCACACCAAGGCAAGGGGTAGAGTGAGGAAGGAATAGTTATATCCAGAAGCTTGAACACAGGTATGTAAATGGGTGATAGACGGGGATCAATGAATAATAAAGGGAAGAGAGAGAGAGAGAGAGAGAGAGTAAATAAAAATACATAATTATATATATGCCTAAGACGAATATAGCAAACGAGACGGTCAAAGTACATGTCAGGGACAATATATACTATTCCGTGTTGTTTATTTATTCACGCCAACTCCCGCCACCAACGATGTCTTATCTGGGACACAAGGTTAATGTTCGGGCCCTTATAAATTATTGAGTCTCTTGCTACACTACTCTCTGGAATTTATTTATGAACAAACTGATGGAATGGTGAGAGCTATTTGGTAATAGGTTGGGTTATGAGAATCATAGAAAGTGATGATCAGTCTTGTGGATCCAGAAATATATAGATTAATAAGAGGAACACGGAACAAATCATGGTAAAGCTAAATTTAAAAGCATAAGTAAGGGTATTGATTTCTGGGTTAAATGCCAAAATTGGGCAGAAGAGATAGACATAATTATATAAATATATATATATATATATATATATATATATATATATATATATATATATATATATATATATATAGAGTATATCTACCGTATATTCATTTATATATACTCTCAGCGTGGCTTGAACCACTGAGTCTGACAGTCAGGACAATTGTTCATGCTTTAACCAACTTTACCATGGCGTGATAAAAGATACTTAAGCTTTTCCTATATATAATAAGGGAAATCCTACTTGGAGAGTGTATTTCAATTCATACACAAGTCGTAGCTTCCATATTCCAGGATGCCATACAGGGATTTCTAAAAGTAGCCCCACATAACTCGGGTTAATTATCCTTTTATCCCTTTTACATGCCTACGTGGTAGAGTTGGTTAACCTGGCACCTGCAGGAGGACTCATACAATGTTCTACTGGGCGGCTGCGGGAAGACTCATAAGATCATAGGCTTTAAAAAAAAAACATTTAAAACACCCCAGTGGCACTAAAAAAAAGTAATTTGTGTTTAGGTGAGATAATTTCTCTCTATTACTTGCTACTACTCTTACACATATGACCCCCCCCCCCCATTGTCCCCCATCCTCAATTATCAGGTATTTTGTCTATTATTCCCGATATTTATCAAGTATTTTCGTGGGAGGATGGGCCTCTCAGTGCTATGCGAAAGAGAGGGTGTCTCCTTCTCGCCAGTCTAGGCCAGATTACGACCGCGGGGCTAAATATAAAATTTTCACCAGCCAATTGCTCTTACCACTTGTTTTAATGCTTTCCCATGTTCATAATTATGTTCATATTAAAAGTAAAATAGGTGCATATGGATAAGTAATTATATATATGGTGAATTGACAATTTTACTGAGGAATGAATTAGAATACCTTCGCACTGCGGGCTCTTTCAAATACCATACCTGCGCAGCTTAGAGGTTAAAGCATGGACAATCGTCCTGAGTGTTGGTGGTTTGAGCTCCACTGAGAGGATAAAAACACTTAAAAGCTCATCTGTATTTGTGAGATAGCACCTCAATCAGGGATAGCCACGCCATAAACTGCCTCCAGGCTCACAGACTTGTACCCACTGCCCTACTCCACAGTGCTACCTCACCCAAATGGATTAAGATCATTAACCCTTAACTAGCCAACCCAGGAAGGTGTGGGCCACTGCTACACAACCTGATTGCTCCATTGAAGTGGCGGGCGGTGGGGTCGCCTCATCAAACATAATTGGAAAAGAGTTAATTTAGTGTAGGGCGTGCAGCGCTTATGGTATTATGTATGATTGCAAGAGTGTGTGTATCTTAATATCAAGCTAGAGTTGCTCTTTATAAGACTGAGACACAGATAAACATGAAGCAAATAAGGCCAGGTGGTGAAACAGGGTATCAACAAATCCTTATACTGTACTCCCCCTAAGGCTGGCCCCGAGAGTATATACTTCCCTGAATGATTGGTGCCCATAACCTCCTCCCTTATATATATATATATATATATATATATATATATATATATATATATATATATATATATATATATATATATATATATATATATATATAATATATTTTCTTTAATACATACGAGGTTGAAAGAAATGGCATTTTCTGCGTTGGAAATTTTATTATTCAAAGTTTCCAGGTCTCTGATGAGTTTTCGCTGGGTGGCGGGAAGTGGATGAAGGAGATGAGCAAAATTCATGGTGGTACAGGGTTACATTAAAGTACATGAAGATACAGGATATACGAAGCGTTTCACTGGACAACCAGCATTATCAAGTAAGGATGGAATGATATAAAAGGTAAACAGGAAGGGTATATATAGAGGGTGGAGGATTAGAGGAGGCGAAAAACAGGGGGCAAAAGACTGCTATTGGTGGAGGGGTATTCTAGGAGAGAGAAAAAGGGAGAACCGCTTCACGCATGCGCACTGGATGCGGGATGGTGGCCGGTTGGAGGGGTCGAAGCTGATTGGCTGCGTGTCGAGGGGCGTGGCCTAAGTTGTGTGGCGCCTGCGGAAGACGAAGCTGAAGGAGGTAGCGCGGGGGCTGCGTCAAGGGCACCGGGGCGCGACGGGGGCGTTAGGTCCTGTAGGAAAGTGCCTTTTGGCAGAAGGAAGGATCTGAAGGTCCAGAGTTTGGTTGTTGATGTTGGGATGTAAGGCTTGGATATATAAAGCTTCGAGTATAGGTAATCTCCTTGGGTCACTTTCTTTATCGAGTATGGTGGTGTGTTTCTCTAACTCGTTGCGTGTGAGGTGAGGGTGGTTAGGGGTGAGATAGTGGTCTTTGATGGCTCCAGCCTGAAGGTGAAGAGTTAACCGACGTGAAAGACGAGTCTGCGTCATACCAATATAGGAATGAGGTCCACAGTCCTCATAATTACAGGTATGTTGGTAAATGACGTTATCGTCGGTCATCGGGCTCTTTATCTTGGTGGAGGCTGGTTTGTTGCGGAGAACGAGGTTGGAGGTCTTGTGGGATTTGTAATAAATTATTAATTTGATTTTGTTTTCCGGGTTGGTTGGGTGGACATGCTTGGAGATTATTTCTTTTAAGACGGCCTCGTCATTTTTGTGTTCAGATGACATGTAATTGCGGTAGAAGATCTTAATTTCTTAGTTGGTGTATCAGGGCAATGATAAATTCACCAACACTGGACATCCCGGAGAAGGCCCTGAAAACACTACTGGAGCTATGTACCAAGGAGGCCCCCTTCCTTTGCCCCCGGGGCAACATGTACAAGCAGATAGACGGTGTGGCGATGGGCAGCCCCCTAGGAGTTCTTTTTGCGAACTTTTTCATGGGTACCATCGAGGAAGAGCTCCTAGCTGCCCAACGACCCGCCGACTACTGTAGATACGTGGATGACATCTTCGTGCAAATCAAGGACCTCCACGAACTACAGGAACTCCAGCGTCGCTTCATGACCTCCTCCGGACTTAACTTCACCTTTGAAAAATCTAACAATGGACAACTTCCCTTCCTCGACATCCTCGTAGCTCTGAACGACCATGGGTTCAAAACCACCGTCTACATTAAACCTACTAACACAGGACAATGCCTCAACGGTGATAGTGAATGCCCCCGCCGTTATCTTCTATCCTCCATCTCCGCCTATGTTAGGAGAGCCCTCACGCACTGCTCTACCTGGGCCGACACCCACCAGGAACTATAAAGACTATCCCAAGTTTTACTAAATAACGGATACTCCAACTCCGACATCTCCAGCACCATCAACCACCATCTTGAAAAATGGTACACCCAAAGCCCTCCCAACATTGACCCCCCCAATGAAATTAAGATCTTCTACCGCAATTACATGTCCTCTGAACACAAAAATGACGAGGCCGTCTTAAAAGAAATAATCTCCAAGCATGTCCACTCAACCAACCCGGAAAACAAAATCAAATTAATAATTTATTACAAATCCCCCAAGACCTCCAACCTCGTTCTCCGCAACAAACCAGCCTCCACCAAGATAAAGAGCCCGATGGCCGACGATCACGTCATTTACCAACGTACCTGTAATTATGAGGACTGTGGATCTCATTCCTATATTGGTATGACGCAGACTCGTCTTTCACATCGGTTAACTCTTCACCTTCAGGCTGGAGCCATCAAAGACCACTATCTCACCCCTAACCACCCTCACCTCACACGCAACGAGTTAGAGAAACACACCACCATACTCGATAAAGAAAGTGACCCAAGGAGATTACCTATACTCGAAGCTTTATATATCCAAGCCTTACATCCCAACATCAACAACCAAACTCTGGACCTTCAGATCCTTCCTTCTGCCAAAAGGCACTTTCCTACAGGACCGAACACCCCCCCTCGCCCCCCGGTGCCCTTGACGCAGCCCCCGCGCTACCTCCTTCAGCTTCGTCTTCCGCAGGCGCTACACATCTTAGGCCACGCCCCTCGACACGCAGCCAATCAGCTTCGACCCCTCCAACCGACCACCATCCCGCATCCAGTGCGCATGCGTGAAGCGGTTCTCCCTTTTTCTCTCTCCTAGAATACCCCTCCACCAATAGCAGTTTTTTGCCCCCTGTTTTTCGCCTCCTCTAATCCTCCACCCTCTATATATACCCTTCCTGTTTACCTTTTATATCATTCCATCCTTACTTGATAATGCTGGTTGTCCAGTGAAACGCTTCGTATATCCTGTATCTTCATGTACTTTAATGTAACCCTGTACCACCATGAATTTTGCTCATTTCCTTCATCTACTTCCCGCCACCCAGCGAAAACTCATCAGAGACCTGGAAACTTTGAATAATAAAATTTCCAACGCAGAAATTGCCATTTCTTTCAACTTCGTATGTATTAAAGAAAGTTTATTACCTGGCTTTACTAACATATATATATATATATATACATATATATATATATACTGTATATCGTATATATATATATATATATATATACTGTATATCGTATATATATATTATATATATATATATATATATATATATATATATATATATACTGTATATATACTGAATATATATATATATATATATATATATATATATATATATATATATATATATATATATATATATATCCTACTGTTCAAGGTATTGGACTGAAGATGTCTTTAGAGATAAGTCGTATTTACCAGGAAGATATAGGATATATAAGCCTCCAGGTAGAATATCATCCCGCCACTCAGCCTCAACGTCGATACTTGGGAAGGAACACAACTCGGTGTTTTAAAGCCTTTGAAGTTGACGAGACAAAGGATCAACACAGGGAAGATTCAGGGAAGCTGAGTGAATGAGGGAGAAAGAGACATGGAGAGAGAGAGTGTGTGTGTTTGAGAGAGAGAAAGAGTCAGAGAACCTGGTAATGTCAAGGATCATGATCATCCAATGTTTGCATGTGGAATCATCTTAAACCATAATGTTATAAACAAAATAGGTTCAGTAGTGGTGCTGTATGGGATACAGTGTTAGTACGAGTCAACATATTGTTAATGGAGGATTTTAGTTTGCTCCCTATACCTATATCATGCTTTTAAAAACACACCAAAGACCCCCCCTTCCAGACAAATGTTTACATGGCTCGGTAGAAAACTTTAGCCTATCATTATACGTACTATGGTACATCTAAACAACTACAATAGTAGGAAGAAGATTTTATCAACCACTGGAGGGGTATAGTTGCCAGCAGATGAAGCTGGTACAGGTGTTGTGGAGGTGTGGTAAGCAACTACAACAGTCGGAAGAAGGTTCAATCAACCACTGGTGGGGTACAGTTGCCAGCAGATGAAACTGGTACAGGTGTTGTGGAGGTGAGGTAAGCAACTACAACTGTCGGAATAAGGTTCTATCAACCACTGGTGGGGTACAGTTGCCAGCAGATGAAGCTGGTACAGGTGTTGTGGAGGTGTGGTAAACAACTACAACAGTCGGAAGATGGTTCCATCAACCAATGGAGGGGTACAGTTGCCAGCAGATGAACCTGGTACAGGTGTTGTGGTGGCGGGGCTAGATTTAATGCTCTCACGGATTAAGGGTATAGTGGCTATTTTGTTGGTATACTAATTTACATATTAATTTATGTGTTAGTTTCCTCGCTAGACCTCCATCAAGCTTAAAAAAGACACCCTCTAGATAAATTTGTAATTGTTTTGGTCGAAAAATGGCACGGCCAGAGGCCGGTTCCTCTTAAAATTACAGACTTGCTATCGCTTTCCAAGATAAAATCGACACCTAAATGGCACGAAAGGTCTTAACATTTACAACGAAATGGGGTGAAAGGTGTTAAATTCGTCAAACTAATGGGCCAAGCGTCTTATAATCTCAAAACTAATGGGGCTAAACAAGAGAAAGAAGGGGGACCAGAAAAACGGCTTATTACACCCTAATTAATAGTTTGAAGATGAATCCAAGAGTTTGACTATATGCTGTGATGTTATTATCAGTAAACGCCATTATTCATCAACCATTGTTTATTCATAATATTATTTTCATACTACATACTTTTTCTTAGGCTTTATCATATACTACAGTAGATCTGGACTTGACACGAAAATGGAACTTTGCAGTAAGGGACCCAACATCGGAGAAGGAACCCCCAAGTTCGAACCTCAAAACCTCGAAAATATCACATTTTCGCGGTTTCGAGGTTCGAACTTGGGGGTTCGTTTTCCGATTTTGGGTCCCTTACTGCAAAGTTCAGTATTGTTTTCGGGTCAAGTCCAGATCTACTGTATGGCTTCATGAAGTCATTGTAATTCACTATGATACTAGTGTTTTCTTACAAGTGTGTGTATCTGTTATTTTTAAATTTGCCTGATGATGGAGTAAGTGTCTCCGAAAGGTTGCAATACATATAGACAAGATGAACATGCTCTTTTACCACGCCCTGGTGTTTCTCTTCACTATTCGCCTCCGCTTTTCACGGACAATATTAATAAATAGCTGATATATATATATATATATATATATATATATATATATATATATATATATATATATATATATATATGCCTCTTGAAGGCTAACGGATTGGGAAAGTAATTGAATGAATAAATATTGGATTACTAAAAAGTAGTTGGGATGCAGTATTTCTTCAGTATCAAAATCCATCAATGAAACCTACTTGTTATCCAGCTAATCCTATCTGTCTATGTACTGTATATGAATATTAACAAAAATATGTTTTACTTTTTGTAAGCGGTTCCCAAGTTTCCAGACCATTACCTTCTGTCATGCTCAGCCTGTCTCCCAACTTTTTACTGCATAGACGTCACAACACTCTCCTTCGTACAGTCACATTCAAAGGTCCACACAAACAAAACTTTCCCCGTTAACAGAAGGACTATAATCAACAACTGGTACGTTTCACTAACCAATGTCTAAACCCTTCAACCAAAGGAGTGGTTGGCAGCATAACCATTAATATACCATTAATTCATCTCTGGTTCATTTGTGAATAGAATCCAATGCCTGAATACTCAAAGATGCCATAAGTTAAACAACGATTCAGAGGCATAGGAACCAATGAATGTATAGTTAATTCTTTGTCCTAAAGTCATATCTTGCTCATACACAGGAGACTGTTATAAATCATAACAGAATTTCATGAATTGTTTTTGAGTGGTAATAGCTCTAGAATAACGATGTTGGCATTTAGGATATGGCGATCAGGGTGAGATAAGGTACCATAAATGTTTATAGTATCGGGTCCCAGAACAATTGGTGATGACCCGTATACGTCTTGGTAATAACATTGCCTCCTCACCCTACCCTCACTTGGCTCTACGTCTTGGTAATAACATTGGCTCCCAATCCTTCCCTCACTTGGCTCTACGTCTTGGTAATAACATTGGCTCCCAATCCTTCCCTCACTTGACTCTACGTCTTGGTAATAACATAGGAACATAAGAACATAAGAAAATGGGAGTCTGCAGAAAGCCGATTGGCCTAAGCAAGGCAGATCCCTGTCCCACACAACCCCAATTACAAAGCCCAATTATAGGCTCAACACTCTAATACCCTGAGGATCATCTTACCAAAACGGTTAGAGATTAACGCAGGATTACGGAGGTCTGCAGAGCGCTGATTGGCCCAACCCTGCTGATCCCCCTTCACACCCAACCCTTCTCGTCCATATGCTTATCCAATTTTATCTTAAAGCTCCCTATCGTTTTTAATCCCACTATAGCACTTGGTAGTCCATTCCACCCATTTTTGTCATTCTACGTTGTACTCTCTCCAATGAATCTATGTCCATTCTGTAATAAGGACACCAAAATTGAACAGCATAATCCATATGGGGTCTCACTAATGACAAGTAAAGTTTTAAGATAACATCAGCAGTTCTGTTACACACACTCCTTGAGATGAACCCGTGAATCCTGTTTGCCTTGTTTCGAACGCTTATACACTGTTGTCTAGGCTTCAAATCATTGCTAACAAACACACCTAGATCTTTCTCACAATTCGAGTTTTCTAATTCCACATTAGCTAGTTTATATTTAACATTTGTATGCATCTTCCCTATCTTTAATACCTTGCATTTGTCAATGTTAAACTTCATCTGCCAATTTACTGACCATTCGTGTAAGGTAATAACATTGCCTCCTCATCCTTCCCTCACTTGACTCTACATCTTGGTAATAACATTGGCTCCCCATCCTTCCCTCACTTGACTCTACATCTTGGTAATAACATTGGCTCCCCATCCTTCCCTCACTTGGCTCTACGTCTTGGTAATAACATTGGGTCCCCACCCTACCCTCACTTGGCTCTACGTCTTGGTAATAACATTGGCTCCCAATCCTTCCCTCACTTGACTCTACGTCTTGGTAATAACATTGGCTCCCCATCCTTCCCTCACTTGACTCTACGTCTTGGTAATAACATTGGCTCCCCATCCTTCCCTCACTTGGCTCTACGTCTTGGTAATAACATTGGCTCCCCATCCTTCCCTCACTTGACTCTACGTCTTGGTAATAACATTGGCTCCCCAATAGTCCCCATCCTTCCCTCACTTGGCTCTACGTCTTGGTAATAACATTGGCTCCCCAATAGTCCCCATCCTTCCCTCACTTGGCTCTACGTCTTGGTAATAACATTGGCTCCCCATCCTTCCCTCACTTGGCTCTACGTCTTGGTAATAACATTGGCTCCCCATCCTTCCCTCACTTGGCTCTACGTCTTGGTAATAACATTGGCTCCCCATCCTACCCTCACTTGGCACTACGTCTTGGTAATAACATTGGCTCCCCATCCTTCCCTCACTTGGTTCTACGTCTTGGTAATAACATTGCCTCCCCATCCTTCCCTCACTTGACTCTACATCTTGGTAATAACATTGCCTCCCCATCCTTCCCTCACTTGGCTCTACGTCTTGGTAATAACATTGCCTCCTCATCCTTCCCTCACTTGACTCTACATCTTGGTAATAACATTGGCTCCCCATCCTTCCCTCACTTGACTCTACATCTTGGTATTAGCATTGGATCCCCATCCTTCCCTCACTTGGCTCTACGTCTTCGTAATAACATTGGCTCCCCATCCTTCCCTCACTTGACTCTACGTCTTGGTAATAACATTGGCTCCCCATCCTTCCCTCACTTGACTCTACGTCTTGGTAATAACATTGGCTCCCCATCCTTCCCTCACTTGACTCTACATCTTGGTATTAACATTGGCTCTCCATCCTTCCCTCACTTGGCTCTACGTCTTGGTAATAACATTGGCTCCCCATCCTTCCCTCACTTGACTCTACGTCTTGGTAATAACATTGGCTCCCAATCCTTCCCTCACTTCACTCTACGTCTTGGTAATAACATTGGCTCCCCATCCTTCCCTCACTTGACTCTACATCTTGGTATTAACATTGGCTCCCCATCCTTCCCTCACTTGGCTCTACGTCTTGGTAATAACATTGGCTCCCCATCCTTCCCTCACTTGACTCTACGTCTTGGTAATAACATTGGCTCCCCATCCTTCCCTCACTTGACTCTACGTCTTGGTAATAACATTGGCTCCCCATCCTACCCTCACTTGACTCTACGTCTTGGTAGTAACATTGCATCCTCATCCTTCCCTCACTTGACTCTACGTCTTGGTAGTAACATTACATCCTCATCCTTCCCTCACTTGACTCTACGTCTTGGTAGTAACATTGCATCCTCATCCTTCCCTCACTTGACTCTACGTCTTGGTAGTAACATTGCATCCTCATCCTTCCCTCACTTGACTCTACGTCTTGGTATTTTTTTTTTTTTTTTTTTTTTTTTTTTTTTTTTTTCTATGTGATTGAGGGAGGCAAAAGGCATAACTGCCTATAGCGAGTGCCTCCCCCATAGTTGAAAGAGTGACAGGGCCAAAATCAAGGGACGTTCGAGCCAAAATGCCTGGACACACGGAGTTTGAAGCAATTTAAGTCATAGGAAGAGGGAAAGACTGATTCTGGGAGAGAGTTCCAGAGCTCAGCTGTTGAGTAGAAGAAAGTTTGAGAGTAACGTTTCAGTCTTGGGTTGGAGAGTTGCACAGAGTAGGGGTGGGATTGAGTTGCAAGACGGGTACCACGTGCCCTACGTAAAGGAGGTGGTATGCACTGGGATAGCTCTGAGGAACACTGATTATTATAGTAGCGATAGAATAGCGAGAGAGATGCAACATTGCGGCGGAGAGAGAGAGAGATTGCAGAGAGTTGGTGAGTGGACGGGAGTTAATGATACGAAAGGCCTTCCTTTCAACTTTGTCTAGGAGAGCGGTGTGAGAGGAACCTGCCCACACATGTGAACAATACTCAATACAAGGGCGCACTATGCCCCTGTACAGAGCAAGAAGCTGTGCAGGGGAAAAGAACCCCCTAAGGCGGTTGAGCACACCCAGCTTCTGGGAGGCTGCCTTAGCAAGACTGGTAATATGGTCTTTCCAAATGAGTTACATTGCATCCTCATCCTTCCCTCACTTGACTCTACGTCTTGGTAGTAACATTGCATCCTCATCCTTCCCTCACTTGACTCTACGTCTTGGTAGTAACATTGCATCCTCATCCTTCCCTCACTTGACTCTACATCTTGGTAATAACATTGCCTCCCCATCCTTCCCTCACTTGACTCTACGTCTTGGTAGTAACATTGCATCCTCATCCTTCCCTCACTTGACTCTACATCTTGGTAATAACATTGCCTCCCCATCCTTCCCTCACTTGACTCTACGTCTTGGTAATAACATTGGCTCCCCATCCTTCCCTCACTTGACTCTACGTCTTGGTAATAACATTGGCTCCCCATCCTTCCCTCACTTGACTCTACATCTTGGTAATAACATTGGCTCCCCATCCTTCCCTCACTTGACTCTACATCTTGGTAATAACATTGGCTCCCCCTCCTTCCCTCACTTGGCTCTACGTCTTGGTAATAACATTGCCTCCTCATCCTTCCCTCACTTGGCTCTACGTCTTGGTAATAACATTGGCTCCCCATCCTTCCCTCACTTGACTCTACGTCTTGGTAATAACATTGGCTCCCCATCCTTCCCTCACTTGACTCTACGTCTTGGTAATAACATTGGCTCCCCATCCTTCCCTCACTTGACTCTACGTCTTGGTAATAACATTGGCTCCCCATCCTTCCCTCACTTGACTCTACGTCTTGGTAATAACATTGGCTCCCCATCCTTCCCTCACTTCACTCTACGTCTTGGTAATAACATTGGCTCCCCATCCTTCCCTCACTTGACTCTACATCTTGGTAATAAAATTGCCTTCCCATCCTTCCCTCACTTGGCTCTACGTCTTGGTAATAACATTGGCTCCCCATCCTTCCCTCACTTGGCTCTACGTCTTGGTAATAACATTGGCTCCTCATCCTTCCCTCACTTGACTCTACATCTTGGTAATAACATTGCCTCCCCTTCCTTCCCTCAATTGACTCTACGTCTTGGTAGTAACATTGCATCCTCATCCTTCCCTCACTTGACTCTACGTCTTGGTAGTAACATTGCATCCTTATCCTTCCCTCACTTGACTCTACCTCTTGGTAATAACATTGCCTCCCCATCCTTCCCTCACTTGACTCTACGTCTTGGTAGTAACATTGCATCCTCATCCTTCCCTCACTTGACTCTACATCTTGGTAATAACATTGTCTCCCCATCCTTCCCTCACTTGACTCTACGTCTTGGTAGTAACATTGCATCCTCATCCTTCCCTCACTTGACTCTACATCTTGGTAATAACATTGCCTCCCCAACCTTCCCTCACTTGATTCTACGTCTTGGTAGTAACATTGCATCCTCATCCTTCCCTCACTTGACTCTACGTCTTGGTAATAACATTGCCTCCCCATCCTTCCCTCACTTGACTCTACGTCTTGGTAATAACATTGCCTCCCCATCCTTCCCTCACTTGACTCTACGTCTCGGTAATAACATTGCCTCCCCACCCTTCCTTCACTCTTTTTCTCTTTATATCTCACTCTTCCTGGGTTGTATCCATTTGGTACCCAATCAGCCTACTGTTTTAACACATTTATCCCTATACAGGTGTCGATTTCTTCGTGGCGAGTGATAACGAGCCAGCATATGTGGATAATGTTTTAGACAATAGGTTATATTTGTACATTTTTCGACAGAAAAATGTCTTCGGTGAAGCCGAATTTCTCCATATAATGCTGGCTCGCTATATCTCGCCAGGAAGAAACCGACACATGGATGGGGATCTATGTCTTAAAACAGTAGGCTGAATGGGGCCAAATGGATACAACTCAGATACTGAGAAAATAATGAGAGATTAATATAGAGCGAAGTGGTGGTCCCCTTAAGTGTATACAACGAAAACAATGGCGGTGATGTAGATACAGGGGAGTCAACCATGTAATACAACCACAGTAAACTAATAACAAGCAAAGAACCAAGTGAGGGAAGGATGGGGAGGCAATGTTATTACCAAGAGGTAGGTTCAAGTGAGGTGGTCACCTTAACAAAGTTAAATCACACGAACGCTTTCCTTCATTCTCTAGCTGCCGATATAGAGACAATTTGGTCAAGAAACATTGCTGTCCGTAAATAGGCTATACCCTGTCCCAAATAAGTAGGGACAAACTCCTTAACATTAATCTCTATAACTCACAAACGACTAGAGTAATCGGGCTAATATTTCTACCATTTTGGAAGGGTCAGCCAGGGAATAGGCATGGACATTGATAGCTCATTTGTTCTAGCCATTGTTTAGTTACAAAGGTCAGGGTTCACCATTTCTGGCCTACTTGTTTGGAACAGGGTAGCATAGAATTGTAGAAGGGTCAAGGATACAGTTTAAGTTAAGCCACATAATTCGTACATAGGGATATAAATTTAAACATTTGTTCGTATATTTTGTTCAGATATGGCCGAAAACATTATACCAATCCACCCAGTAAAACTCTAAGTTCCTTCCCACCTATTTGGTGATTGAAATAACTACCAAACATATGAAATAACTGTTTCAATATAGTTGTGCTTGGAAAATATGTAGGAAGAATTACATTGGTACATGAATTTAGCCTTGAGTATAGCTTATCTGAGAGCAAAGGTAAGAAGGATCTTTTGACTGTACACAGTACTCTATCAAGACAGTATTAACTACACCGATATCCACCTCGACCTCCCTGATGTGAACCCGAGGTTGAGAGATACGGCCGTCATTTAATGCATCAGACTGACACTTCTTTTTCCCATCTCCATCTGTAATAAACCAAGCTACCCGGCTCAGGGACCACAGTTTATGACTGTGTAATAAAAAGTTAGTGTCGACTTGTAGTAGGAGTGAAGACAGTTCCTGGGATCCTGCCGCCCCTTGGGATTCCTGCCGACTCATCCAGGAGAGCATTTCAATAGATAGGAATTGTTTTTGTTACCATATTTGATGGGCGTTATTCAAACCAGATCAAACATAGTATAAATTATTGGAAGTTTATGAAAACAACAATTATATAACACAACAATCCGGTCACCTGTTCCCCCGCATACCTCGAAATAAGGGCAATACATGCTGCGTTACAGATAAATCTAACGTTGACTGTGAGTGGCTAATGTGGCCCAAGCATATAGAGCTACATTATGTGAGATGCTTACATGTAGTTTTGATAAATGTTGACAATAATTTGAAGTAAGGCTCCTGATGGATATCATTCAAATCCTAGAAATGCGTAAGTATTTTTTGTTAAAACGTAATAGCTTTGTCTTTACTCTTTACCGATATACATACCTCTTAGTAGAAATCATCGATGTTTACAATAGTCATAATGAAAAATGATTCATGAACAAATTCGGTCAATTTATATTCTACAACGTGGCCATTGGTATACGTAATACTGGCAAGGGGTTGCGGAGCCTTCCATACGTTTTTAACGGAAGGGTCATTTGACATAATCATTTGTTTATTTAATAACCTGTGTGACGTCGGAGCATTGTGAAGAGCAATGTTATTCTAATCACTAACATTCATGGCTCTCTCTCTCTCTCTCTCTGTATGTGTGTTCGCAAAATATTTCAATAGCAAATATATGGACAAACAGTAATCAAAGCATTGTTAGTTCACATATTCAATATCCGAATAAATACCATAAATATGTATTTAACACTGGATTCTGACCTCCAATCTCCCCATGCTTGATTTACCCCTAAACCTCACCCTAGGAAGATTTTGTTCAGTATTCAAAAAATATCTATATATGTTCAGATTTATAATGGGTCTAAAACATGGACAATCAACAATATCTTCAAGAAATGCATTATCGCCAAAGGAATCAAATGATTCCACAGGTTGATAAGGTTACCACTGGGATGACCAATGACCAAGTCAAACTTTACTGTATGAAATGTATTCAAGACATGTTTGATTTATAGTTTGTTATCCCCACCGTTGGCTATATGAGCACATGGCTCGCTTTCCTAAAGTTGACCGTGTTCATGTTGTTGTTCTGATGGGTAACAACCTTAGAGGAAGTATATTTCCTCCATGGTGATAACCATGTTGGGACCCTTACAACCTGCAACACAGTGAACAATGAGGTCCACACAATTACGTGCATATGTATTCAAGTAGAAGAGGTAAACAGTGAGATACTGTACATTTATGATTTTAGATAGGCCCAGAGTTCAAATTTTAGATAGGCCCAGAGTTCAAATTTTAGATAGGCCCAGAGTTCAAATCCAAATACATCAATGTAAAGGCATTATTATAATTGAATGTGTGCTATACTTTTAGTACATTACCAGGAAACCAACCGACACACTATCAATAATACCCTCACTGTTTCCATTATACATTAGTGTTGTGTGAATATTCCCATACTTAATATATGCAATTGGGAGTAGTGGTCAGTGATTGATAAGCTTAATAGGTAGGATTTGAGAGAGAGTGTTGTCAGAGATTGCAAGGTGAGACAGCTAGACAGTGTGCGTTGCGGTTTCCAAACGTCAAAGATCCAGCGGACCAGTAAGTGACAACCAGGCGCTACAGGTCTACGGAAATAAGGTTGCAACAATGACCTGTCTTGCTGCTTTGCTCGCAATCTGGAGGAAGACCTGGATTAATGGTATTGAGGGATTGAATATATAGACTATAAGCACAAATCCGGAGGCAGTGTTGAAATACAAATAAAAAAAACAGTCGTATGCTAAACATGACTGTACGCCACATCCACACACGCAGAGAGACAGTTGTATATATATAGAGAGAGAGAGATAGAGAGGGAGAGAGAGAGATCACTAGCCTCCCTTCTCTTCTCCACCTCTTGTTCATCTACTTAATTATTTTCTTGAGCTGTCATTCCTTCCCCCTCACTATCCTCTTCCCTCCCCTCTCCACCTCTTGTTCTTCTACTTACTTCTTATCTTTTTCTTCCATTCCTTCATCGTCCTCTTTTTTTCCATCTCCACCTCTTGTACACCTATTTACTTCTTCACTGATACCTCATCAAGTTTGGTTCCTTTATATTGTCCCTTCTCTCTTCTATGTTTCCTCTGTCATGACATTTAGATAGGATAGCCGTAAGCAACTGACAAATAATCAGAACATCTGTTGTTGGTACGTTTATGTTGCGTTCTCGTGCACTATTCCAATAGCTACACCTTCTCCAGTTCTGTTTATAATTAAGTCAGTAAGTAGCCAGCCCTTAATTCCATAAGGGGTAGGGAGGATCAGCAAGAGGCACAAGAAAGGAAAACAAAAGGTGAGAGGAGAAGAACACATACAGTATAACAGTTCGCCCACAAAAAGCAAGCACATAAGCATTCAGAAGAACCAATCACTCCTCAGCCCCCGAATAGCTTCTCCTCAGATGTCATACACTGAAAACAATCGTCTGTTAACAGCCACAATATAATTTACAATGAATCAGTATATATTGAGTGAATGGGATAACAATTATTATATGTAAAATTGTTCTTAACTCAAATAACCCCCTAATGAAAGTAATGGAAGCATGTGATCTTCCCAGGATTCGAACCCAGAATACTTCCTACAGAACTTACACTCTTTAACCATTACACCATCAAAACAGTAACTTTATTAACATTTCTTTTGCACGAAACAAAATAAAACATGATGAAGGTGTAAACTGAGCCTGTCAGAGCCGCTGCCCGGCCTCCTAGCCGCTACAGCTGCCATAAGCGATCTTAGACGTATGGTTAATTAACTGCTTTTGTACAGTCAACTTGCTTAATCAGCAGTCTCAGATACTTTAGTTATGTGATTATATTTTATTACGAATGTTGTAGGATAACAATTGCTTACATGTTTCTTCGATTCATCCTTTTTCCATTGCATATATTGCATATTTATTTAATACATTCACTTTTAAGCTTCAAATAGACCTAAATAATATTTTGAGACTCTATAGATTACACAAGATGACTGTATATTACACGTTAGCTTTACATAAATTAGCAACTTATCATTAGTATATATATTATGGAATATAACAATATTTGTCGTAAGTCTGTGAACAACTATTATCTGTTAATTTAATAACATATTTCCCAGGCTGAAATACATCCGATGGCATATCCTATTTTCACAATTTAATGTTGTTGACAACTTTCTTTAATACACTGTAACAATAACTTGTGCAATAACATAAGTTCACTCATGTGTGTTCCTCCCACACTATTCACCTACAGTATTTACAATATTCAAAACTCGTCACGAGTAAAGTGAATTACACTTAGGAGGTTCGGTATTATATATATAAAAGAAAAAAGAAAACAAGCCAGGCAGTCTGTAACATGCAAACAATAGTCTCTCACACTCGCTCTCTCTTTCTCCGAGACATATTGTTCCCTCCAGTACCCGGGGTGCGCTTTTTGTGTACTTTAGTTCTTCTTCATTTTAGTATTTCTCGGGTGTGAGCCACGGATTCCACAAAAACATAAAATTAGGCCAGACTTAATATTTCATCATACGAAATAATCGACTCTCATTAACTCAAAATATCATACACTATTAAGCAAATTACCCAACATTTCAGGAGTCTTTCACATATAAAACTCTAAAATATATGAAATAGTTTAGCTAGATTAATGGAAATAAATGTAAATATACCCAATTCAATATTATACATAAAACATAGGCATATACAAATTCATATATATTATATCATGCACCAATATCGATAACTATAGGCCATACATTATATATGATATCTATCCTCTGTAACTCAAAGCGGGCTAAAGCAAGTGAGCTGTACATTTTCAAACCTATTCCCTGGCTGACTCTTCCCAAATGGTAGATATATTAGCTCAATTACTCTAGTCCTTTATTAGTTATAGAGGCTACTGGTCAAGCTTTTTGGCCTACCTACAACACAAGAACTACTGTATATACTAAATTTATATTTCAGTAGGTGACCCAACTCTTATAGAAGTTATCAGATTAGAATTATCGGAAAAAGTATTCGTGCAAATCGATCAATAATGGACTGTATAAGCCATTATCCCCACACTCTACACCGTCCTTTGTTGGAGGTGAGGCCTAATGGCTTCAGGAAATTACTCTGATTGACCCGTTAAGGGAGGCTTTTATAATGGCTTCTGTGACAAATGTGCCAAGGTGTCACCGTCGCTTCGTAAATCTTCTCTACTTAATAGACTTCTCTCTCACTCTCTCTCTCTCTCTCTCTCTCTGGTGTCCACTTATCTTCGTCTGCCATAGTCCGTGGTCTAAGAGGATAATTAGAACCATCCAATTCAGTTCATTAATGTTATTATAATACAGAAAATAGTCTTTGTATTGTTATTTCCAGTTAGTAACTGTGACCAATTAGTATATTTTATCACTTAATATATATTTAGTATAATTTATAGTGAATGTGTTGTCTTGTAGGATTACCTGTCAGTAATAGACCATCATTATCATGGTAAACAAGACATTTAATAAGTCATCTGGTGTCCTGATTGTTGTTTGGCAGGAGGTATGTTTGCCAAATTGGTTTAGCGATTATAAGACTGTTCGTGCTATATAAGTGTTGCTTTTTCTATCGCTCGCCAGGACATTTTTGTACAAAACTAAAAACAGTAATAGATAAATATATGTACAAATTAATAATTCAACTCTCCTTTCTTAGACTATAACTAAGTTTCAAACAAGAGCTATAGAATGAAGTGATACGACTTCATGCTTTAGAGTAGACAAAGACTTCGAGGTTTGAATTAGGTTTGCTTTTATTGGACGTTATATATATATATATATATATATATATATATATTGTTACGAGGGGAGGCTTCGGGGAAAGCGGATGCTACAAAAGCCTAGCCCAAAGCACTGTCCAAAAGAAACGCCGTAGCAAAAAGACACCAATGCTGTAGTCATGCACCCAACACTACCCACCGTACTACACAAACCCTGCAACAGACACGCTCTTATTATCTGACTCGAACACTAAGACACGCAGGTTCTCTAGGAAAAGGTTTTATCTTCCTCTTTGCTCTATTGAAGCAGTACAAACGGAGACAACAAAATATCTATTGTCTCAGAGTCGGGGCCTATCCGACTCGGGTTGATAGTGTTAGTAGTATGTCAAAAGTACTTCTAAGATTACTCTAAACTGCGCAAAAGTTCCAAACCAAAATACTGCTAGACTCCCAGAACAATCTATATCATGACCAGTCGCTCTGGAACTGAGATTAATATTAAGCAAAAACCATGGGAATGAGCCCAATGCAGTTGCCTAACCAGCCTCTGTGCCAAGCTTATTATCCCTACCTAATGTCCTAATAATACACCGAGTGGCTCTCTTCAGCTCGGTGGTAGTGTTGCAAGGGATAAATTTAATAATTTATCTCTTACAACATCCTCAGGGGTTAGCTCACTACACCCAAATGTAATGGGGACAACCTCCCCTAGTAATGGGCTCCAACCCTAGTCCCAAACTGCACCGGATGTATTGCTGTTAAAAACTAAACAAGGCACAAGGGTTGATATCTCAGTAGGTTGGCACTGGGTGCTACCAATAAAGGGTTAAATAAGGCCGGAGTTAGACGATGCTGTGTGGTGGTAAAAATGGCAGTAGCCTACTATTACACTATGGCATATCCCACTCATCCAGCAACCTCTGTCCTCAAAGGCCTAACAAAAAAGCTGGATACAACAGGCCGACACCAAACCACTGCAGATATCAACCAGGAATAATATACACAAATACTAATGATTCACAATGCACCAGAATAAAGGAAAAACATGGGAGAATGGTGCGAATATAATATGCAAGAGTGCTAGTAAATGCAGTAAACTCTAAAATGCAAGCTAATAAAGTTAAGACAAAATATTAATGCTTAAAGTGACTCCAGACTTGCCTTGCTACTATACAACAAGAAAACAAAAGAATATATGCGGTAATAAGGGAAACAAGAAGGCAAGCCTGTGACAGACTCCACAGCACGTGTGCTCGCTATAGGATCTGTCTCAAGAGTGAGTGCAGGACTCCCGACCTTTTGTTGGGAAAGGAAAGGAGAGCTCCAAGCATCGCCAGACCACACAATTATATCAGGCACCTGGGCTCTCATTGACAACACAGAAATACTCAAATAAATATAAGACATCATTGTGCAACTTATAATAGGCTAAACTGATAAAATCTCAACAGGGTCAAACAAAGTAAAGTAATTACACAAGCCCCCCCCCCCCCCCAGACATCTAGGCTACGTGAATTATACAACACTTGCAACTGAAATAGACTATGAGTTCAGTTGGAAGTGACAATATATATATATATACTGTATATATACACATATACTGAATCTATATATATATATATATATATATATATATATATAACAGGGTACTCTACATGACCCAAACATATTAAGGCTTATTTTGTATTTACTAGTTGTAATATAATTGCACAAACTAGGAGTATTATGTAATGATATATTACATTTCAAAGTAAGATCATCCAAACTTAATTAAATGGTTAAATGAGCATGCACCTTCAACTATCATACTCTCTGATGTATGTACTCAGGTACATACCCCATATGTGGAAGTGGCCGACTCAAGACAGAGCCCGAACAGAAACAACATTTAAAGTTCCAATTCTAAGGGTTCGGGACCACTTTTGCGTTCCCTCGCCCCTTTCTCTGTCTCATCGAGTAAGAGAATTTTACAAGGGAAGCAGGATTCCAAGCCCTCTACACCCTGAAGGAAAAGTAGGACAGTAAAAGATATCACACCACCTGAGGTGGCAAAACTGCATGCTATGTTTTGGATAGTTTGATGCCTAAAGTTGATAAAATAGCATGATAGTATGAAGGGAGTAGCTTTTTGGTAGATATCACCGTTTGAACATAATGGAGCGACAACATTTTTTGGTTCATTTTTTTCTGAGTAGGGTGAAGGTGGGGTGTAACGAAAATGGGGGTGAAACGAACAGTGTCCATAATTTCTGCCCTATCAATAATAAAATAGTTTCCCCAACACCTCAAAAGAAGAAAACGGAGCGCTTGAGGATTGCGGGAAACTATTGTATACATCGCGACGGACAGAGTTTTCAGGTCAGTTTTTCTATTTTTTAGGTGATCGATGTAATATTTCGCGTTCTAATATAGTGCTTCTTGACTGTGAAAACGTGCTGATTCTAGTGGTGTGATGCTTAATAGTGAAATGTACTTAGCTTCAATGATATCTGGTGAGAAAGGCTTCCATTCAGACATTTCATTCAGCATCATGCATGTGTAAACATTGATGACACGAAATGGGGTGTACCGATGATTTAAATGGCATTTAAAGACTAAAACAAAAAAATAATAATAATAATAATACAAAAAGTACTTGGTTGTGTTGAGCTGGAGTTAGAAGAAGGGAAGAATGTTGGATGTAAGGTGTTTTATGTTGGTAAAATCATAAGTTGTGACAGTATGGAATATAATATTTCTTTCTTGAGAATGTGCCCTAAAATTGGCAATAAAGACACTTTCAACATAATTTATATTTTATTTGAGATCACCAGTTTTTACAATCTCACTATGCATTTTAATAGTGAAAAGGGTGGTGTTTCGATCACTCCCATGCATTGTTCGGACCACCCCATATGGTGGGTATGGTCCGAACAAGGGGTACCCTTTTTTTTTTAAATCCAATAAGTTGACCTTAACTACTACTTACATGATTAGTAAAAATCACAATGGTAGGCCTTGACCCATAGTTTATTGTGTTATAACTATTTTTCAATAAAGTTTGTTACCTGATTTTTGGTGATAATTTTTTCCACTAATAGTTCGAATCACCCCCACCTCACCCTACAGTAAGGAAAATCAATCATAACTTCACAATTAACCAACATATCTTTACAAATGATGTCTCAAAATGTTGCTATTGAATTCCTTTACACGTTGATATGTAATACATGCCCACTGAATACATATTTATTCCACACGAGGTTCAAATGTAACAAAATTAATGAATTTCCTAAGATTTCAGAAGTTGATATTTGAGTGGCTATTACATCATGAAATACTAATAAATCTCACCTATTCTGCTAACAACGTGTATAAGAGAGTTCCATGTCACTTCAACCAGTAGACCATTTCAACCAGTAGCTTTCAACCAGTGCCAAATTAACCCAGACCAACCAAACCAGTGCCAAAATATAGTACTAACCTAACCTAACCGTATTGGTTGATTTGGTACTGGTTGAGAGCTACTGGTTGAAGTGACCGGTCACCGTATAAGAGACACTGTGAAAGAACTTTATTGGGCTATAGCTGAATGTTTATATTATTGTGCTTCCTAAAACAAAGACATCTCTAATTAATTAATCCTGGAAGCCATGAGCCCAGACCTTAACCCTCTCGCATTCCTACGACGCGATCGCGTCATAACGACACTAGCCCAAGACTGACCGTATGATGCAATCGCGTCATAATGCCACCTGTAAGCTAGAAATATTCGCCAAAATAAGTTTATGACGCGATTTTGACGCAATTTGGACTGGTAAGTTAGGCATCAGTAAGTTACAAAAGGAAGTATCTAGCAACCCCATAGCGTCCCTCTCTGGGGAGCCCGGGCCTTTGTTAACTCAGTAGTTTCCCGGCCCCCAGACTGTGAGGCAGGGTCCCAGCCCTTTAAATTCTTGGCTCCCTCCCTCTGGTCCACCATGCCTAGCTATAGGCAGGCAATTATGGATTATTTCATCTACCCAGTGAAAGTGTTTAGTGAATAATTCAAAATTATATATACCGGTATATATATATATATACAATTTGACTTGTGACTTTTGGTGACTGAGGGGAGTGAATCTTGGTTAACCCCTTGAGAATTGATACAGTTTTGTCTAGGTATCATTGATGATTTTACACTATTTTTTGCTTGAAAGACAAATATATTTATCAATAAATACTGCCTCCGAAATAAATACATTATAGTCACGAAGATATCACAGGAATGCATACAGGAAACTTACAGGAAGTACGGTAAGTACTCTATGGAATTTTAGTTATATTACAGTATATGCCTACCGGTATTTATATTATATATACAGTATATTATATATATATATATATATATATATATATATATATATATAACAGCCCCAAGGTCCCGAGCAAGCCCAAGGCCCATAATCGAGTATTTGTATTATTATTGTTTTTTATTTTATTTATATTGTTTTTTTTATTTATTATTGTTTTAATTAATTTCCTTTTTATTTATATATTGTTTTTATTTATTTTATATATACTGTATATATAATTATATATATATATTATTTTTTTGTATTGTGCCTGTTCCCCAGGGTATCTAGCGGAACAGCCCCAAGGTCCTGAGCAAGGCCAAGGCCCATAATCAAGTATGTGGATAATTTTATTTTTTATTTTATTAATATTTTTATTTATTTTATTTATTATTGTTTTAATTTATTTTCTTGTATTTATATTATTATTTAATTTATTTTATATATATACTGTATATATATATATTATTTTGTTGTATTGTTCCTGTTCCCCAGGGTGTCTAGCAGAACAGCCCCAAGGTCCCGAGCAAGGCCAAAGCCCACAATCGAGTATTTGTATTTTTCTATTTTTTATTCTATTTATATTTTTATTTATTTGATTTATTATTGTTTTAATTTATTTAATTTTATTTATATATTTTTATTTTATTCATTTTATATGTATATATATATATATATATATATATATATATATAATATATATTATATTTTTATATATATAACATATACTATATATATATATATATATATATATATATATATATATATATTTTATATGATATATATATATATATATATATATATATATATATATATATATATATATATATATATATATATATATATATATATATATATATATATATATATAGCCTATATATATATATATATATATATTTTTTTTTTTTATTGTTCCTGTTCCCCAGGGTGTCTAGTTGAACAGCCCCAAGGTCCCGAGCAAGGCCAATGCCCATAATCGAGTATTTGTATTAATATTTTATTTTTTAATTTATTTATATTTTTATGTATTTGATTTATTATTGTTTTAATTTATTTTCTTTTATTTATATTTGTATTTTATTTATTATATATAGCCTGTATATATATATATATATATATATATATATATATATATATATATATATATATATATATATATTCTCTTTAATACATACGAGGTTGAAAGAAATGGCAATTTCTGCGTTCGAAATTGCCATTTCTTTCAACCTCGTATGTATTAAAGAAAATGTATTACCTGGCTTTACTAATATATATATATATATATATATATACATATATACCTGTATATATATATATATATATATATATATATATATATATATATATATATATACCTGTATTTATATATATATATATATATATTTTTTTTTTTATGTGCAATCATTCATTCATTGATTCATTCATTGATTAATTTCTCTTTTCCATTCACCCACCTTCATCATCAAAGTGGATATAGGCCTGGAGAAACAACTCTAAAAAAATAACGAGCAAGTGCAGTACCTCATTGGGTGGCTTGGAAATCTGCGCATATTTCTTTGGTTTGAAACCTTGTATATATATATATATATATATATATATATACCATTCATTTTTTGACACATTGTATATATATATATATATATATATATTATTTAATCAGTTTGTGTGTCTGTTTGTCTGTCTGTGTGTTCTTAATGGGCGGCCGCAGTTTTGGACCTGGGGAGCTGAAACCTTACATGTGGGTGTTAATTGACCTGGGTCAGGTCATAGAGGGGGCGAAGCCACGATCGGAGGTCGTTTCGAGGCCGAAATTGAAAAAACAAATAACAAAATTGCCGTTTGGGGCAGAAGGAGGCCTCCGATCGAGTATGGAACGAAAGTTGTTCGCATTCCACCAAAATGGGGGTACGTATGAGGTAAGATCCAAATTCGGAGGTCATTTAGCGGCCGAAATCGAGGTCGCCGTTTAATGAGGCACAGGGAGGTCGAGGCCGGTGATTATGGTAGTAGTAGTATTGTGATGATTGTGGTAGTAGTGATTGATGATGGGGATTATGGTAGTAGTAGTGGTGGTAGTAGTGATGGTGATTATGGTGGTACAGTATTGGTTAAATAGATGTTTCATATGTTCATAAATAAATGGTAGAATTTAAACTCGGGCAACGCTGGGTACCCCTGCTAGTATATATATATATATATATATATATATATATATATATATATATATATATTCTGACATATGGAGCCCTGTATGTGTTTATTTAAGAGTTAAGAGTTGAAGGAGTGCCGAACTACCCGGGCGGCGAAGCAGACCAGCGAGCGTGGGAACCAGCTCGTCCGCATACCAGCAAACAAGCCTTCACACCTGCGTGCGTCATATGGGGGGGGAAATTTGATGGGTGATTGACGTCATTACACAACCTGGCCCCTCCTTTCGGACCCTGCAAACTACTTCGATGACCCGACGCTATGACGATCATCGATGCCATTGGACCACGCATCTGCTACGCAATTAGAGGAGCTGTGATTGGGCTGCTCTCTCTCAGAGCACATTACGTGCTCAGAATTGCACTCGACAATAGCCGGGCCCCGCCACATAGGCCACATTTATTTCACTCGACTATAGCCGGGTGCCGCCAGTTAAGGGTTAAGTGTGTTCGGTGTAAACACTTATGTTAGTTAGTGAGATATGTGATTGGGAATTAACGTTAATGGCACTATTATGTACTTAACTATTTTAGTTGACTGACTTGTGGACTAAAACAACTCTTTAAGTAATTGGGTTATGATAAAAGTAATATTATTGTTTTATATTAATACTTACGAGTTCTTTCATTTTCATTTAATTAAGCTTACATTGCTGGTAAGAACAAGAACGGTGATACTAGTGTCTCATATTAGTAATATCGCCTTAGACTAACAGGGCTGTTTTAATGTTACTTCTAGTGATTTCCTAAGCTGAAGAAAATTCTTTTAGCTTCAAAATATTATTTTTGCTTTTCATATTATTTGAGTGAGACCTGAAGCGAATCTATGAAGCGATCCTGTAACTTAATTTACTCATAATCAAACCTCAATGTTACGTGGTTAAGAAAATACATTTATCTAATTATTAAATATATATCTAACTTTGTATGTGACTTTGATATCAATCCTGATAATAATAATATAATACTATTAACGTAAGACAAGAACCAAGAATAATAACTACATTAAATATAAATAAAAGGACATGATATAAGAAAACTATCTATTCATTTCAAAAAGGGTAAGAGACAGAAATATTCTTACCTTAGTATTTATATTTCAAGACTTGATATATAATTAATAGTCCTTCTTTAGATATAACTTATTCGGTTCATAACCATAGCCTACTAAGCTTCGGTTAAATAATAATTCTTTATAAATACTACATGACTTTAATTAGTTTCAGTATGTTTTCATAATTAAAGAGTATCAGTCAATAAAGGATACCAAGTCCTAATATCCAAAAGGAAAGGAAGCAACAACAGGTAATAATTTTATTAGATTTTACTTTCGTTTTGCCTTCAGCTGACTGATACCTTAATATATATCTCTGTGCTATCTAGTTTCATCAAGTTAACCACTTGAGGATCAAGATACGTAACAGAAGAGTGGCGATCTTGCCAGGATTCGTTTCATACAGTTTCACTCAGTTTCATTACCATTTCACTACCTAAAAATCAAATATTAATCATGCCTGATATAATTAATGACGAAGATGCTCGGGTTTTCATAGAATCAGAACCCACAGCCCCTGATATTGACCGTCTGTCAAAAACCGAACTGAAAGTTCTTGCCTCACATCTCCAGTTAACTGTCTCAAACATGTCCAAAGTAGAGATGGCTCAGACCATAAAATCCCACCTGTTCCCTGTAGAAGGCGGGGAGGGTGACGGAGCAGTTGGTGGGATCCCGAGTAATCCTAGCCAACTTGATGATCAATTACCACCTGGTTTTACCGTTTATCAATTATTCGAACTAGAACTAGCCAGAATATAAACCGAACAAGCCAGAATAAATGCCGAACAAGCCAGAGCATTGACCAAACAATATTAATGTCAATATCGTATGGCTCAACTAAATGTCAATACAAATGCTCCCTTAATTGCTCCCCTTTTGGGATTGACTATGACCAGTGTCATTCCACCTTTCGCTGAGGATAATGTGCAGGATTTCTTTGTTTTGTTTGAGGAAGTTGCTGTAGGTATGAGGTGGACAAGAGATCAATGGCCTTTTATGTTACAAACCGTTTTGACAGGGCAGGCTCGAGCCACGTATTTGTCAGAAGTAGCAGAGATTAGGCAGGATTATGACATTCTCAAAGAAGCTATCCTAAAAACCTATCAATTACAGCCTGAGGCGCCTCTTACAGGCAATCTTTCTGTAAAAACCAGAAGAAAGTAGAAGAAACCCATAAGGTATTTGCCAGGACCATGACTAAAACTTTCAATCATTGGGTCAAGAGTAAGAAAGTCACAAGCTACAACGATCTGAAGGAGTTGGTCCTGTTAGAAAATGTCCTATGGAAAATTGATTCTTCTGTAGCCTATAATTTGAGGGGGAAAAAGGTAGATTGTCTTGCCGACGCTGCTGACATGGCTGACACATACGTGCTCAACAACAAATTTCGTGGAAAGAAGCCCTACGATAATTCTAGTTCTAATTCTAAGTATCCCAAACACAAATCTGACAGACCCAGTCACAAGCCTGTAACGTCTTCCCCAGCTAGCCAAAATAGAATTGTTCCCCCAACTAAAAATGCGACTCAGGGCAATGGTAACAGAGGTGGGGCCCAAAGTAATAGTAATGCTCAAAGAGGGAACGTTCCCGTATCCGCTAAAGTATGTACTTTTTGTGGCAAGAGAGGCCACCTAGCTTATCAGTGCTGGGCCAAGGAGAGAACCGAGAGATCGGGGCAGACAATTGCCGCCGTATCTCAAACTCCATATGTGCCTTTAATGCAGGACTCCTGACAGAAGGAGTACCTAGCACCAAAAGTTCCTTTAATACAGGACTCCCGACAGAAGGAGTACCTAGCAGCTAACGTAAACCATCTAGACAGGGGTGTAGTAGCATGCGTGGTGCAACCCATTAGGGTTAAGCCAATAATAATTTCTCCATCAGTGCAGGACAGTTACCGTCCCTTTATTTCATCTGGCAACGTGAGATTAAATGGTTGCATGCATGAGGTAAACATTCTGAGAGACACAGGTTCTACTAGCACCCTCATGGTGAATCCTTACACTGAGTGCCCACCTGGCGAACCAGTTATAATGAGAGGTGCTGGAGGCCAATTTTATGCATACTTGGTAAAAGGCGAAATTGAATGTGAGTTACTACAGGGTGAGGCCACCATAGCTTTGTGTAGGTCCCAAGATATCCCTGTGCCCGGGGTAACACTCCTTTTGGGGAATGATGTAGCAGGTGAGAAGGTCCGACCAGACCCCATTTTGTCACTTTCCCCTGTTAACGAGCCACTAACCGGTGAGCTCGAAAAGGAGATACCAACAGTTTTTCCTGTGTGTGCTGTCACACGTTCAATGTCTCAAGTAGCAGTTCCCTCAGACAGAAATGTACCGATTGTAAGAGTTGATGAAAGGGATGATGAGAGTGTGAATGACGCTCCACTTGTGCCTGATGATGTGACTGAGGTGGATTTATCTGACACCTTTATGGCTCATCTTGACCCTAACGATGACCATGAAACCCCTCCAAATTGTCCTAGTGGCATGGTAGAGCTACAGAAAGATGATAGAGAATGCAAGGAATTAGCTGCCAGGGCCGTGAGCGAAGAGGAATGTGAGAAGGAGGGTGGTGAATGTTTCTACCTCAAAGGAGGAGTATTGTGGCGTAGATGGAGACAGCCACACAGACCAATCGATGATGGGGCCTGGGACGTCCATCAAGTAGTAGTCCCCAAACCTTGTCGTAGAGATATCTTGGAATGGCACATTGTATACCATTGGCAGGACACCTACAGTAAGTGTGAGAAAAACTCTAGACAGAATCAGAGCCCACTTTCACTGGCCAGGAATACGTACAGAAGTAGTGGAGTTTTGTAGAGTGTGTCACACCTGCCAGATGACGGGAAAACCCAATCAGAAGGTGCCTGTACATCCTCTGGTGCCCTTGCCCGTCTTCGAGAATCCTTTTACTCGGGTGGTAGTGGACATTGTAGGCCCATTGCCTAGGACTTCCCAAGGTAACATTTATTTATTAACGATTATGGACATGGCAACTCGCTACCCAGAGGTTATACCCTTAATGACTACCTCTGCTCCAAATGTCATCAAGGAACTGCTCAAATTCTTCACCAGAATGGGTTTCCTCCATGAGGTGCAAAGTGATCAAGGAACTAATTTTACCTCTAACATTTTTCAGCAGTCCCTGAAGGAGTTGGGTATCGAGCATGTCAAGTCGAGCACCTACCACCCAGAGAGTCAAGGGGTTCTCGAACGGTATCATCAAACTTTGAAAGCCATGTTACGTAAATATTGTACAGAGACCGGAGTTGAGTGGGATAAGGGGGTACCTCTTCTTTTATTTGCTACTCGTGAGGTTCCAACTGAATCCCTGGGGTTTCCCCTAATGAGCTAGTTTTCGGTCACCAGGTAAGAGGTCCTTTGCAACTATTGCAGGATAGCTAGTTGGCCAGGAGGGGAACCAAAACCTCCTCAAGTATGTTTCAGATTTCAAAACCCGGCTGAGATCCTCATGTGAGTTTGCAGCTCAAAACTTGACAGTGGCTAAAAGCTCCATGAAGAACTGGTATGACAGAAAAGCCTGTGAGAGGGAGTTTCAGCCCGGTGATGAGGTTTTGGTCCTGCTACCCCCTTTTGGCTAACCTTTATCTGCCAAGTTCAGGGGCCCATATAAGATCATTCAGTGGGTGAGCATTACCGATTATCTAGTAACTACCCCAGACAGGAGAAAGCCCACGCAAGTATTCCATATAAATATGTTGAAACCCTATCAAAAGTCCCCTGATTCCTCTCCTCCAGATTCTCCCACTGTGGCAGTGAATGTCAGGACCTGTGGACAGCCTGGTGCGGACGAAGTCTTCAGTTCTCTTACTGAGCCGCAACAGACTGTTCCAGAGCCTGAAGGTATCCATGCAGACTTTGACTTGTCATGTAGCCTATCCAACTTTAAATATAACTCAGTAGCTTGGGGGGAATTACCATCTAAACTATGTCATCTTCCCTCTGATCAAGCGAACCAACTAATCTCTGTTTTATCTCAGTCTCCCAGTGTGTTCCGTGATATTCCAGGGCTCACTTCTTTGGCCGTGCACGACATTGACGTAGGGGATGCAACATCAATTAAACTATCCCCCTACCGTGTCTCACCACAACGCAGGAGTATACTGCAGGTCGAGCTTGACTTCATGTTGTCAAACGAGCTGATCACTAGGGCCTTAACCCGCTGAGTACCAGCTAAATATTTATAAATGTACCACCCAGGAATGGCTGATACTGATTTTTTTTGGTATTACAGAAACAATAGCGAATGGGTTAGGAACGAAAGAAAAACCACGAAAAAACGATCAAAAAATGGTCCTACAGAGCCCCCGAAAACGGATTTTACAAGAGTAAAAAATTGAAGGCAATTTCCCCCAAAAAACATGTTTTTGCGCGCTCATGCGCACGCGGTTGTACATTGAGAGTTTTCAACCATCGACATGGGTGCGTGGGATACTTACACAGTTCCCGTACAAATCTGAGCCTTCTAGGTGCCATAGGACCGGAGTAATTGGGACCGGACCGGCCAGGACGCAAACCATGCGTCGCTGGGGCTCAGTGGGTTAAGCCAGTGGAGTAGTCCGGTCATACTTGTGCCAAAGTCAGACGGGAGCCATAGGTTATGTATGGACTATAGGCAAGTTAATGCTGTCACAAAGAACGATACCTACCCACTGCCACGGATCGACGACTGCATTGACCAGATTGGTACAGCCAACTATATCAGCAAGATTGACTTAATGAAGGGATATTGGCAAGTAGCTCTCACCCCTAGAGCGAGGGAAATATCATGCTTTGTAGTCAATAATCAAGCCTTCTGCTGTAACGTAATGCCCTACGGCTTGAAAAACGCGCCAGCTACATTCCAGCGCCTCATGAATTTGGTGACTGAAGGGGTACCTGGATGCATTATCTACATCGATGATATTCTTATCTTTTCACAGTCATGGGAGGAGCACATTTACCAACTTAGATTGCTGTTCTTAAATCTTGCTGATGCTAATCTGGTGGTAAATCTTAAGAAATGCACCTTTGTAAAGAGTACGGTCCAGTATCTGGGATATACGGTAGGTCAGGGGCAGGTTGCACCTCCTCAAGCAAAGGTAGAGTCTATTCTAGAATTCCCAACTCCTAGCACTAAGAAACATATCCAAAGGTACCTAGGAATGATTGGTTATTATAGGCATTTCATCTTAAACTTTTCTAGGTTAACAGCTCCCCTGACAGATCTTCTCCATAAGGATGTGAAGTTTGAGTGGTCCTCCGAATGTGAGGGGGCCTTTAATGCTACCAAATATATTTTATCAAATTATCCTGTACTCCGAGCTCCTAATTATAACAGATCTTTTTCCCTAGCAGTGGATGCGAGCAATACCGGGGTTGGTGCAGTATTGCTACAGGAACACGACTGAGAAGTATTGCATCCTGTGTGCTATTTTAGTAAAAAAATAAATTCTGCTCAACGTAACTATTCAGTCATTGAGAAGGAGCTGTTAGCATTAATTTTATCCCTTCAATACTTTGCTGTCTATGTGCAATCTGCCTCTGGTGCCATCACTGTGTATACTGACCATCACCCCCTAACATTTTTGCATAAGTTCCAAAATAAAAACCAACGACTGACCAGGTGGAGTTTGTTGCTGCATGAATACTCCCTGGATGTTAAATATATTAAGGGGGTCCAGAACGTGCTTGCCGATTGCCTATCACGTATCTATTAAAGATTGCATTTACCAGGTTGGCATCATACAGCAGTAAGATTAACTTAATGAGAGGATTTTGGCAAGTAGCTCTCCCTTGTAGCGAGGTAAATATCATGCTTTAGTAGTGCGCTTTCAAGCCTTCAGCTGTGAGATGATGCCTTGCAGTTCGAATAACGCTCCAGCTACGTTCCGGCTATGTTCTGATGTGGTACCTGGAGACGTTGCCTACTTTGGGTGATATCCTTATTATATCCTCATTTTAATCTTGCTGTTGCCAATCTGGTGGTGAATCTAATTATGTATTATGTATATTATGTACTATACTCCTTAAACTCTTTTCTAGGGGGGAGGTCTGACATACGGAGCCCTGTATGTGTTTATTTATGAGTTAAGAGTTGAAGGAGTGCCGAATTACCCGGGCGGCGAAGCAGACCAGTGAGCGTGGGAACCAGCTCGTCCGCATACCAGCAAACAAGCCTTCACACCTGCGTGCGTCATATGGGGGGGGGGGGGGGGGGAATTTGATGGGTGATTGACGTCATTACAAAACCTGGCCCCTCCTTTCGGACCCTGCAAACTACTTCAATGACCCGACGCTATGACGATCATCGATGCCATTGGACCACGCATCTGCTACGCAACTAGAGGAGCTGTGATTGGGGCACGCACCATCCCCGCCTCCTGATTCGTTCTTACACCATCATTGCATAGTATATAAGACCCGAGTAGTGGGCATTCAAATCAGTCACATTGGAGTTGGGAAGGTGAACAAGCAGCTGGAGGAAGACCGGGGTGAAGTATTATAATGGGATTGTGACTGTCAGTCAGATTATATAAGTGTGTGTTAAGTGTGTTCGGTGTAAACACTTATATTGGTTAGTGAGATATGTGATTGGGAATTAACGTTAACGCTACTATTATGTACTTAACTATTTGAGTTGACTGACTTGTGGACTAAAGCAACTCTTTAAGTAATTGGGTTATGATAAAAGTAATACTATTGTTTTATATTAATACTCACGAGTTCCTTCATTTTCTTTTAATTAAGCTTACATTGCTGGTAAGAACAAGAACGGTGATACTATTGTCTCATATTAGTAATATCGCCTTAGACTAACAGGGCTGTTTTAATGTTACTTCTAGTGATTTCCTAAGGTGAAGAAAATTATTTTAGCTTCAAAATATTATTTTTGCTTCTCATATTATTTGAGTGAGACCTGCATCGAATCTATGAAGCGATCCTGTAACTTAATTTACTCATAATCAAACCTCAATGTTACGTGGTTAAGAAAATACATTTATCTAATTATTAAATATATATTTAACTTTGTATGTGACTTTGATATTAATCCTGATAATAATAATATAATACTATTAACGTAAGACAAGAACCAAGAATAATAACTACATTAAATATAAATTAAAGGACATGATATAAGAAAACTATCTATTCATTTCAAAAAGGGTAAGAGACAGAAATATTCTTACCTTAATATTTATCTTTCAAGACTTGATATATAATTAATAGTCCTTCTTTAGATAATATTATAACTTATTCGGTTCATAAACATAGCCTACTAAGCTTCGGTTAAATAATATTATTTTATAAATACTACATGACTATAATTAGTTTCAGTATTTTTTAATAATTAGAGAGTATCAGTCAATAAAGGATACCAAGTCCTAAGATCCAAAAGGAAAGGAAGCAACAACAGGAAATAATTTTATTAGATTTTACTTTCGTTTTGCCTTCAGCTGACTGATACCTTAATATATATCTCTGTGCTATCTAGTTTCATCAAGATACGTAACAATATATATATATATATATATATATATATATATATATATATATATATATATCCACACACACATACACAATTTTTGTTTACCATTCATTATATTTGTTTGACACCTTGTATATATTTTATATATATATATATTTAACCCAGGAGCCATTTCCCATCTCGTTGGAAAGGGTTGTGGCAACCTTCATGACTAACATGTGTTCTATGAACATTATAGGATTATTGGCAAGGCAAATTATATAAAAGTGTTGTATATTGTGGCAAAGATATACAACTGTATAATCATTCTCATATATTGACATAACAATAATAATGCATGGAAACAATTGCGCATAGCTGGCGAACCAATTACGCTATGTTATTTTGGTTTCCACCATTAGAGAGAGCATAATTTTCCAATTACGGTGATATAAACAGTTATATTCGTATCCGAGTAAATAAAGCAACGCCGAAGTGGGGAACAGCTCGGAACCCGGCTAGCGTCGGAGGAACGGAGACGAGTGAAGCGTAAATATTCGCATTTTGGCTCTTCATTTCAAATATTCATAGAGCAAAAAGTATTTGTTGTAGGAACTTCTATTTTTTGTTATTCTCTTCAGCATTATCTGCCGTATTCATACAGCCTAAATTGAAAACCATAGTCATCGTAACAACGAAATAATTCAAACATGTTATAAACCATATCATGCAAAGTCATACTTTTTTTGTTTTCGGTCACTGCTTGAGAACTATTATAGATAAACAATTTCTGTTTTCAGATTTGGAAAGAGCAGATAAAATACTAGTATTTGAGCAAATCAAAATATATGGTCATCACTCACAATTTCGAGATAGGACGTTGTGAAGACAATTGCCCGTGAAATACTTTATTTCCGGAGTGGTTTACACTTTCATATTGGGATTTATTTAAAAAAAATATATATATATAATGTACTATAGTTATTTATCTTTCCATTGACATATGATACATCACAATAAACAGCATTCTGGTGGATGGAAATACAGAAATACACAAGGCTTCGAAAACTCGCCTGGCTGGAATATTTCAGGGCAAATTATAAAACGCCTTACCGTTTTCAACTAAAAAACTAAGCCGGATGCGAGAGTGTTAAAATTCATACATCATTATCACAGAAGATGGATATTCTAGATATATTTATGAGATTGTCTGTATGTCTTATCTATATTGGTATGACAGCAAATTCATAGTAGTAGCTTAGCCATACTTATCATCTCGATAACACATCTAATATTAGGCAGTATTGTCAGTGGTTAAGGAATGTATTGAATACATAATATTTAGGTATTTACACATGATTCTAAAATAATGTTTCATGTTTCATCATCAGTGTATTCATCATGTTCATCGTCTAGCTGCACTTCAACTTCTTCCTCATAAGCACCTTGGTTGGTACATGATGAAAGCCTGCACATGCTTGTGCACTTGAGCTCGTTAACTAGACAAGCACAGTCAGGGAGTTTGCACACACGCTGGCATTTGCAGGCAAGTAGTTCTAAAACGGCAGCAAGAGCTGGAGATTCCTTCATCCACTCAGTTAAGAGGTTTCCATCGTGGTCAGTACTCCACCCACAGTCTGTGAGGTCTGGTATTACTGGATGGCTAACAAGTGATCTCCGCTAAATTGTAGCCTGGTACATGTTGGTTTAGGCAATCTCTGCAAGGTGGGAGCTGGCTGGATTCTACCTCCCCTCTTGTTACACATAACAGGTTGTATCTCCTGTTCACCTGAGTAGTACTAGAGGATGATGCATAAATGTTTATAGTGAACATCTGCATGTCATTGAATAACACTTCTGAGACGCCCCATTCTTTCCCAACATCATTGAAAGCCTCTTGGAAGGCGCTGCTCTTCAGTGATCCCAGCTTCCCACAGCCTGCAAATGCACTGACGGTGGCACATCCTGTAAAAACATGAAGTCCTACAATAGCCTGGCACACACCGTCACCCAGAGATGTCAAAAGTGTCCTTATGTCTATGTATCTGGTCCGATTCTGTGTTCCTGATTTCTAAAACATCGGACAATATATCTTGTTGCTGTAGTAAAGAGACAGCATCAACACATCAGTATCTTCTGCTGTTATGACTACTGATGCATATCCCTGATCTGCTGCATGACTGGCATGTAGAAAGAGGCGGGTATCAGCCTCTTCTTGAGTTGACTTCAGATTTGCAACTTAATCCCAGTGATCCATAGTAATCAGGTAACATCCTTCTTCACACGTTACATATAGCGACTTGTTCTGCAGCTTCTCCCTCTTTTCAAGTTGTTTCCACTGTTGTATCAGGAACTGAATCAAACTTGTCTTGTTCTCAAGATTTTTCAGGAATATTTTCCATTGCATAATTTTGTGGCCTGGTGCAATAACCCTCCATTTTGTGCTGCTATTGGAGCCTCTTTTACATCTCTCAGCATTTTTGTATTGAGGTCGTCCTGTAGACATCAAACACCATGTCAATCCTCAAGCTGTCATAAACCTCATGTAAAATCAAGTTAAGAGCAGATTCAGCCAACTGTTCAAATGATTTGCATGCTGAAGGCTTTGGGATGATGTCTGCAGAAGACACAGTCTTTTCAAGCACTCGTGCCAGTGCAGCCTTGTTGGTCTTCCGCAACGAATCATCACGTTAGCAAGGGTCCATGGAAGGGGTCCTAAAGGATGTGCCAGAACGTCTCTGATAGGCAGGGTTCTGCTCTTTGCCACAAGGACCATGTGTCCAAAGAGGTTTCTCTCTGCTTTCAAAACAACTTGCTTCTCCTGATATCTACCAACAGGCTGGTTTGTCTTTATGTGGGAAAATGTCTTCAGATTCTGTGGGTTTTTTTCTCATTTTGTCATAGAATTAGATGGTAGGGGGATCTGCCTCCAAATGCTCTTGCTCAAAATTTTCATAAGCCTTTTCTCCCAGTTTGTAAACTTGTAAGTGATCAACATCAATATCCGGTGGCTCAGTGGATTCAGCCAACTCTTTTCCATAAGTTCCACAAAAGCTTGGATATCTCTCTCGTCTTTCATCACTCTAGTATGCTGCAGGTCAGGATGACTGAAGTGCTGGGTATTCTCACGACTGAACATTGCTCTCACTTGCCTCAAAAAAGAGCTTCTGTACTCTGATGTTAACCCACTGAGCCCCAGCTAGTTATTAATAAATGTACCACCAGGGACCAGCCGGTTTTGAAAAAAAAAAAAAAAATCCAGAAACAATAGTGAATGGGTTAGGAATGAAGGAAAAACCACAAAAAAGGTCAAAAATTGGTCCTACGGAGCCCCCGAAAACGGATTTTACAAGAGTACAAAATTGAATGTAATAACACCCAAAATTCCGATTTTTGCACGCTCACGCGCACGCAGTTGGACTTTGAGAGTTTTCAACCATGTTTATGGTTGCGTGGAATACTTACACAGCTCCAATACAAATCTGAGCCCTCTATGTGCCATAGGACCGAAGTAATTGTGACCGGAGTAACACTGACGTAACTGTTATGTAGCTGGGGTTTAGCGTTACATACATTGCTGAAGCAAACACTGCGTCGCTGGGGCTCAGTGGGTTAAGTAGTATCTTCTAACAGCTACTGGTTTTAGACTAAATCCTTTGGTTCCACTGTGTGTTTGTGTATCTTTGTTCACAGTCTTTTCTAATATTTGGTCGACCGTAATTCTTCGAAAGGGATTGGTCTGCCGGGTTGCACTGAGAATTTGCCGTCCATGAACTGTGAATGTTCAATGGCAAGGCGAGACATCTGTGTATAGTAGATGGGTAGGTACCGTGCACAGTTCTGCCTGTCATCAGTAAAGCACCAAGGTATCATTCCCCTTATTGATGCAAGATGCAACATCCAGTCACCCTCTCTTGATGCCTGAATCAGGCTAAACATGATATCCACCAAATCAATGGACGACATCCAGAAGGTTGAGATTGGACCGTTATCTTATCTAAGTTAATTTAAGTAAACCTCAAACAGCCTGAAGATATCCTTGCAAGACTCATTCTCTGCCAACTCATCCACTGCAGCTTGACAAACTTCCTCAGAGAGATGCTTCATGATATAAAGGGTTTCCTCCCTTGTGCTTGATGTGCTGAGTTTCTAACCATTGCAGAAAGCCTCTCTATGCTAGCCGCATTAATGCTTCATAGAGCAACTTGTGCAATCTGACAGCATGGTTGTACTTCCTGACTTCCATGACTGCAGTAACAGATCCATCTGCTATGATTCCAGCCTCCACACACAAGTTCCTAAGACCAGCATCATTGAACCTCTTACCAATGATTGCAAGCAGCGTGCATATGGTGTGGAATACTCTCAACCTCAGGATGACATGCTTGTATTTCTCTCAGTGCTTCCATACCACTGCAGTAGCCTTTGCATATAGTGCTTGGTCAAATACACAGACTATAAAATTCAACTTCAGTGACTGCCTGATGCTGAGTGACTGGTTGAGGGCTTTATTTACTGTTGACATCGGGGTTGCTGGGGTATTTTTTAGTCGGCAAATACCCCACACTGTCTTGAACTACTGTGACTTTATCTCGAGCTAGGATAACGTTTCCAAGGAAAAAGCTACTCGGTACTAAATTATGTCATACTATGATGTACATCTATGGGCCCTACATACAAACTTACACCAGACAGGTTTCACAACCTCAGATGTTAACCCTCAACCGACGGTGACCGTCATATAATGGGAGAGAGAATATTGGCCACCCCTGTGGCGCCCTTCATATGACAGGTGCCATTTTGAGGACATTATGAGAGAGAGACCGCGTGTTGGGGGGGACGATAGCTGGCCTCGGATCGCTTGCCACCAACTTTTGGCTGTCACTGACACATACTATAGTGGCTCATCACCTCCCTACCTCGCTCAACAAGGAAACAAATGGGAAAAATACCTCATTTTAGGGTACTTTTGCCTCCGGTTACACCATCATTGCAAGAGAACCCGTAGTCGTACAAGGATGATTAAGGTGTCATTGTAAAGCTCTATTATCGCCCTTTCACGGATATATAATTGTATTATGCTCTGGCACTTGCTTATGCATGAAAGAGACCATGGAATGAAGCTCGTTTTTGGTATTAATACCCATCCAACACTACGGTCATGTAGGCTAAACAAGCATGCCCGCTTTTTGGGAGTTAAAGACATTAGGTATTGCTCATGGACTATATTTTAGTAAATTAATTTTCAAAAAAAAATACAGATAGCACATTTGTATTTGCAGTATAATACAATGTTAAAATCTGGAAGCACAACTTATTTGCTCCAACGGGTGGCATACATCGGAAGTTGTTCGTATTATCAAATTAAAGATCTCTTCGTTTGTTGTAGGAAGCACAAGTAAGATAAACATTCAGCTATAGCCCTACTAAGTTATTTCACAGTGTCTCTTATACACGTTGTTAGCAGAATGGGTGAGATTTGTTTGTATTTCATGATGAAATAGCCACTCTAATAGCAACTTCTGAAATCTTAAGAAATTCATTAATTTTATTACATTTGAACCTCGTGTAGACTAAATATGTATTCAGTGGAAATGTATCACATATCAACGTGTAAAGCAACATTTTGAGACATCATTTGTAATGATATGTTGATTAGTTGCGAAGTTATGATTGATTTTCCTTACTGTAATCAGAAAAAATTAACCAAATATTTTGTCGCTCCAATGTTCAAACGGTGATATCTACCAAAAAGCTACTCCTTGCAAATGAATGAATGCATGAATGAATGAATATAGAAAAGGTGGGTGAAGGTGAAAGAAGAGAAGTTGTTATTGGTTAAGTAGGAGGGACAGTGGTAATAATGAGAGAAATAGGGTGTCGGGGCTTGACCCAACGTGCGTGAGTTGAGTAATTGGGTTGGGGTTGAGTTGTTTTAGTTGGAGCAGTTACTTTACTGAGATTCAATATGGCTGGGGCTGGGGATGGTGAGAGCAAAATAATGTTGGATGGTATGAAATCTAAAGTGGGCAGGAGGAAGTCTACTGGAGAATTTTGGTTTTAATAATTTAGGGTGGTAATAATACGAAAATGGTATAGAAGAGGGGGGGGGGGGGAGAGGGGAATTGTGGGTGGCATAGAGTAAAAAAGGGGGGTAATGCTTGGGAAAGAGCTGTCAATGGCAGAACTTGTAAGGTGGCTGTACTGTTATTTATTTTGAAGTTGACGTTAAATGGGTGTTGTCTTGTAATTTAGTTATAATTGGTTAAGGATTGGTGTTAATATGCGAAATTTTTGGGTGGGTCTGTGAAGTTATATATTTAATTATTGTAAGTGAATCTAGGAATGGGTGCCTCTCTGTTGTCAGGGTGAAGGAGGTTTGACAAGGGGGGGGGGGGTAACATTCTATTGAAAATTTGGGTGAAGCTATCGTGAAAGGTCTCGAGTTTAATAAAAAAAAAATCTGCTAAATGATTCCAATATGTATTAAGAGGGGGGATGCGGGCTAGATCGTGAAGATGTTGTGCCTTCTGGAATTCAAACCACTGAGTCCCGAAAATCCATCTCAGTGCTGTATTTTGAATTTTTGGGTATTTTAGTTGGTTTGTAGGGGCCGAAAGAGAGATGCTGAGTGGGACGTAGCACAAAAGAGGTCTTATTAGTACTTTATATAAGTGAAGCTTCGTTTTAATTGAGGCATTTCGGAATCTAATGATGGTTTGTGGGGATTTTGATGCGATGGCAGTGGAAGTTTTAGCTTGATGATGGAATCGTTGGAATTTGTCAAATGTGAGGCTGAGTACTTTGTTAGTGAGAGAGACATTTATTTGTGTGCGGTTAGGGAAAGGTGCTCGGGAGTTTAGGAATAGGGGTCTTGGTTGGGGATGTCCTTTGGTAAAATAGGTAATGTAGGATTTGTGAGGATGAGCCTGAATCCGCCATAATTGTTCCCATTGTGCTACTTTGTCAAGTTCTCTTTGTGCTCTGTTTGTCAATGTGTCTAGTCTGTCTACTCTTATTAATTGAGTCACATCGTCTGCGTACATTTCTGTGAGAGAGTCATTGTAAATGGGATTGGGAAAGTCATTTGTATATAGGATGTAGAGGGTAGGAGCGAGCACTGAGCCCTGAGGTACGCCTGCGTTGAGTGCAAATGAATCTGAATAAAGATTAGAAAATTTAATTTTGGCTGTTCTATTATCCAAAAAATTGCGAAGAAGTTTCTGAGTTATTAATGGCAAGTTGAAATGTTCGCAGATTTTGTACTTCAAGCCTTCGTGCCCCACTTTGTCAAAAGCTCGTTTTATGTCCTTGGTAATTTAAAACTATATTGTTTTTCCGTCTGTTCTGTTTATTTATGTGAATGTTTAGTGCTTCCTGTGTCGATCTATGTTTTCTAAAACCAAATTGCGTGTGCGTGAGGAGTCCTTCGTCTTCGAGAAATAGTCTGAGTCGGTGGTTTATGATACGTTCTAAAGTCTTCCCAAGAGTCTCAAGTAGACTAATGGGTCTGTAGTTTAGTGGATTAGTGTTGTCTTGGTTTTTCTTGGGGATGCGAATAATGGTCGCTGTCTTGAAGCACACGGGAATGTAGCTTGATGCCAGGATGGCGTTGTAGAGGCAAGTGAGTGCTGTTATAAAAGTGTTAGGTAGGTGTTTTACAAGGTGATGATTAATACCCGTGGCACCAGGCACCTTTCTCCGTGTTTTAGATATAATGAAGTTGACTTTGTCTGGCACAATGGGAGCATTGAGTATATTTTGAGGTTCAAGTGTGTTTAAGTTAATGTGTGTGTCATGGGAGATGTTGTTGGGGATGGTAGTGAGATGTTGTTCTATATTGCGGATGTGTTGTCTGGCAGGCCTTTCAGGGGTGTGTGGGTGGTATACTTGTTGCCATGTCTGTTTAAATGTATCTGTGATAGCCCTAGGATCAGTAATTGTGTTGCCATTAACAGTGAGGGAGGATGTTCTGGGAGTGTTATTACTTTTTTTTTTTTTTTTTTTTTGGTAAAAGACCTCCGTCTACGTATTGTGAAAAAACTGTTATCCTCCGGCAAATTGTGGGGTTGAGTGAGTGAAGGGGGGGGGACAGTGAATGAAGGAGGGTGCATGTTTTTCATAATACGTGTTGCTAGCCCCAAACGCGCGAGCAACTGTGGCTTTCAACCATCCGACATATTAACTTGTAAACGTGTTATGTGTTGCCAGAATTCCCAGAGCTTAGTCTTTCTGTGTTATTCTGCTGAGTGTACTAGATGTGTCCAGTGAGTGACATGATCAGATGGCAGGCTATTAAGGATGTGAGTTCTGAGGTTGGAGATTTCGTAACGTACTCGGCCTGGTATGTGGTTGTGTTTGTTTTGTTCGAATCGACGACGATAGCACACTAGGAGTCGTTGTGTTCTGATGGAGGGTCTGAAAGTGTGCTTGATTTTGTATGTAGTTTTTGGGATGGTTGTGTTGGCTGCATTTATAATTTTGTTTTGTAGGTTCTCTATTTGTTGGTCTATGTGTGTGTAGTGTTGTCCCTCATAGTTGTGTATGTAGTTGTCTTCAGATAAAATGTGTTTAAATTCTTCCCAGTTTGCTTGTGAGTAGTTAAAATGAGATTGACATTGGACTTGAATTGGGTTTGAAGATATTAACATGAAAAATGGGATGTGATCTGATCCTGAAAGTGGCCCTGGGGAAATGGCATGATGGTATATATTAAAAGCTCGGTTTGACAAAATTAGGTCAGGTTTACCATTATCATGTGGTGTGAAAACTGTAGAAAAGTCTGGGCCTAGAAAATTTTATCTTTTGGTGTTTTGTAGTGCTAGTAATTGCGTTCCATGTGGATTATTGCTATTATGTTGGAAAGTTAGGTGTCTAGCGTTAAAATTTGCAAGTATGAGTGTGGGTGCATTGTTATTGAATAGAGTATTAAAGTCAGTGTAAGGGATGTAGGTATTTGGTCTGACATATGTGGTGGCAACTATGACGGGACCAAGTGTTGTGTGTGATTTAACGGCAAGGAAATGTTTGAATGTCCAGTCTGTGATGAATTTGTGTTGAATGGTGCTTTTAATCATGATTGCAACTCCATTGTGAGCATCGCTGTCGGTGTGTCGTGTTGTGTAACCAAAGAATTTAATTTTGTGTGTGTTGTATGTGCAAGTGCTATTGATTAGTATTATGTCCGGGTCATTATCTAGAATTAATTGTGTGAGTAGGTGTCTGTTAGTGTAGTAGTGTCTTATGTTGAATTGGATGACTCTTAACATGATGGGGTGTCGTGAAGTGAGCTAGGTGTGAAGGAGTGAGGGGGTGTTGGAGCCCGGGCTGGGTAGGGAGATGTTGAAGAGCGGCCTCCTCCAAATGTTAGAGATTTGGAGGTATAGTTGGCATTTTTTCTTGGGGTTACAGTCTTCCGCGACTTTGACTGAGAACGGTTTGAGTCAGGTGAGAGTAAATCAGCTGGGCTGGTGGGTTTTCGTTTTAGAGGAGATTGGGGAGGAATGGTGGGCGTTTATGGTGTAGGAGGGGGTGGGGGAGGCATGAAGGATGTTGGGGTAGTGAGGTCAGGAAGATCAGGGTCAGATGCATTGAGAGTTAGGTCAGTGACAGTTGTGAGGGAGGGGTTTTGGGCAGGGGGATTTTGAGGTTCATTTTCAGTGGTGGGAGGGATTGATATTTCAGGGATTTCGTTGACGTTTGGGGGGTGAGGGATAGGGGTAGTGGAGGATGAGTTGGAGGTAGAGGTTGAGGGTAGTGGAAGATGAGTTGTAGGTAGAGGTTGAGGGTAGTGGTAGCGTGGTGGAGGATGGGTTGAGGGAGGGGAGGATGTTGGGTTGGGGCTAGGAAGAGGAGTGGCTGAGAGAGATGGAGTGTGAGAGTTCTTGCGATGCTGGAACCAAGACTCAGGGATCATGATGGCAGGGTGGTTGTGGGCAGTCAGGCCATCATTTAGGAGTTTGTTAAATTGAGGGGTTACTTTTTGATTTGTGAGATGGAGAGCAACATTGACAAGGACTGAGGTTTGGACAAATATTTCTCGATTGAAGACTGGGCTGGGAGGATTGGTGTTGGGTGGGGGTAGGGGGGGAGGGTTGAGGGGTGTGTGAGGTGGCAGCTGAAGCATATGATATGGCAGTGACTGGGTGGAATGAGAAAAGAGGACTTTTTTGGTTGGGAGTGGATGGCCTTTGACATTTTTCTGTTTTCTTTTAATGCATTGAGACGGAAGGGAAATTCGGCACTGATAGCAATAATGAGGGTCATTGCAGTTGGAGCATTTCAGGGTGCTTGTAGAGCAGGTGGTGAATGAGTGCCCTGACTCAGCACGAGAGCAAATTGTTGATTTTTTACATTGGGCTGTGGAATGTCCGTACTCATAGCACTTGAAGCACTGCTTAAGATTAATTCAAGACCTAGGGGCTAGAAACTCAGGCGGTAAAATCACGTGAAATGCCTTGCGACCTGTTTTGAGGAGTTTACTGGCCTCCTGAGGGGAGGCACAATGAATTCTGAGAGCATTACGGGGGGTCTTAAAAACTTCACAGACATTTATAGTTTTTCTGGGCAATTTCCCTGGCAATCTCATCTTCATCTGTGTTGAGGATGCTATTGTCAGGGTGTAGAATGTTCACAGTACAGGCAGCTTTGAGTTCTGGGGAGAGGACTAGCTCATAACCAGCAGACTGAATTTTCTTGAGAGTGGCAGGGTTGAGATACACATCAAGATCTTTTTGAGAAGCAAGTCTTATCTTGATGCCATCTGGATTTTTGAAGACCCTGACTATTTGAGTTTGGGTTATGCTAAAAATATGGGAGCCTGGGTCATCAGGGGGAGGCTTAGTGCACTTGAACTTGACATAGAGTGCCATACTGCATCATTGGGAAATTTGATAAGTGCTAATTATAGGAAAATTTGATTAAGTGAATGGGGAAACAATAAAATATCTGAGGTTAGGGGGATAGAGTTAATTGGTGGAATTTTGTTAGCTAAACCTCTACCAAGAGGCCACCCCTATGGGATGTCCCCAGGCAAAACCTAGCTCCTACCTATGTCCTTGGACTGTAGGCATGCCTATGTCACAGGACCCTAACCTACTTGAAGGCTAAACCCTACCCACTTGCCTCCTATAACCAGGGGCTACCCCCCCCCCCCCCCCATCATGGCAATGCCTTTAAAACTGCTATCATGCTATTTTATCAACTTAGGCATCAAACTATCCAAAAAATAGCATGAGGTTTTGCCACCTCAGGTGGTACCAATCAGCTAAAAATGAGGGTCTGGCCCATGGACTACTAGGCCTATGCCAACATCGAATTGACCACTTGTGAGTCAAGCTATAAGGAAGTTGGAGCCAGAAACATCGATAATAAACAGAAATGCAATGGAAATATAGGTTCCTGATGGATAACAACATTTTCAATTCGATTTTCCGTATTTAAAGTTGGTTGTTGGAAGGAACAAAATAATTATGAATGTATTATAGCCTAATTTCAGCCAGTTATTCTGCTAAATATCGATGTCCAGAGCTCCAACTTCCCAATCGAATTAAACTGCCAAGTGGTCACTTATGAAAGTCGGTATAGAGTACAGCAATTGTGTAATATGGAGACACTGCTCCAATATTCAGTGTGAGTCTAGTCAGGGCCAGCCAATGTCGGAAATTAGTGTTTACCCGACCTAGCTTACAATATCACCTTCCTACCCATGCTGTAGTGTTGAGTGTGGTGGTGATTGTTAATGATGGTTGTGGTGATTGATGATATTGATGATGACTTGATGGTGATTGTTGATGGTAGTTGTGGTGATTCTTAATGATAGTTGTGGTGATTGTTTATATAGGTGACTTGATGGTGGTGGTGATTGTTAATGGTGGTTGTGGTGGTTGTTGATGGTGGTTGTGATGATTGTTGATATTGATGATTACTTGATAGTGTTGGTGATTGTTAATGGTGGTTGTGGTGGTTGTTGATGGTGGTTGTGATGATTGTTGATATTGATGATTACTTGATAGTGTTGGTGATTGTTAATGGTGGTTGTAGTGATTGTTAGTGTTGATGATTTGATGGTGAGGGTGATTATTAATGGTGGTTGTTGTGATTCTCAATGGTAACACTGGTGATTGTTGATAATGGTGATCACTTGATGGTGGTGGTGGTTGTTGATGGTGATTGTGGTGATTCTCAATGGTAATATTGGTGATTGTTGATAATGGTGATCACTTGATGGTGGTGGTGAATGTTGATGGTGATTGTGGTGATTCTCAATGGTAATATTGGTGATTGTTGATAATGGTGATGACTTGATGGTGGTGGTGATTGTTAATGGTGGCTATGGTGATTCTCAATGGTAATATTGGTGATTGTTGATAATGGTGATGACTTGATGGTGGTGGTGATTGTTAATGGTGGCTATGGTGATTATCAATGGTAATATTGGTGATTGTTGATAATGGTGATGACTTGATGGTGGTGGTGATTGTTAATGGTGGCTATGGTGATTCTCAATGGTAATACTAGTGATTGTTGATAATGGTGATGACTTGATGGTGGTGGTGGTTATTGATGGTGATAATGGTGACAGTTTGATGGTTGTGGTGATTGTTGAAGATGGTCGTGCTTGTTGATGATGTTAAATGTTGTTAGTGTTGGTGATTGTTGATAGTGGGAGTTATTGTTGCTAGCCAGGATGATTGTTGTTAATGGTTGTGATTGTTGCTGATAGTAACAGTTGATGTAAATGTTACATGTTATGTATGTATGTATGCATATACTCTGGCATATACCCGATAGCGGGGGGGTGGCCGATTCGAGATGGAGTTCAAACAGAAACAATGTTTAAAGTTCCAATCCTTAGAGGCCGGGACCACTTTTGCATTCATTAGCCCCTTTCTCTGTCTCGTTGCGTAGGTGAATATTAAAAGGTGAGGAGGATTCCTAGCCTCCTGCCTCCACAGGGGGCACGTTACGTGTTATACTTAGGATTCTATACAGTACATACAAATAATAACACTACGCTATTATAGGTTTAACTAATGCATTACAATAAAATTACAAATGTCACATTTTTGTTAGCAAGCAACTGCACTTTCTCTCTCAGTATAGAGGTCGTTTGGCGGTCATCGCCAGCTGACCATAATCCTAATGTCAGATATGACAATACCCTACACATCATTCCTAGATAACAAGGCTCAGAAAGTCACGTTGAGTGGAACTTTACTATGGAAAGCTCACGCTGAGAGAGGTGGTTTTAACTAGTTACAGGACACAACCAGTCGCCCAGGTTTAGCATAGATTCATAGATCCCTATTTACTTGCTCAATAACCCTCCCATTTACAGCACACTAGGGGAAGCAAGATAGACACAGCAAATAGACATTACATCTCCCAGACAGTTCTATAGCTCCACAATTTTAGAATATATAATATACATAACTTTGTTCCTGTAGTTATTGTTCTTGAACTCCAGCTAATCCTGTTCCTGATCTACCTTAATAAACGTTTGATGTGTTATGATATTATATTTCTCATTACTTACAAGTGCAGATCTCCAGACCTCCATAATCCTGCGTTAATCTCTAACCGTTTTGGTAAGATGATCCTCAGGGTATTAGAGTGTGAAGCCTATAATTGGGCTTTGTAATGAATTGGGGTTGTGTGGGACAGGGATCTGCCTTGCTTAGGCCAATCGGCTTTCTGCAGACTCCCATTTTCTTATGTTCTTATGTTAAGTGTATGGTAGTGAGTGGTGATGGCAATAATAAAATACAATTCTACAAGCACCTAATAATACATCCCAAGATATGGCCTACAACATCCTATCCAGATTCCTTATCTAATATACTGGCAATTGCAGTGATTTGTTATATAATATTAAATGTGAGAATATGAAGCTTATCCACGACTCTACGAGTTCTTGATCAGCTGATATCACCTCGAACTTCAACATATCTCTTTACCCTTTACTTTCGTCAAGATTACTTCCCATTGATACATTGTCCGGACCCTTGTTTCCAAAGAAGTAGGTGTCGTTGGACCTCCAAGCCAACTAGTTGAGTACTCCTGCACTATAGCATCTGACCAACAGGCTTCCACAACTCAAATACTGTCAGAATTAAAAACAGGACGAAGAACCTCCTGATAACCACTACATGCCTGGCGATCAGGTGATGGTTATCCAGTTACTTGTTATCAACAAACTGAAACCCTGTTATTCGGGACCCTTCGTGATCAGTTGCATACCTAACCCTTATCAAGTAATTATAGACTATCATGGGAAGAGCAGAATATACAGAAACCGTCATAATATGAGGCTATATAAACCATTATAAACCCAATTTACCGCTGAGCAGAACACGCAAATACAAATTACCAGTGATAAAACAAAACTAACAACACATATTCCTCCCGACTCCCCCAGTGACCCTTACACTTCAACACATGATTCCAGACTGCAATACATAATTAAAAATGTACATCATTTTGACCTCCAGCCACGAAGTCATGACTTTCATACAGGTGGGGGAAGTGCTATACCCACCATAAGAATTGTGGCTGTACAGAGTCACAGACCACCACCACGGCTGTATAAACCACCACCACGGCTGTACAAACCACCACCAGTTCCACGCCACAAAGGACGTAAAAAGCAGGTAAAAAGAGTGGTTCCATGTCAGTTGAACCAGTGCCACTTCAACCAGTGACACTTTAACCAGTGCTAACTCAACCAGTGGCCACTTCAACCAGTGACCATTTTAACCAGTAACCTAACCTAACCTAACCTAACCTAACCTGACCTAACCTAACCTACTGGTTAAAATGGTCACTGCTTGAAATGGTCACTGGTTGAAGTTGCCACTGGTTGAGTTAGCACTGGTTAAAGTGGCACTGGTTGATGTGGCACTGGTTCAACTGACCTGTCACCAAAAAGAGTACCTGTGCGCCGTTCACGCCATGCAGATATCCCTGTGCGACCATACCCCAAACAGTCATGCCGCCGGAAGCGGCCTGAACAACAAAAACATCGGATCGTGCTCTTCTAGCTTGCAACGCATAAGAACCAGCATACACAGAACTAGGACAGACTATGTCACTCAACCTGGCAAAAATATGCCAGATAGGTTCGATACTAGCACTTCCAGGTTTGAAGACTGGAACAATCCCAGGTACGAGAGTAGGATTACCAGGTTTGATACTTTTTTTTTTTTTTTTTTTTTTCTATGTGAATGAGGGAGACAAAAGGCATAACTGCCTGCAGCAAGTGCCTCCCCCTGATTTCAAAGAGTGACAGGGCCGAAATCAACGGACGTTCGAGCTAAAATACCTGGACACACGGAGTTTGAAGCAATTTAAATCATAGGAAAAGGGACAAACTGATTCTGGGAGAGAGTTCCAGAGCTCAGCAGTTGAATAGAAGAAAGTCTGAGAATAGCATTTCACTCTTGGGTTGGAGAGTTGCACAAAGTAGGGGTGGGATTGTGTTGCAAGACGGGTACTACGTACCCTACGTAGAGGAGGTGCCGGTATACACTGGGAAAGCTCCGAGGAACACTGATTATTGTAGTAGCGATAGAATAGCGAGAGAGATGCAAAATTGCGGCGAAGAGAGAGAGAGATTGCAGAGAGTTGGTGAGTGGACGGGAGTTAATGATACGAAAGGCTTTCCTTTCTACTTTATCTAGAAGTGCGATGTGAGAGGATCCTCCCCACACATGTGAACAATACTCAATACAAGGACGCACTGTGCCCCTGTACAGAGCAAGAAGCTGCACAGGGATAAAGAACCCCTTGAGGTGGTTGAGCACACCCAGCTTCTGGGAGGCTGCCATAGCGAGACTGGTAATATGGCCTTTCCAAGTGAGAGCAGAAGAAAAAGAGACACCGAGAACATTGAGGGAAGATGAAAGGTTGATTTTTGTATTGTTGAAGAATAAGGGATAGTCCTCTGGAGGTTCCTAACGGGTAGTAAGATGGATAAATTGAGTTTTGGAAGCATTAAATGCAACAAGGTTTTCTCTACCCCAATTGGAAATAGTAGCTAGATCAGAAGATAAGCATTTTATGGCTTCATTACGTTTAATTCTGAGGGATTGCTGGCTGGGGCGTTCTGGAAAACTTATTGAGTGGTGTAAAGTAGAGTTGTCTGCATATGAATGGATGGGAGTGGATGTGCAGTTGAGAAGATCATTTATGAAAATTAGAAAGAGAATAGGAGATAGGACAGAACCCTGAGGAACACCGGAGTTGATAGGATGAGGAAATGAGCGATGGCCGTCCACAACCACAGTTATGGAACGGCCGGAAAGGAAATTAGAGACAAAGGCACAGATGGAGGGACAGAAACCGAAGGAGGGCAGTTTGGAAATTAAAGATTTGTTCCAGACTCTATCGAAGGCCTTCGATATGTCTAGTGCAACTGAAAAAGTCTCACCGAAGTCCCGAAATTTGGATGACCAAGAGTTAGTAAGATATGAAAGAAGATCACCAGTAGAGCGACCCTTAAGGAAACCATACTGGCGATCTGAGAGCAGATTATGAGAAGAGAAATGCTTAAGAAATTTGGAAGCAAGAATACTTTCAAAAACTTTAGAGATACAAGAGATGAGAGCAATTGGACGATAGTTTGAGGGTTGAGAGCGGTCACCCTTCTTTGGGATAGGTTGAATGAGAGCAAACTTCCAGCAAGAAGGAAAGACGTTAGAGGAGAGACAGAGACGAAAGAGTTTGCATAGGCAGGGGCTCAGCACGGAAGCACAGTTTTTAAGTACAACAGGAGGAACACCGTCCGGACCGTATGCCTTCTTAGTATTAAGCCCAGAGAGGGTAGAAAGTACATCTTTAGAAGAGATTAGGATATTAGGCATAAGTAGGAGAGAGGGGGGTGGAGAGGGAGGAATAGCACCGGAATCATCCAAGGTAGAGTTTCTGGCAAAAGTTTGAGCAAAGAGTTCAGCTTTGTCAGAGGAAGAAGCGATGGTTGTGCCATCAGAGTAGAAAAGGGGAGGGAAAGACGAGGAAGAAAAGTTGTTGGAGAGCTTTTTGGCTAGATGCCAGAAAGCTTGGGAAGAGCTAGAATTGGATAGTTCAGTGCATATAGTATTGATGAAAGAGTGCTTGGCAAGTCGAAGAACAGATTTGGCTTGATTCCGGGCAGAAACATAAGAAGAATCAGATTCTTGAGTTTTAAGGCGTCGGTACCGTTTGAATGCTTCCTCCTTGTTGCGGACAACAGTAGAACAAGCGTGAGTAAACCAAGATTTGTTTGCATTAGACTGAGAGAAAGAAAATGGAATGTACACTTCCATGCCCGAGAGGACACCAGATCCAAAGACTGGTAGCAGCAAGTGCTGTTGGTAAACTTGCTCTGTTCGAGACAAGCCCCTCAGGTCTGAAGACTGAAAGTGAACAGTGCTCTGGCCAATCTGTTAAGTTCAACACTAGCAAGTCTGGTCTAACCGTCTAAAGACAGACTCGTTGCTTTCGATACCAGCATCAATGCACGCTAGCGTAATAGTGAGGCTCGATGCTCACCCTCTAGGTCAATGAATAGACCCACAGCAGCCAAGACTCACCTCTACCCTTTCCTTGGCATGTAGTATGACACCGTGCACAGCTAGTGGTCGTAGACCTGCAATATTTTACATACTGATAACTTTGATACTAATAGTGAATCATAGAACTAGTTGTAAATACACAGCTGCCCACAGAACATAATAAATAATAGATTGTAAGGTTGAACGATTACTCAGGATCTCTGGCTCATTAGGACCATTGGAACATATAATTGTGTATCGAAAACGCTAAATATTAGGTACAGAATCATAGGCATGATTGGATTCAGTGTTGGAAGTAATCGACCATTTGAATATTAATGCATTAAAATGCATCATGGCATCCATTTGTCAATATGTAATTTAAAGAAAGATAATTTTGAACTAAATAAATACGAAATTCTCCGTTCTGTTAAAGTATGTATATGTTCTTTTAACAAGAACAGATATAAACACAATAACTGCGGGCAACATATGGATACGTCTTATATAAAAAGTAACATACTGCGGGCGACGTACCAATAAATTTTGGTATTATCGGCTGAGTTGGTGGCACCAACCCACTCTGCTTGTTGCCAAATGCTTACATGAGCTTCTAAGCTTGCTACACCTACTTGTTATCAGTTTGTTACATGCATTGATTGTGAGAGGTGTTTTAGAAGCTAAAATACAGTACATTTAATACAAGGCTGCCTCTACATTTTTTTTGTGACAGCTATATACCAGGTACGAATATGAGATTAATTTCATATTACAGGCCATAACTCACACTGTATTGAGTATTCAAAACACAAAACTTGATGAAAGAACAATTTATTTGCTTGTGTATTAGGAGCGTAAAATACGAAAGAGGAAGGGAGGGAAGGTATTAATAACTTGGTGAGTGGCCGCAAGCGAAGCTAGAGCAAGGAAACTCTCGCTCAATATTTCCAAGGCTGTGAAGGTCATAATGAATGACTGAATACATTTACCGGGAGACTTCGATCCAATATTTTCATTAGAAATTGTTTGAATTTGGTAAGGGCAACAGATATGGCGCTAGGGCGACGTATATTGATTAAAAAGTGGGAACATGTTGTCTGCATGGGTGTATTCTAACCTATAAATCTCCCCAAACTAAAAGCGTTGATAGCTGAGTTGAGAAGGAGATAATTATAATAATAATAATAATAATAATAATAATAATAATAATAATAATAATAATATGTATTCTCTTTCGACCCAGAGCTGTGTATTTGAATACAAATTGTAATACAAACCATATTTTACATGACAACCACTTTAATATTCCCAAATTGTTAGTTTGCCTCAAAATATGGCACAATATCTGTTATTAACCTTGCTGATTTCAGCCAATGGTGTTTGATAATTATATAAACTTAATCACCTTGTTTTATAACATTCCCTTGCGAGTAATAGTATTTCTTAAGCTTAAGTATGGTAAGTACAACTGAATGTGACTGTGTGACAGGGAAGGTAGGTATGTATAATGTACAGCCTGTGAGGATAATTACATGTAACTGAAGTAAGAAGACAATGGAGCATTCAAGTAAGCAATTTTCACATCATCTTTGATCAGGAACTTGAATTTCGGAAAACGTTTGATTTATTTTCCACCGCTACCCCAATATTTGGTATAGAAAACATAGTGTTTGTTATTTAGGTTAGATATAAATATAAATCAGATGCATTGAATTTCTAAAAAATAAAACAAATAATTAGTCGGACGAAATTATAGTAACAAATGGCATCAGTCGGTTATTAATTGAGTCAAGACTACCACATTAAAATCTAGGAGCGGGGAAGATAAAATGAAAAAGGGGCATATTTAAAAGAAGGATGAAAATATTTGTACAGGAAGCAGAACAGGGGAAGTGGTGTTTGGACAGAGGGCTGGTAATGACAGAAAGAACGGTAGTGTGTGTGGGTGTGTGTGATAGAGAGAGAGAGATAGAGAGAGATATAAAGGGTTAACACCATTATAATTATGTAAATAATATGCCTTGAATGTTACCCAGAGTGGTGACAATGACAATGATATGTAAAGTGAACAATTGTCCAAAGTAATTCAATGATAATGTTGCAATAAATCTGACAGCATTAGGTGCCTCAGGTTTTGTGCATTGAGTGTCAGGTATATAGGATATACGCACCTGGCTTCATTCACAAATTCATACAGTTTGATGCTATACCATGTCACAGGGATGTTGCAAAGGGTGTTGTCACCAGTATAGATTCCATAGCCAGCACGTTTAACCCGTTGAGCCCCGGCTAGTTATAATATTTTATTCACCCCTGTCCCAAGCCATTTTCACTTATTTTTTTTGTTTGCTAAAATGGAAGACAAGGATGAGAAATGAAAAAAAAACAAAAAAAAATCACCTCTGACATTTTTTTTTGGGGGGGGGGGGGCCGGGGGGGGGTTTGGGGGGGGGAGCTTCAAAAAAATGTGTTGAGCCAAAATGGAAGAGAATGGTGAGAAATGAACACACAAATAAAAAAAACTCATTTCGGTCATTTGGGGGGCGGGGGGGGGGGTTTCAATAGTTCGTCTCCCCCGCATGACCACCCGCCCGGGAGCACTAGGGTAAAAACTGAGTATGGCATTGTACGGCATACATCCTAAGGAGTATCTCACATAAATCTCAAGCCTCTAGCTCCCATACGACCGGAGTAATGAAGGTTCAAAGTGGCGGTAAACTAGGGGTGTAAACTATCCCCACTAAGCCCACCACCACCATCCGCGCGGCTGTCTCGGCCCGCTCACACCTACTGGCCCGGCTCCCCCACACACTACGGTACCTCCCCCTCCTATTCTCCCGCCATTTCCTACCTTACGAGCCACGTAAGTGTTTTTTATATGTCGGACGCACGTGATGCGTCGCTGGGAGTTGGTGATCAAAGACTGCCGACGCAACACGTGCGACGCTGGGTCTCAACGGGTTAACTTGTAAACTGCGAAGCAATGGTAGTTCAAACCCTCCCGTTAAGCGAAGGTATTTGGTTCTATTCTGACGAATATCGTCATAGTACCATATATATAATTATTAGTTATCCATATGCGCCTATTTTGCTTTTATTATGAACATATGCACATTTAAGAGCAATAAAAGAAGTGGGAATAGCATTTTAGGGGTGAAAAAGAAGTATTATTGCCGCAAGGTCGTATCATGAGGCGAGAGCTGGAGCGGCATATATGCTCCCTCCCCGAGCTTTCAAGGGATACTTAAGCCTTCCACTAGAAGTCTCTCTGTTGCAAGGATCTCTAGCTGCCTCGCCCATCTTAACCCTTTCACGATTTTATGACGCAGAGGTTGCCAGATTAGCAATAATAAATAGAGTTCTCTCACTCTTATAATTACCTCTCCAAAATTAGTTTTCTGCCCACAGGTAACTCAAAGACAACTGCAGAGATTGAAGTAACTAAACTAAAGGTTTCTAAATATGCCTTATGGTAACAAAGGCTTTAAAGTATCCCTAATAGGCTCAAAATTGCGTCAAGAACGTGAGAGAGTTAATGAGACCGCGATAGGGAAATTTGCACCGTAAATTACCCGATAAAAGGGGGAATAGCTGATAATTGAGGAGGGGGGAAAAGGAGGGGAATGGGGGGATTGGGACACATATCTAGGAGTGGTAACAAGTAATGGAGGGGAATTATCTCACCTAATCACAAATTGCTTTGTTTTGAGTGCCACTGGGGTGTTTTCTAAAGGTGTTGTTATGCTCTGGATATATTGAGGACGGTTACATTGCACCAGAAAAAACTCTATTGAGGACGGTTGCCATTTATGGGTTAAACCACGTAATGATTTTACGAGTTTACATGGCAACAATGCGAGCCCGACCATGGGAATATAGTTCGCTAGGTGGGTTACAGTGTGAGGGTGGTGATGAATGAGTTTGGGGGGTCGGCTGGCAGGAAGGATGGAGGAAGAGGAGGAATAATAAATGAATATGAGGGAAGAAGGGAGATGGGAAAGTGGGGAGGAAGGATAGAGAGGAATGCATTAGATAGGAAGATTGGCAGGAAAGAATGAAAACAATAATAGTGCCTTCTTCCAAAAGGTGGAATGATGGTATATGAGGAGAAAAAGAAGAACGGAAATGGAAGAGAGAAGAGGGCGATAACACCACACGCATTCTCACACAGACACACATACACACAAATACGCGGGATAAAACACAATGCTTAATCAGTTATGAATTGAATGTGGGAGAGAAAGCATGCATATTAGCTATATTAGCTTCGTTTATAGAGAGAGAGCAAAAGTATAGAATGATGAAGAAAAAAGGATATGTAGGACGGGGAATAGAGAAGGGAGGTAGGAAGAGGGGCTAAGCTTTAACAAATAATTAGAGTTTATCACTTTTTGTAGAACAGTGGTGCATTCACTTATACTAAAAATGGCTTTCAGTGGTTGATATTTTGGCAAAGATAAGTTATTGACGGAAGATGCGCTCACTGAAGCCATTTATTGTCCTAACCGGTGTTACAGGTAAACACTTCATTATTATTATTATTAAAGTAGACAAGCTCTCCGCCAATCACCACGCTCCCTTCTCTTTGCTTGCACCGTCAGCTGATTTTGACAGTTCTCGGCCACAACACGCCCCACCTTCCCAGCCAACCAATCAGCGGCCTCCATTATCGGAGCACGGAGCTGAACTCTCTACCTCACCTCAAAAGTCGCTCTCTTTCTCTTCTCGAGTAGTTTCCTCTGGTTATACTCGATCTAATACTTCGGTGCCAGCCCTGTACTCCCGTAAGCCACTGAAAGATGTTTATAACCGGCTTCTAGGAACTTATTTCGAGGAGAAGAGAGTGGAGGTGGAGGAGGCAAGAATTCAAAGCGAGCGAGCTGCCGCGAGTGCCGCACAGCCAATCACAGCGCGGGAAAGCGGGAGGCGAGACTATAAAGTCTGGCGCGGAGGGGTTACAGTGGTCACTCACCCCTCGGAACTCACCGGGTTAGCTTCTTAAAACCCGGTTGCTTTCTCTCACGCTGGCACAAAGGGAAACCAGGAGCCAACCATTCCAGCTACCCTGGTCTTATCTACAGCAACAGCACAGACCACTCCTGATCTCTCTTCACTCTCGCCCACTCAGAGGTTACACCTTCAGTATCCTGCCGCCTATCGTCACATTGCTAGTCTACACACACACAATCAAGCAATTCAAGAGGGACGACAGAAAGTGGACAGGAATGAGAATTTCCAGAGGAGCTATTGGCCAGCTCTGAGGTGGTAAACCACAGTTCCAGTATTCACACCTGATTCCATTAACAATAGATGTGTCCTTCTAGAAAAAGAGTTTAGACTAATCTGTATCCATAAAATGATGATGTGTATTAATTAGTTATTTTTGTTAGCAAAGGTGTAATGCCGAAAGTGTTATTATATAGGATCTGATAGGAAAGATTTAAGTATAAAAGTAAAGAGGGGAGGGAAGGATCAATTCTTCTAGATTAAGAGGCAACCAATAAGTTCAAGGGGAAACAGTTTTGTTTAGTTGCCCGATAGATCAGCTATAGCTAGGAAAGGACACTAGTCCCTTGAAATAGCGAACTAATTTGTTAATAAGGAAACTATATAGAAGGACACTAGTCCATATGAATTACGGGATTCTTATATTTTAGAAAGGAAGTTATATCCATATAAATCGAAAGAGTCATGGAGGCAGTTTGGGAAAAGTGTTAAGGATATCACGTATAACAAAGAATTCCTCAGAATTTATGTAAAGGAATATAATTGTGAATCTGTTCCGTGTAGGCGTTTTGAGGCATGGTTTATATTTTGTTAGAACGGTTATTGATTAAGGTTTAATGTAAACATAGCGTGTTTGTAATAGGGTTACATGAGAGTATAATCGGAAGGTGTTATTGAGGTAAATATTGTAAACTAATGTCATTGGAGCAACTGGGTAACGGAACCCAATGTTATATATGAGAGGGAATCTGTAATCCCAGTCAGTAAATGTGTGAGACTTTATATTATTGTTGAGGTACTTGTGTAGTAACGACGGTTGTGTCAGATGAGTTAATAGAATATATGTATTGAAGCCTTGGTCTCGAGAGAAGACACAGAAGGCCCAGTGGACGTGGTTAATTCTTGAGAATAGAAGAAGAATATAACTTTTGTGTATATTAGGTAAAGAACAATTGTGTCATTAGGCCCTGGTCTCAACAGAAGACACAGCAGGGCTCAGATTAAACTATTTAGGATTAGTAACTAATAACGTGTTTGTGGATCGAAGTCGACTTGAGTCAATACCTGAATAGCGGGAATTCAGCTAGGGAGTAACGGGAGCTCTAGGGGTCCAAAGTACAACCTATCATGAATCGACGTAATATTCAATCCGTGTCTTGAACTCATCTCGGCCCGAACAAAGGACCCGTTATTAGAGTAGTTAGGAAGTTTGTTAAATAAAGTATAGGAACTTCTAAATTACTGTCGATTTATCCCCCTTAATAGTAGTATCGTAGCAGAAATTAAAATATATACTACAATTATTATTATTATTGTTGTACTTATTTAAAAATACACTGTTCCACTAGGGTTGGAATATTTCGACAGTTGCTTGAAGGTTTGTATTTGTATTTATCAAACTCTCATGGTAGCCATAATCTCCATAGCAATTGATTCTCTGTTCATGTCAAAACTAATTCAAGCTATATTTTGAATACCTACAATGGCTCACTATAGTTTGTACTTCGGAATTGTTACATTCCCATTACCACCTATTTGGGCAATCGCTATTTAGAGTCTTGACTCACTTCGACTTCGAGCCAAAGGCACATCACTATCTTCACAATGCTTGACAAAACTATTTTCATACTAGCCCTCAAGAATCACCTGAACAATATTAGGACCGAGGATTTTATCTATAAGTTCTCCCCTCACTTTAACAATATGTAATAAACCTTATTTCCTTTACAAGTTCAAATCACCTTTATCATATTAGACACAAATAATAAATCATCTAACATTTACTTCACCCTGACCGTAATACTAAACAATTAGTAGGTCCGTATTCTTAAATCCCCTCTACAGTATTACTCACGATTACTAAAAAAAAATAGGTAGTCTCGTTGTCTTTACACTATCAAAATACAATTACTAGATCAACAGGTATTGTCGTTACCTTTACTATATCAGACGTCCTTCAGGTCAATTTACAAGATTACACATTATTATTCAATCATTGACCTCGTTAACCCTTGTCTATCGGGGCCCGACTTATGTCCGTATCGAAAAATGTGGACTATATGGCGGGGCCCGACTTAAGTCTGTGTGCAATTTTGGCGCAATATTGGCTCTAAGAGAGAGGCGAGCGACGGGAGGAGCCTGGGTTTCCTCATGAGCGCTCGCCACGGCCGCCGTGGACCGACTGAGATTTACTCCCCTTACATCCACCCTCACTCCCTCGCTACATACGTAATTATATAAAGAAATTACCGTATTTTAGCGATTTTGCCCTTCGGTTGCACGATCGTTGCAAGACAACTAATGATCGTAGAAGGATGGTTCGGGTGTCATTGGAAAGCTCAATTTACGCCCTTTCAGGGATACATACTTGTATTACGCTCTGGGTCTTGTTTATGCATGAAAAAGAGCACGGAAACAACCCCATTTATGGTAAAAAAAAAAACGCTGGGCGGCACAGTCAAATATACTCCACCACCCGCTCTTAAGGTGTTAAAACTAGTTGGCTAGATATTTACGCGCAATTGAAAGCATGCTGTCAACGAGGTGACTATATATCTAATTAATACAGATTGTTTCCTTATATCAAAAAGAGTATATCATGGGTATGGGTTGATGCCCTTTCCTAGCTATTCCTTTAGCTATTTCTAACCTACTCTTCAATTACTAAACCCCGCAAAGCTACTTAGTTACTCTCTTTAAGTTTCTTAGGGAAATCCTGTTAACCCTGGTTATCTGCATGTAATCAGTTATTTCCCCGTTTATACTATTATCCCCAATAACTCTCACTTAATTTTTAAGATTTTGACTCTCTATCTTACTTAAGCTCCTATAAGATCCTATACTATTTCTGGCTATTAGGCTGGCTGCCCTTACTAACAAAGACAACTATATCTCACAACACTTCATCTCTTGGCGGGTGCCCAACCCCGAAAGGGTTTGAAATAGGGAAGCTATCCCCCCGCCAAAGGCGGCTTTCTAGGGCCTTTCCTAGCTAATGCTGAGAGGATTGGGTTCTAGTCATGTGGTGATGGGCTGGTCTATCAGAGTGAGAACTGAGCGATCTCTGCCATACCCATAGCTTACTCTGACTGTTCCTTTTACTTATATGTTTTCTATATCTCAAGTGACGGCGTCTTTTCCGTGGATTGACCTCCCAATCTACCAAGATTGGAAGCCAAAGCGTCACATTTTTCCTTTGCCACTCAACTTTCTCTTCATAATTGCTGAGGGGCACAGGGTCCTGGATGCTGCTTTGGTTTCCCGGGCGTTTCCGCACACTCCTCAGCTCTCCGCCATGGAGTGGCTTCGGTCACCCAGGCTTTATTGTGGTCGGCAGGGAGGGTTCTGTGGGGGCGCTCGGTTCTGGCCTTGGCCTTGCTCGGGGCCTTGGGGCTGTTCGGCCAGGCAGCTTGGGAACAACAACAACAACAACAACAACACTTCATCTCTGTATTGCATCATTTGTCTAGTCAATATACTTTGGTTGTTCTATATGAACACATCATATTTTAGAGCTGGAACACACCTGTTAGTCTTAGCATTTATATTTTTTTAATAAGTCCGTTCGGGCCCATAAGGGTCCTTTAATAAAATATTTTATTGAATCTTCTGGTTGGCTTCACCACTTCAGAGCGGGCCCATCTACCACTCGGTGATCATCTTGAACGGCTTGCCTTAAGGTATGAAGACCAGCGATGTGTCTGCTGGCATCAGGATACTGGAGGTGTATCTGAGCCGTGGTGGGTGGATGTACAATCTTCTTGGTTGTCTGGTGGTGCAAGGTTGCTGGAGCTCCGGAGCAGACTTAGTGGTTTCCCCAAGAGTACCAAGGTGAGGCTCGGGGTTGCCTTTGCTAAGCGCGGCTAGGTGTGTTCCCCTCACATGCCTGGGGGTCAGTGACTCCTGGGGCCCCCGCCCTCCTCCTTATTTACCCCTCCCTCACGGCTCGGAGCCCTGTGATTGGCTGAGCCGCGCGCCCGGGAGGAGTTTGGCTAACCCGCTCGCTTTGAAGTTGCCTTTCCTTCTTCTCCTGCTTCATTCTATCCTCGAAATATTCCCTGGAAGCTTGTTGGAGATGTCCTTTAGTGGCTGACGAAAGTGAGAAGGTTGCACCATGGTAATAGGACATCTGGGACCAGGATAAAATATGCGTGAATGAACTGGGAGCAAAGTTACCGGCGAGCATTTGAAAGGAGATACAGCTGGCTCCAATCGTTGCATCACGGGAAGTCTCTGATTGGTGGAGAACGAGGGTTTGGCAGTGTTTGTCTCGTGGCAAGTTGTAAAGGACAAACCTTGTCTCTTCATCTGAGCTAATCCCGTCTCCTGGTTGGCTGACGCAATTACTCATTTAATTATAATTATTATTATTATTATCATTACTATTATTATTATTAGTATTATTATTTATTGTATTATTATTCCTTGGGCCATAAGTAGAGCTGGATACTGCAAGCTGTATATAGGTAATTCCAGGACACCTATAGCACCGAAGGACAATTAAAAACAAGAATAAAGCATGAGAACAAAGAAAAACAATCAACAAAAGTCATATGTAAATGAGATGACACATCTCATAATGGGCTTGGTAAATTAGATAATGTAGTCCACTGATCCAGGGACGATATGTTCGCTAGAGTCAATTCATCTACTGCAGCCACCGCAATACAATAAAATGAAGCTGAGAAAACCCATCTCATAGTAAAGTATTATAGTTATTTATACCATAGGATGTGTATGGGCAGTAGTAGCAGGCAATGATGACCCTTATGAATATGTTGTCAGTAAACTATATTCACGTTAGGTCCATCAAATAGTTCATCAAGTACGAGTGTTGGGATACATATTATATTTACATATGATACTTCAACTAATTATTAACTGAATCTATAAAAAACAAATTGGGAAGGTTCTGAGATATACTAAAATATTGGAATATCTGTTTAGGGTTCAATAGAGATTCAAATTGGTGTGTAGCTATATACTCACGGCTGCGACTTAAAGAGTGATTTGTATTTATCTCTCTCTCTCTCTCTCTCTCTCTCTATATATATATATATATATATATATATATATATATATATATATATATATATATATATATACTTATGTTTTTAGTTTCCTCGCTATACCTCCATCAAGATAAATATAATACCCACTCGACCCTCCTTCGAGCTATAATTGTACCCCCGCCAAAAGCCGATTCCTCTTAAACTGCCGACTCAATATCGCTCGCTACGAACAAATTGACACCTAAATGGCATGAACATTCTCATAATCGCCAAGCTAATGGAGACGAATGCCTTATAATCTCAAAACTAATGGGATAATGGGGTACAGAAAACACCTCATTAATTTGGTATGATGGTAAATCTATTGACCAGTACTAAATTTGATGCAGCGCACTGCCGTAGATTTGGAGTGCATAATAGTGTTGTGTATCCCGTTGGAAGTTTTAATGTATGCCTGAGTGTGTGTGTCTATGTGTGCTCGAAAATATCAAAAACACTTGTTCAGCACCTTCCTTTGATTCCTAAATGGATCCATTAACTTTAGATTAATACCATATTATAACCACACTCCAGATTGCTTGGATCCCATAAAATTCAAAGAGAGGATTATGTGTATGCATTAACAGGGCCTTCGCCACTATTAGTAAATACGGCATTATCTCAATATTTTTTGTTCTCGTCTTACATCTTATGGTCATTCACCAAATATCGCCCCCCCCCCCCCCAAAAAAAAAAAAAAAAAAAAAAAAACGCACACACTCACTATTTTCCATGCCACCAAAAACAAAACAAATCATATATAATTATAACAATGATGGCAATTAAGTCCAACAGCCTAGGTCATACATGTTGGTGACCTTCACCCCTAGGTGAGGAAGTCAGGAGAAGCCACCACATATTTAACCCAAACTAATGCGTTATCTATTTCTCCACGCTCTGGTGCATCTTGACAATGGTGGCCTTACCCGCGACCTCCCCCATCGTCCCTAAAGTGGCCCTACCCTCACTATCCATTACAGGAACATCCATCAAATATCCCTCTTGCATCATATACATCTACTTTCTTTCCTTACTAATCATTGTTATCATAGACATGTTCTAGTTTTGTTATTTTATAACCTTATTTAGTCTTTTGTAAAACGCAAGTTCTTTACGTATATTTTGTTAGTGTTTTCATGCAAAATGTCCAGCCAACCTCTAGTACTGTACAAGTACATTATGTTTATTTGATTTTACGTTCGGGGGAGCATTAGTACGTTTAGTAACTTGTTGATACAAATGCATTATATGCACTAATCAACTTGATATTTTGTTTATAATAATTGGAAAGTTGTGAGTGTCATTTATAATTATACATATTTTTAAGTTCCCGTACATTGACAAGAAACTAAATGAGTCTCAGTAAAAATGTTCTTCAAATACCTACACTGTTGTGGCCATTGTTTTCTTGTGGTGGAATAAAATACACAAATTTGCTCCTCTCTTCCCCTTTGGAAAGTTGTTGTTACTCCTCTGTCCTTCTTGTTCTCTTCCTTCAGTTTCCCTTTCAGACACTTCAGGAAACAGGACCAAGAAAACCGGCAAATGTTATGCCATTGTAGGTGTTAATGTTCTCAAACATTGAATGGCATTGCATATCTCGTTTAAAGGCTTATGTGTTTATCCAGAGCAGAGGCAAAGCATATTTATAGTATCATGAGCTGGACTATGTACGTACATTATTATAACAATTCCGAGAAAGTAAACACATTGATTTGAAGAGAACTCGACGCTCGATTTGCCAAGATATTTGATTAAGTCGTACTTTACATCCGTGAGTCATATTAACTATGCGCCAACTTGATTCTGTATTGAAGCCAACCATATATTTCAATGTTTCAGTGTATCCTAGATGTAAAAGAAATTGTAAAACTCAAATGGCTGTATATATATTTTGGCTCCCAACATTACGTCTGAATGTGTTTCATGCCGCCAACCAACATATCCAACACATTTCTGAGGCTTCAAATTGTTTGTAGATGAGGGTACTCCTTCCCTTAGATAATTTATCTACCAAGGTTATGGATTTCTACTCAGTGGCCTTTTATATTGCTTAATACAGCATACTGAATTAACATGAACAGTATATATTTTCCGGTCTCTTATCATTGGTTGGATTGAACATTCAATATAAATAGAATCGATAATTCTGCATGCCAACAATGATAATATGAACAATAGGAGATGTTTTTTGTTCCTTATAAGGTATTTGTTAAAACCTAAAGTAATTTATTAGAGTACCCAAAATGGGTCAGAACAAAGAATGGTTTGCCTTGTCTTTGTCTGCTAAAGTTTCCCCCAGTCTCCAGGGAATCCGCTCCTATTTATGTTGTATATATTTATATAGAGCAAGGAAACACAAAGATGAAATAATATTATAATAGGTCCTCCATAATAATTATCCATTTATAACATGTTTGTAACAACTGGATTTAAACTGTTGTAGGTTGTAAGTTTGTTGAAAGCAACTCCAAGGAAGTGAATTCCATAGCTTTGTAGTTCTTGGGACAAATGTTTTTGTTATAAGCGGAAGTTCTACATAACATTGTTGTATAGTCGATATTTCCCTAGTGTCCATTATTCATATCATCAAGAAAAACATCCATTAACTTCTCCGACTGCCTTTCTTTCTTCAAGATAATTTACTGATCTTTGTCAGTGTGTAATTATAGCTTTTGGACGACATTGTCAGCTCCTCATGTTGTGTATTCCAGATTATTCAGACACGAAGATATGTGTCTTAAAATTACACACACATACACACACTCCAGCTGGTAGGCATTAATAACTTTTCAGTACCGTGTTGTATGGGAAGTGACATGACAGTCAGCCTAAATCAGCCCTAAGGAGTTTTTCAAACTAATTGTTATATTTGAGTGGTATTTCCTGGTGCGGTAATCAAAGACAGAAATATAATTTTAAGGTTAATAGTTGTAGATAAATAAGTATAACTATTAATATGAAAACAAATTATATATATATATATATATATATATATATATATATATACTGTATATACCGGTATATATATATATATATATATATATATATATATATATAATTATATATATACCCGGTATATATATATATATATATATATATATATATATATATATATATATATATATGTATATATATACATATATATATATATATATATATATATATATATATATATATATATATATATATATTCTGACATACGGAGCCCTGTATGTTAATTTAAGAGTTAGAATTAGAGTTGAAGGAGCCCACTACCCAAACGGTGAAGCAGACTAGCGAACGAGCGAGTGGGCAAACCATCTCGCCCCATACCAGCATGCTAGCCTTCACACCTCGATGACCGATGCTATGACGTATGATCGACGCCAGGAGCTGTGAGTGGACCACGCACCTGTTATGCGACTCGAGGAGCTATGATTGGAGCAGGCACGACCCGCCGCCTCCTGATTCGTTCCTACACCATCATTGTTTGGTATATAAGACCCGAGTTGTGGGCATTCAAATCAGTCTCATTTGGAGTTGGGGAAGGTGAACTTGCAGCTGGAGGAAGACGGGGTGAAGTATTATAATGGGATTGTGACTGTCAGTCAGATTATACAAATGTGTGTTAAGTGTGTTCGGTGTAAACACTTATGTTATGTTGGTTAGTGAGATATGTGATTGGGAATTAACGTGAACGCTACTATTACGTGTTTAACGATTTAATTGCGAATTAACGTGAACACTACTATCATGTGTTTAACTATTTGACTGGGAATTAACGTGAACGCTACTATTATGTGTTTAACTATTTAATTGGGAATTAACGTGAACGCTACTATTATGTGTTTAACTATTTGATTGCGAATTAACGTTAACGCTACTATTTATGTACTTAACTATTTGATTGGGAATTAACGTTAACGCTATTATTATGTACTTAACTATTTTAGTTGACTAACTTGCGGACTAAAGCAACTCTTTAAGTAATTGGGTTATGATGAAAGTAATACTATTGTTTTATATTAATACTTACGAGTTCTTTTTCTTTGAATTAAGCTTACATTGCTTAATGGTGCTTAGTACGGTGATGCTATTGTCTCGTATTAGTAATATCGCCTTAGACTAACATGGCTGTGTTAATATTACTTCTAGTGATTTCCTAAGCTGAAGAAAATTCTTTTGCTTCAAAATATTATATTTTGCTTTTCATATTATTTGAGTGAGACCTGAATCGAATCTATGAAACGATCCTGTAACTTTATTTACTCATAATCAAACCTCAATGTTACGTGGTTAAGAAATACATTTAACTAATTATTAAATATATATCTAACTTTTTATGTGACTTTGATATTACTCCTGATGATAAAAATAATATAATACTATTAACGTAAGACAAGAACCAAGAATAATTACATTAAATATAAATAAAAGGACATATAAGAAAACTATCTATTCATTTCAAAAAGGGTAAGAGACAGAAATATTCTTACTTTAATATTTATCTTTCAAGACTTTTTATAGAATTAATAGTCCTTCTTTAGATATAACTTCTTCGGTTCATAACCATAGCCTACTAAGCTTCGGTTAAATAATAATTCTTTATAAATACTACATGACTTTAATTAGTTTCAGTATTTTCATAATTAAAGAGTATCAGTCAATAAAGGATACTCAGTCCTAAGATCCAAAAGGAAAGGAAGCAACAACAGGAAATTATTTTATTAGATTTTACTTTTGTTTTGCCTTCAGCTGACTGATACCTTAATATATATCTCTGTGCTATCTAGATTCATCAAGTTAACCACTTGAGGATCAAGATACGTAACAGAAGAGTGGCGACCTCGCCAGGATTCGTTTCATACAGTTTCACTCAGTTTCATTGACGTTTCACTACTTAAAAAACAAATATTAATCATGCCTCAACTAATTAATGAAGAAGATGCTCGAGTTTTCATAGAATCAGAACCCACAGCTCCTGATATTGACTGTCTGTCAAAATCCGAACTGAAAGTGCTTGCCTCACATCTCCAATTAACTGTCTCAAACATGTCCAAAGTAGAGGTGGCTCAGACCATAAAAACCCATCTGTTCCCTGTAGAAGGCGGGGAGGGTGACGGAGCAGTTGGTGGGATCCCGAGTAAACCTAGCCAACTTGATATACAATTGCCACCTGGTTTGACCGGTGATCAAATATTCGAACTAGAACAAGCCAGACTAAATGTCGAACTAGAACTAGCCAGAATAAAAGCAAATACCGAACAAGCCAACGCAAGTATAGAACTAGCCAGAATAAATGCCAGTGCAACGACCGAACAATGTGAATATCAATATCGTACGGCTCAACTAAATGTCAATACAAATGCTCCCTTAATTGCTCCCCCTCTGGGATTGACTATGACTAGTGTCATTCCACCTTTCACTGAGGATAATGTGCAGGATTTCTTTGTTTTGTTTGAGGAAGTTGCTGGAGGTATGAAGTGGACAAGAGATCAATGGCCTTTTATGTTACAAACTGTTTTGACAGGGCAGGCTCGAGCCACGTATTTGTCAGAAGCAGCAGAAGTTAGGCAGGATTATGACAATCTCAAAGAAGCTATCCTAAAAACCTATCAATTGCAGCCTGAGGCTTACAGGCAATCTTTCCGTAAAAACCAGAAGAAAGTAGAAGAAACCCATAAGGTATTTGCCAGGACCATGACTAAAACTTTCAATCATTGGGTCAAGAGTAAGAAAGTCACAAGCTACAACGATCTGAAGGAGTTGGTCCTGTTAGAAAATTTCCTATGGAAAATTGATTCTTCTGTATCCTATCATTTAAAAGGGAAAAAGGTAGATTGTCTTGCCGACGCCGCTGACATGGCTGACACATACGTGCTCAACAACAAATTTCGTGGAAAGAAGCCCTACGATAATTCTAGTTCTAATTTTAAGTATCCCAATCACAAATCTGACCGACCCAGTCACAAGCCTATAACGTCTTCCCCAGCTAGCCAAAATAGAAATGTTCCCCCAACTAAAAATGCGACTCAGAGCAATGGTAACAGAGGTGGGCCCCAAACTAATAGTAATGCTCAAAGAGGGAACGTTCCCGTATCCCCTAAAGTATGTACTTTTTGTGGCATGAGAGGCCACCTAGCTAATCTGTGCTGGGCCAAGGAAAAAACCGAGAGATCGGGGCAGACAGTTGCCGCCGTATCTCAAATTCCATGTGTGCCTTTAATGCAGGGCTCCCGACAGAAGGAGTACCTAGCACCAAATGTTCCTTTAATGCAGGACTCCCGACAGAAGGAGTACCTAGCACCAAAAGTTCCTTTAATGCAGGACTCTCGACAGAAGGAGTACCTAGCAGCTAACGTAAACCATCTAGACAGGGGTGTAGTAGCATGTGTGGTGCAACCCACTAGGGTTAAGCCAATAATAATTTCACCATCAGTGCAGGACAGTTACCGTCCCTTTATTTCATCTGGCAACGTGAGATTAAATGGTTGCATGCATGAGGTAAAAATTCTGAGAGACACAGGTTCTACTAGCACCCTCATGGTGAATCCTTACACTGAGTGCCCACCTGGCGAACCAGTTGTAATGAGAGGTGCTGGAGGCCAGTTTTATGCATACTTGGTAAAAGGCGAAATTGAATGTGAGTTACTACAGGGTGAGGCCACCATAGCTTTGTGTAGGTCCCAAGATATCCCTGTGCCTGGGGTAACACTCCTTTTGGGGAATGATGTAGCAGGTGAGAAGGTCCGACCAGACCCCATTTTGTCACTTTCCCCTGTTAACGAGCCACTAACCGGTGAGCTCGACAAAGAGTTGCCAACTGTTTTCCCTGTGTGTGCTGACAAACGTTCAATGTCTCAAGTAGTAGTTCCCTCAGACAGAAATATACCGAATGTAAGAGTTGATGAAAGGGATGATGAGAGTGTGAATGATGCTCCAACTGTGCCTGATGATGTGACTGAGGTGGATTTATCTGACACCTTTATGGCTCATCTTGACCCTAACGATGACCATGAAACCCCTCCAAATTGTCCAAGCGGCCTGGTAGAGCTACAGAGAGATGATAGTGAATGCAAGGAGTTAGCTGCCAGGTCCGTGAGTGAAGAGGAATGTGAGAAGGAGGGTGGTGAATGTTTCTACCTCAAAGGAGGAGTATTGTGGCGAAGATGGAGACCGCCACACAGACCAATCGATGACGGGGCTTGGGACGTCCATCAAGTAGTAGTCCCCAAACCTTGTCGTAAAGATATCATGGAAATGGCACATTGTATACCATTGGCAGGACACCTAGGTGTGAGAAAAACTCTAGACAGAATCAGATCCCACTTTTACTGGCCAGGAATGCGTGCAGATGTAGTGGAGTGTTGTAGAGTGTGTCACACTTGCCAGATGACAGGAAAACCCAATCAGAAGGTGCCTGTACATCCTCTGGTGCCCTTGCCCGTTTTCGAGAATCCTTTTACTCGGGTGGTAGTGGACATTGTAGGCCCATTGCCTAAGACTTCCCAAGGTAACATTTATTTATTAACTATCATGGACATGGCAACTCGCTACCCAGAGGCTATACCCTTAAGGACTACCTCTGCTCCAACTGTTATCAAGGAACTGCTCAAATTCTTCACCAGAATGGGTTTCGCCCATGAGGTGCAAAGTGATCAAGGAACTAATTTTACCTCTAACATTTTCCAGCAGTCCCTGAAGGAGTTGGGTATCGAGCATGTAAAGTCTAGCACCTACCACCCAGAGAGTCAAGGGGTTCTCGAACGATATCATCAGACATTAAAGGGAATGTTACGTAAGTATTGTACAGAGACCGGAGTTGAGTGGGATAAGGGGGTACCTTTTCTTTTATTTGCTACTCGTGAGGTTCCAACTGAATCCCTGGGTTTTTCCCCTAATGAGCTAGTTTTCGGTCACCAGGTAAGAGGTCCTTTGCAACTATTGCAGGATAGCCTAGTTGGCCAGGAGGGGAACCAAAACCTCCTCAAGTATGTTTCAGATTTCAAAACCCGGCTGAGATCCTCATGTGAGTTTGCCGCTCAAAACTTGACAGTGGCTAAAAGCTCCATGAAGAAATGGTATGACAGAAAAGCCCGTGAGAGGGAGTTTAAGCCCGGTGATGAGGTTTTGGTCCTGCTCCCCCTTTTTGGCCAACCATTATCTGCCAAGTTCAGGGGCCCATATAAGATCATTCGGAGGGTGAGCATTACCGATTATCTAGTAACTACCCCAGACAGGAGAAAGCCCACGCAAGTATTCCATATAAATATGTTGAAGCCCTACCATAGGTCCCCTGATTCCTCTCCTCCAGATTCTCCCACTGTGGCAGTGAATGTCAGGACCTGTGGGCAGCCTGGTGCGGACAAAGTCTTCAGTTCTCTTACTGACCCGCAACAGACTGTTCCAGAGCCTGAAGGTATCCATGCAGACTTTGACTTGTCATGTAGCCTATCCAACTTTCAGTATAATTCAGTGGCTTTGAGGGAATTACCATCTAAACTATGTCATCTTCCCTCTGATCAAGCGAACCAACTAATCTCTGTTTTATCTCAGTCTCCCAATGTGTTCCGTGATACTCCAGGGCTCACTTCTTTGGCCGTGCACGACATCGACGTAGGGGATGCAACTCCCATTAAACTATCCCCCTACCGTGTCTCGCCACAACGCAGGAGTATACTGCAGGTCGAGCTTGACTTAATTTTTTCAAACCAGCTGATCACAAGGGCCTTAAGCCAGTGGAGTAGTCCGGTCATACTTGTGCCAAAGCCAGACGGGAGCCATAGGTTTTGTAGGGTCTATAGGCAAGTCAATGCTGTCACAAAGAACGATACCTACCCACTGCCACGAATCAAAGATTGCATTTCCCAGGTTGGCCTCATGCAGCAGTAAGTATAATTTAATGAGAGGATTTTGGCAATTAGCTCTCCCTTGTAGCGAGGTAAATATCATGCTTTTGTAGTGCGCTTTCAAGCCTTCAGCTGTGAGATGCCTTGCAGTTCGAATAACGCTCCAGCTACGTTCCGGCTATGTTCTGATGTGGTACCTGGAGACGTTGCCTACTTTGGGTGATATCCTTATTATATCCTCATTATAATCTCGCTGTTGCCAATCTGGTGGTGAATCTATTTATGTATTATGTTTAATATTATGTACTATACTCCTTAAACTCTTTTCTAGGGGGGAGGTCTGACATACGGAGCCCTGTATGTTAATTTAAGAGTTAGAATTAGAGTTGAAGGAGCCCACTACCCAAACGGTGAAGCAGACTAGCGAACGAGCGAGTGGGCAAACCATCTCGCCCCATACCAGCATGCTAGCCTTCACACCTCGATGACCGATGCTATGACGTATGATCGACGCCAGGAGCTGTGAGTGGACCACGCACCTGTTATGCGACTCGAGGAGCTATGATTGGAGCAGGCACGACCCGCCGCCTCCTGATTCGTTCCTACACCATCATTGTTTGGTATATAAGACCCGAGTTGTGGGCATTCAAATCAGTCTCATTTGGAGTTGGGGAAGGTGAACTTGCAGCTGGAGGAAGACGGGGTGAAGTATTATAATGGGATTGTGACAGTCAATCAGATTATACAAATGTGTGTTAAGTGTGTTCGGTGTAAACACTTATGTTATGTTGGTTAGTGAGATATGTGATTGGGAATTAACGTGAACGCTACTATTACGTGTTTAACGATTTAATTGCGAATTAACGTGAACACTACTATTATGTGTTTAACTATTTGATTGGGAATTAACGTGAACGCTACTATTATGTGTTTAACTATTTAATTGGGAATTAACGTGAACGCTACTATTATGTGTTTAACTATTTGATTGCGAATTAACGTTAACGCTACTATTTATGTACTTAACTATTTGATTGGGAATTAACGTTAACGCTATTATTATGTACTTAACTATTTTAGTTGACTAACTTGCGGACTAAAGCAACTCTTTAAGTAATTGGGTTATGATGAAAGTAATACTATTGTTTTATATTAATACTTACGAGTTCTTTCATTTTCTTTGAATTAAGCTTACATTGCTTAATGGTGCTTAGTACGGTGATGCTATTGTCTCGTATTAGTAATATCGCCTTAGACTAACATGGCTGTGTTAATATTACTTCTAGTGATTTCCTAAGCTGAAGAAAATTCTTTTGCTTCAAAATATTATATTTTGCTTTTCATATTATTTGAGTGAGACCTGAATCGAATCTATGAAACGATCCTGTAACTTTATTTACTCATAATCAAACCTCAATGTTACGTGGTTAAGAAATACATTTAACTAATTATTAAATATATATCTAACTTTTTATGTGACTTTGATATTACTCCTGATGATAAAAATAATATAATACTATTAACGTAAGACAAGAACCAAGAATAATTACATTAAATATAAATAAAAGGACATATAAGAAAACTATCTATTAATTTCAAAAAGGGTAAGAGACAGAAATATTCTTACTTTAATATTTATCTTTCAAGACTTTTTATAGAATTAATAGTCCTTCTTTAGATATAACTTCTTCGGTTCATAACCATAGCCTACTAAGCTTCGGTTAAATAATAATTCTTTATAAATACTACATGACTTTAATTAGTTTCAGTATTTTCATAATTAAAGAGTATCAGTCAATAAAGGATACTAAGTCCTAAGATCCAAAAGGAAAGGAAGCAACAACAGGAAATTATTTTATTAGATTTTACTTTTGTTTTGCCTTCAGCTGACTGATACCTTAATATATATCTCTGTGCTATCTAGATTCATCAAGTTAACCACTTGAGGATCAAGATACGTAACAATATATATATATATATATATATATATATATATATATATATATATATATTTTTTTTTTTTTTTTTTTTTTAAAGAGACAATGAACGGAGGAAGGAACAACACAGATAAAACAAAAAGGTCCATGTGCCTAAAGGCATCCTCCATTTATAAAATGTTTGTAACAACTGGATTTAAACATTTGCAGATTGTAAGTTTGTGGAAAGCAATTCGAGGGAAGTGAATTCCAAAGAGTAGTAGCTCTGGGGATAAATGAATTCTGATAAGCAGAAGTTCTGCATTGTGGAGGAGAAAGTGTAAATTCATGGACGCTCTCAGCTGCCCTAGTTCTATGGGGAAAGATGTGGAGAGGCGGCACAATTGAAGCAAGTTCCTCGGAACAATTGATGTGAAAATATCTGTAGAATAATGCAAGGGATGCAACGTTTCTTCGTATGGATAATGTAGGAAGGTCCTGTGTGATTGCAGGGTTATTGATTAATCTAATAGCTTTATTTTGAATTTTGTCCAACTGCCTCAATGCAACCACTCCACTTCCACCCCACAGAGGTGAACAGTAATCCATCTGAGAACGCACATGACTTTTACATATCACGGCCAACTGCTCGCCAGTGAAGAATTCTCGAACTCTGTACAGGAGTCCCAGTGTTTTAGAGGCATTCTTAGCAATGCTTCTAACATAATGTGTCCAGCTCAAGTTAGTAGTTAATGTTACACCGAGAATGTCAATACTAGGGGAAGTGGGAATATTTACATCATTAAAAAATATATGGGAGTCAGTGAGATTCTGTCGGTTAGAAAATTCGAATGTATTTGGTTTTCTGTGCATTAAAGGAAACTAGATTCTTTTGTCCCCATCCATCAATTCTAGAAAGGTCCTGGTTCAGAGAAATTGCAGTGTTTATTTTTGAATTTATAAGATCGGGTTGGGTGAAAGAATTGGTAAATGTGAAGGAACTGTGGAGTGTTGAGTCATCTGCGTAGGAATGTATTGGATTATGAGTGGTAGATATGAGATCATTGATATGAATGAGGAACAAAATTGGGGCCAAAACTGATCCCTGGGGAACACCAGCATTTATTGAGTGAAATTGAGAATAAAGGCCATCTACCATTACACGTATTTTTCTGTTATGAAGATAAGAAGAAATTAGTGGAACTAATGATGCAAGGCCGTAGTGTGACATCTTCGACAATAAGGATTGATGCCAGACTCTATCAAATGCCTTTGATATATCCAGTGCTATTGTATGTGTTTCACCATGTTGGTCTGTAGCTTGGTTGATTTGATGCGTAAGAAGGCAAAGCATGTCTGCAGTTGATCGACATCGTCTAAAACCATATTGCCTATCACTGATTAATTTATTATTCTCAAGATGCTTAATTATGTGATTATTTACTATAATTTCAAAGACTTTACCAAGAGTGGAAGTTATAGCTATATATATATATATATATATATATATATATATATATATATATATATATATATATATATATATATATATATATTATATATATATATACTGTATATATATACAGTATAAATACTGTATATATAATATATATACATATATATATATGCAGGAAAATCAACAAGGAAAGAAGAAAAACAAGAGTCCTAAGCGCTTTCGTGTATTATTACATCTTCAGGGGAGGTCAGGCAGAGAGTGAAGGTGAGACACCTTCACTCTCTGTCTGACCTCCCCTGAAGATGTAATAATACACGAAAGTGCTTATGACTCCGTGTGTTTCTTCTTTCCTTGTGGATTTCCCAGCACCTGTTGGTTCATGTGTTGCTGTGACTGTATTGCATATATATATATATATATATATATATATTTGATGGTTGACTAGGGGGGCCCGCTCTGTTATCCTGCGAGGTGGAGGTGGTGGGAGGGGGGCGCATGAGGGGGATTCGGCCGAGGCCACCGAGAGTATCAGGCCGCGTCGACCATACTGTGATGTCAGCAAGGTGGTGCTACATTCATGGACCGCTCTGTCTCCCAAGTCTATAATTACTCTCCCTTTTATATTTTATCAGGTTAATTTTTAAATTAAAGTACACATCAAAATATATATATCTTTTACTGTGTACGCAAAATTATATTATTATATATTATGATGCCGATATTATAACAACATACTTTGGTATTTACTGCAAATTACACTCATACCTTGAACAAGTATTTGTACAAGATGAAAACGTATTACAAGTATATCACTATTACAGTTTTCCTATTGGAAAAAATAATACAAAATTATATATACAATACTATATTTTATACACAGCCAATAAAGAGAGCCTTACTTTAGAGGCAATATAAGCGATATCCACTATTTGTCATGAACAAATACATATAAGTAACTAAATAAATGTATTACTATAATAAATCAATATAAACATATAATTTATGTAACACACACATAAAGGAATTACCTTGTACTAGGCCTAATCCAATCTCCGTTCCGGGATTATACATTTTAAATCCGATTTCCTTAACTGACCAGTGACCACACCTGCAGACACACTCACCTTCACAATCACACACACACCTGCAGTCACAAACACACACACTCACAAACACACACACACACACACACACACACACACACACACACACACACACACACACACACACACACAATACAATAATTATACAATACAGTACACATAGTCTATTTGTCTAGGGTTTGAAGCTTTCTCTTCATGCCTACATTCTTATTAGCTCTGGTAGCTGCTGGGATGTTATTTTCTTTAGCACAGTAATTATTTAATATTGCATTTGTAGAAGCATATACCACCATACTTTCTATTTTTTCGGTGTTATGACCATTTTCACACATATCACTAGGGAACAGGAGATCAGCATCTGCTAAAGCCGTAACTGTGAGCTGTGTTGCTATATTTCTTTGGCTAGTAGCATTTCGAAAGGCAGGAAGTTTAACAAGTTTGTTAATGACAATAAAATTATACATGACCATGTTATGGCTGTCACACTATTTGGGTAAATAAGAGAACCTCTGCTAATTCCAGCAATGTAACTTAGATTTTCAGGGATGTCTTCACCACTATCTGAACACGTAATAATTTCTTTATATGCATTACATTTCATTTTCTTTATCACAGAGTAACAGCAATAGCCAGCTAAATAAACTATCACTGGGATGATGTCTTTACACCTATCAATATCCTCCTTACAAACTTCAACATTCGTATGACATAAACCAAAATCAATTTCCTCATCTGTTTTTACTTCTTCATAGTTAATTTCTTCAAAATTCCTTAACATGATCGACCTTCTTGTCAAGTATGGGTAAGCTTAGTTTTAATATACTTATAAAGTATTGAGAAGGGGGAAATAAATTGGAAACACAGTGCAATGTTCCCCTTATCTCACTCAAATGTATACTGATCTGTGAGGGTAGTGAGAAAAAATTAGCCCTACCTTTGCCTACGTCACAGAATTTAAAGATCCCATCCGTGCGGTCTGGTACTCTCGGTGACCTCGATTCGGCGCGGCTGGTGAGGGACACGGAGCTCCCGGGGAAGGGATATGTTTGTTCATAGATGGGAGTTTTTGCAAGTCTTGTGTTTGATTATATATGGTGGGTCTCAAAGAAAGGATGTGTAGGGCTTCGAGAATAGCGAGTCGTCTAGGGTCATTCTCTTTATCAATAACAGTAGTATGTTTTTCAAGGTCAGGGTGGCTCAGGTTTTGTTGGTGTAGGATTTTGTAATGTTCTTTGATTGCTCCCGATTGAAGGTGTAGAGTTAGCCGAAGAGATAAACGGGTTTGTGTCATACCAATGTATTTTTGAGTTCCACAGTTCTCAATGTTACATACATGTTTGTATATGACGTGGTCGTTACTCATCGGACTTTTTATGGTTGTGGTGGGGCGGTTCTTGAAGATGAGATTGGAGGCTTTGAGTGATTTGTAGTAGATGGTGAGTCTGATTTTGTTGTCTGGAAAATTGCGAGAAATATCAAAGTCTACAAGGAAAGACAATATATAAATATATACATATAATAAACATGTATATATATATATATATATATATATATATATATATATATATATATATATATATACCGGTATATATATATATATATATATATATATATATATATATATATATATATATATATATATATATATATATATATAATTATATATATATATATATATATATATATATATATATATATATATATATATATATAGAGAGAGAGAGAGATATAGAGATATATATATATATATATATTGAAGATATATATATATATACACAATGTGGGGTCTAACTGAGAAAGCAAAGGAACGTAAATGAACACGAAATGTAGTTTTCTATACAAAGGAGGTACACATTAGAGATGGACCGAATATTAGTTTCGTATTCGTATGTGCGAATATTCGCTATGTTTTTCAATATTCGTATTCGTATTCGTATTCGCATTTCCATTCATAGCTATTTGCAAACATGCGAATATTTTCACGAAACCAATAGAAGATATACACAAATTTAAAATATTAAATTTTAAAGCATGCGTTCCCTTGTACGATGTCGGGGAAAGGCATGCTTCTTTATTAAACCCTCTAAGTACCATAGTATGTGAATGTTTTTAAAACTAATGGAACTGAAATTGTGTACATCGACTTCCAAACCAATCTGATGATCTCTGAACTTTGAAATAATTGTAATAGTTCCGAAATCTGGCCTTTTTCATTATAACGGAATAAATGGTCTTGGTACAAACTACAATGTTGCCAATGTACCGGCTACCGCTAGATCCAGCGAATCACTTCCATCACTTCCATCTAGCAACATCAAGATGTGATGAATTTTAGCGACATTCAAGTTATGTTCCCTATTTTAAGGAATTGTAGAGATTTTTCGATTGTTAAAGATTATTCTATATACTTCAACATATGTTTTCTAGTGACATACAAGTGTTTAGTGTCTGGTGACTATCTAGCGATTTGTCAATGCTATTCTAGCATACATTTGTGCTTTAGTTTATCATGCATTGTTTAATAAATTTGCCCTATTTCTCCAGAAGACTTCCTACATGATATAGTGTATTGTTCTAGTGATAATTAAATATTATACAGGGCTATTTTAAGTTGGCTGATGATTATGAAACGGTAATATGCTGGACGATGAGAATACTGTATGTAATCATGTCTCGGATATGACTGATAATTTTTGGCATTTTCTGCCAAAAGCCCAATGGCTAATCAGTGGTGGTAGCGAAACATGCAGCTTTACACATTCACATCGTCATAGGCTTCCGGTAATTAATTTCATAGTAATTTGATTAACGTTTGTTGGTGATATACAAATAATTACCAGCTCTTGAAGGATGACAATTTCATCCTTCAAGAAAGATTGAAATATTCGCTATTCGCTATTCGTATTCGCGAATTTTACCAACAAATATTCGTATTCGTATTCGTATTCGCAAATAGTGAAAATTGATATTCGTTCCATCTCTAGTACACATGTACTGTACATACAGAGCTCGTATAATGCCAGTACAACACAATACCATACAATAAATGCAATATTCCACTGCTTAGAATTGAGAGACCATGGCAGTTCTTTGTAACTCTGAGTAAAAATACTGGTGCATGGTAGTAGTGGCTGGCTGAGTGACAGAGGGCAACCACAGGATTAGCGAGTCAACAGTCCAGGTAGCCTCCAGGCAGACACACGGTCAGGTGTACTGCTAGCTGGCAGCTTCCCTTCATCTCTCTGGGCTGCCCAGGCAGGTCCACTCATCCAAACTTGTTGAATCCTGTGAGTAAGACCATGATAGTCCTCTATAAGTGGAGTTTTGACAACTTATGGGGTGGGCACTTGGTTAGCTCTGGCAGCATCTGGGTGTTGCTGGTAATGGGGGGTACTCTGCAAAGAGCCAAGGGTGTTAGGATCAGGGTAGGGGCTCACTTCTAGGGTGTTGTTTTTGGGTCTCTCTCCTGTAGTTGGCTCCTCCGGGCGGCTTGTTCTTCCAAGTTCTTTGCCTGATTTGTCTTAGAAGAATTAATTTACCACTCCTGGATCAGGTGAGGAAGCCCCTCCTGCCACTCCTGCGAGAGCTTCTAGAAATAGTTCAGAGGATTTACGAGATTCTTCACTTCTTGCATCTCTACGCACTCATCAGATTCCTACTGGGTATATGGCAACAGACTTGGAATTTTGTCTGTGTGTTAAATTTACCTTACTTATGATCCCACTTACCAATCATACATTCGTCTCTTCCAATATATCCCTAAGTTGCAGGCGGGCGAGGGAGGAGTAATTCCTACCGAAGTGGGCTTGCAGGCTTGTGTGTCCTGGGGCTGCTTCTCTGGGTTTATAAGGACCCTGCCAGGATTGTGAAGCTTATCTAGTCTGCCTTACTGGGCCAATCACAGCCTGTGGGAGGATTAAGAGTCTTGTTGTGTGATCTGGGAGATGTGATGCTCGTGGTGAAGTTTTCCTGGTTTTGCCCCGCCTAACCAAACCTTCCTAGATATGGGTCCTTGATTTGCCAGGCTTTTGGGGGTGCTGGGTGGCTGTAACAAAACCGACATGAGGTGTGCTGGGACATTGTCAGGGTTTTATAAGTGGATGTGGCTCACGTCCACCTGTTCACCTTCCATGGGTTGATCCATGAGCTGCTAGAACTTGTTATCTACTTAGTATTAACAATTATCTTTAGCTAAGCCGTCAACTTTCATTTATATTTCGTTATTTTCCTAATCTTACTCCTCCCAATAATAACTGCCTTTCATCCTGCTGAGTATATCAAGCTCAATATCGAAGGATTGAGAACATTAACATATATAACTGGAATCAAAGCCATGCATCTTGCTAGGATGTCGATGCTGTGTATCTGTTACACTCTCCCACATTAACTTTATTCTAAAAATGTACAATAAGAAACATTTAAATATGATAAATATTTCCTATTTATGTGTAAAAAGTCACCTGGATTACTTGCCATCATTATTATAATAATGATTTGTTTTTGTTTTCTGGTGGCATGGAAAATAGTTGGGGGTTTAGTGATAGTGGGTGAATGACCATATCATGTAAGACGCGGGAAAAACAAACATTTATGTGTGAAGTCCGTATCTAACCAGTTAGTAGTAGTACATGGATATCCTATGGTGATGGGCTGGTCTATCAGAGTGAAAACTGAGCAATCTCTGCCATACCCATAGCTTACTCTGACTGTTCCTTTTACATATATATTTTCTAGATTTCAAGTGACGGCGTCTCTTCCGTGGATTGACCTCCCAATCTACAAAGATTGGAAGATTTTTCCTTTGCCCCTCAACTTTCTCTTCATAATTGCTGAGGGGCACAGGGCCCTGGGTGGGGCTTTGGTTTCCCGGGCGTTTCTGCACCCTCCTCAGCTCCCCGCCATGGAGTGGCTTCGGTCACCCAGGCTTTATTGTGGTCGGCAGGGAGGGTTCTGTGGGGGCGCTGAGTTATGGCCTTGGCCTTGCTCAGGGTCTTGGAGCTGTTCGACCAGGCAGCTTGGGGAACAACAACAACATGGATATCCTTAAGAATGGGGAACTTTTTCTATAACCACTGAACCCCTTCAGACTCATATGACGCAGAGGTTGCCAGATTAGCAATAAGAAATAGAGTTCTCTCACTCTTATAATTACCTCTCCAAAATTAGTTTTCTGCCCACAGCTAACTCAAAGACAACTGCAGAAGTTGAAGTAACTAAACTAAAGGTTTCTAAATACCCCTGATGGTAACAAAGGCTTTAAAGTATCCCTAATATGCTCAAAATCGCGTCATATGTAGGAGAGGGTTAATTCGTTTTGTAGGCAGTTTGCAAATAGGAATAAAGACAAAGACACACATACAAAGAAATTCAAAGCATTGAAGTTTTATAGTAATCCGGTATATGTAATCACCAACATAAAGTGGTTATAAGATATATGCATATAATGCATAATGCATAAACATAAACCTCTCTTTGAACTGTATAGGATCCAAGCAATCTGGAAGCGTGGTTATAATTTGTTACTTATCTAAATTTAATGGTATCCATTCAGGAATCAATGCAGGTGCTGCACAAGTGTTTATGATATCCTGCAGACACACACACACAGACGCATACATAGAACTTCCTTGTGGGTATTTTTTAAACTTAATCGAGGTATAGGAAGGAAAATGAAACAAATAATTAATACATATATAAGTACATAAATAAAAATCACTCCTAAAGTCGCAGCTGTGAGTAGCTACACACCAATTTGAATCTCTAGCGATCCCAAAGCAGATATTCCAATATTTTAGTATATCCCAGAACCTTCCAATTTAAGCAGGGATCCCACTGTGCGACTGACTCGGCAACTTGGAATGTGATGAGACAGCTTGCAACAGGTTGTTTTTTCTCTATGTCCAGTATTCGCATTAATCGACCATAATGTATGGTTTCATGTGAAGCTACAACAACCTTGATAATCCTTTCTTGCACAAGGATGTAGAATAAAAGTCCAGAGATAAGTTTATAGGTTCTTATTAGCCAGAGATACAGAGAGCTGGGAGGCACTGTTATGCTGAGTGCCGACCGGATGTTACTGAGGCAACATGTACAATGTTGCCAGATATATTTGGTGCAATATTGCCGCTACTAAAGAGTACGGTATATTACCATGGGATATTAAACAATGATAGTATTGCCCTGAAAGTACATGTGTGTATGTTGCAATATGATTAAGGCATGTGCACACTCTGTAAATATGTTGTGTGTGCACTTAACCTATATCAACACATAAAGTCTCAATTAATCTCAGTAATCTCACAATAGTCTCACTAACCCCCCCACGAGACCCCCAGAAGTCGCTAGGGTCGCCGTTAGATTTTGAAAAGTTTAAAATCCAGCTGCGAATGGACGACTGCTGCGAGAAATGCGACATAATCGGGCATTGTCTCACTTCTTTCTCACCTTAACTCAGTAGAATCTCAGTACTCGCACCAAGGTCTCGTTTGTCGCAACTCATGGAAAAGGTGTGCGAAATGGTCGACCTTCAAACGATAATTGCGAAAATAGTGCGATAATTGTGCAACATAATTGCGACAATATCGATTAATTACGATGTCATTGCGTCCTTCATTGAGATTTCAGCGATCCGTCATTATTGGCAACGCTGCTTTTGGTATGACCGAGCGATTAAAGTGCGACGGTAGCGCAATAAACGCGATATTCTACCCGATAACTTCTATCGCGACGAGATTGTCACTAGACAAGTTCCGAAGGAGTGAGATAATGTGCGAACAAAGAAGGAAATACGAATACAACAAAAACATTACAACAGAAAATCAGAAATTAGGAGTTCGAAAGGGTTTAGCATTAGGAACGAAGAAGAAGAAGAAGAAGAAGAAAAAGAAGACAGTGAATAGAATGAAGAGGACGAAAGAGAGGAAGAAGGCAAGTAAAAGGGGGATAAAATGTAAAGGGAGGAAGAAGGCAAGTAAAAGGGGGATAAAATGTAAAGAGAGGAAGAAGGCAAGTAAAAGGGGGATAAAATGTAAAGGGAGGAAGAAGGCAAGTAAAAGGGGGATAACATGTAAAGAGAGGAAGAAGGCAAGTAAAAGGGGGATAAAATGTAAAGGGAGGAAGAAGGCAAGTAAAAGGGGGATAAAATGTAAAGAGAGGAAGAAGGCAAGTAAAAGGGGGATAAAATGTAAAGGGAGGAAGAAGGCAAGTAAAAGGGGGATAACATGTAAAGGGAGGAAGAAGGCAAGTAAAAGAGGGATAAAATGTTTAAATAAAGGAATATGAACGATAATAATTAATAGATAAGAAGACGAAGAGAAAGAGAAATATAAGAAAAGGAAAAGAGAAGAAGAAGAAGAAGAAGATGACGAAAAAGATGAGAGAAGAAGAAGAAGAAGATCCTTCTTAAGCTGGAGATAGTCTTAACCCTTTAAAATTCCCAGAGCTCCTCCCTAAGCTGTTTAAAATCGTCTAAGGGTGTACCGGTAGCCTTATTTGAGATAGTCTGTACCCTTTGAAATTCCCAGAGATCCTTCCTAAGCTGTCTAAAATCGTCTAGGGATGTAGCCTTATTTGAGATAGTCTTTACCCTTTGAAATTCCTAGAGTTTCTTCCTAAGCTGTATAAAATAATTTGAGATAGTCTTTACCCTTTGAAATTCCCAGAGTTCCTTCCTAAGCTGTATAACATAATTTGAAATAGTCTTTACCCTTTGAAATTCCCAGAGTTCCTTCCTAAGCTGTATTAAATCGTCTAAGGATGTAGCCTCATTTAGGATTTGTTTTTTACACCATGCCCTTACATAAGGAGGGTTGAGCCGGTATCACACGAGAGCTTTTATAGTCAACATTCGATGATCAACATTTTTCTGGCAACATTTCTGGAGTATTTGACACTGGTATCGGAAACTAGACTGATGGTAGATGAATTTAGGTAACCGAAATCTTCTAAATGTGTACCTCATAAGCTGCCAGACCAGTGTTAAGGATAAATGTTGAGTGAAAAAGCGCTCGTGTGATACCGGCATTATGGAGCTCCGATCTTACTTCCAACTATTTTGACAATTTTACCAAAACACATTATTAGTATGATGATGTGTTACGTTAAAAAGTACTGAAACATATTTAGCATGAGATAAAGTGAGGTTGAGCTCTGGGAGGCAGGTAAACTGGTCGAGAACCTTCCGCCACCACCCTATTTATACCAAACCATGTCTGCCTCTTCCAAATATAAAATCGATGACATCGCAGGTGGGATTACATGGGAACGTATGTGCTGTGCAACAACCGTCCATCATTCGACATGTTTGCATAACATTTTCAGTCTAATTGCACCAGTAGCCTTGCATGCGCACCATTATTGCAGCGGTATCGCAATTGTCAATAATACCTTTCGCATAATTCGTTTTTATCGCTGTGAAATTGTCTTCAGACTTTCGCTAATGTCTCCTCACATTCGACCGCGTTCTTCGCTTACAAAATCACATTGATTCGGCGCCGAAAACGGCAATTTTTGGACATAGACAAAACAAAACTGTCGCATCGCATTCGAAGTCGCCGAGTCGCACAGTGGGATCCCTGCTTTAGTTTCATAGATGCAGTCCATGTTTATATGAAGTATCATATGTAAATATATTATGTACCCCAAAACTCGTACTTGATGAACTATTTGATGGACGTAACCTGAATATAGTTTACTGACAACATATTCATAAGGGTCATCATTGCCTGCTACTACTGCCGATATCCTTATGGTATAAATAACTATAATACTTTACTATGAGATGGGTTTTCTCAGCTTAATTTGATTGTATTGCGGTGGCTGCACTAGATGAATTGTTGCTAGCGAACATATAATTCTAGTAAGGAGGCTCAAGGATCAGTGGGCTACACTATCTAAGTTTACCAAGCCCATTATGTGTCTTGTCATCTCATTTACACATGATGTCTTTTGTTTGGTCTTTATTATATATATTTGTTTTCGTTTAACTCGATGACTGCGGGCTGTTATATACAAAAATACGGTCTTCACTGCGTCACTTGTATTAATACAATTGCCGAATATCTGCCTAGAACAAGGCCTGGGAGGCAAGCGAGCGAGTATAAGCAGCGCGGATCAGTCCCATCCATAGCCCCCCGTGTTTGGGCGATGACTATTGACAGTGGGAGATATCTCCAACTCCTTTACAGACTTGGGGATAGCGAAAACCGCTGAAAACCACTAATTTTTACTGATTTAGCGTCACCAGTGCAATATTGTTGCACGGCAACCAGTGGTCGTACAGACATGATGCAGGTGTCATAGGAAAGGTATATTCCTCTGCTTTCAGGGATATTTAATTGAAATACGTTCTACCTCTTGTTTATAAATGAAAATGTGTAGGGAACGAAGGTTACTTTTAGTCATAGACTCCTTTAAAGAAGGACTGGAACGTCACGACCTCGGGGTTTTTAACTTGAGTCTGAGAGGCTCCAACTTTAAAAATTAAAAAAAACATTAGAATCTACATTGAATCTAAAAAAAATATCGGATATGATGATCTTGTATGAAACCTGTGCACCTACTGCACCTACTTGTTGATTTCTATCATCGTTAACTAATGTATGTTTTGTTTGTTTCTCTTTCAGAAACTGTCCAGCTGGTGATCTCACAGAATCTTTGTTTTGGTTCCTGCTTTTGCGACAATATGCCACGTCGTTGCAGCTGCTTTGGCTGTAAAGGAAACTAAGATGGGACGCCTTATGTAAAGGTCATATCGTTCCCAAAAGATCCTGAGGAGAGGGAGAGATGGATATTGGCAATGCCGAATGAGAAAGAAAGCTTGAAGCGCTTGAAGGAGATATATATTTGTGAGACACATTTCAATTGTGAATGGGTGTCAGTTAAGGGTGGCAAGCGACCCAAAGAATATTTCCTGGAGTACCGAAATCAGTTTTGAAGCAGGTCACCTCAGCCCCACGCCCAACATCATCTTCTACATCAGAATCAAGAGCTAAGAAGGTACAGGCAGCTGATGAGGCTGCAGACAAGATCCAAGATTTCGACCACTTCTGCGCCAAAATCAGCTCCAATTTTCCTGGCTTTAACGTCATAAAAGACCAGAAAAACCTGTACCTATCAAGAACTGACACTACTGGACAAACTGTCAAGCAGTTCTTTCATTTCCAACAAGTCAGCTCACCTTTTGGATTCCTATTCTTGAATAAAGTTGAGAAAGATGGCATTGAGGTGCCCAAACGACTTTTTCCTTTGCAGAAGAACAGCTTGCTCTCAAAATGGTCCCAGATTAGATCCATAACTGACCAGGTAAACACCCATGAGTACACAAGCCAGGAAATTCTTCAGCACGTAATAAGCCAGCTCTGCAAGATGACTTAGGCACACAAACTTGCTCATTTCACCTTCCTTCTGTTGCAGCTGCGTCTTATGTTCAAACCTCCTGATGGTCGTCGATTTGATACCGATACTATGATTTTCGCAATGCAGTTTCACAACATATCACCCAGTGCATACAAAATGATTCGTCGATCCGGCTTAATCATTCTACTATCAACAAAAAAGGTAAAACAGATGCTTTCTAGTAGTCTGCAGGACTCCAACCTCAAAACGTTGTTCGACCAGCTTAAGCCGCAGCAGCGTTTGGTTAATTTAATGTTTGACGAGGTAAAGCTGGTCGAGACATTGCGATTTTCTGGAGGGCATGTTCTAGGATACGCTCAAAATGCTGCAGCGGGTGGTGACCATGAAATGCTTGCTTCACATGCTATGGTTGTTGAAGTTGCCTGCCATTTTGGTGGTCCACGCGTTATTCTACGTGTTTTGCCCTGCAAAAAACTAACTGCCGATCAGCTGAAGGAACTCCTAATCGAAGCTGCCTCAGCTGTAGTTGGTGCTGGCGGTACTGTGATTTCTTTGATATGTGACAATTGCAATACCAACCGCAGTGTTTATTCAAAACTTGGAGGACCTGGAAGTTGTCAAGTGCTATCGATTCAAGAGCAATCTATGTGCTTAGTGTACGACTACGTGCAAATCTTCAAAAATGTTCGCAACAACTGGATTACTGTTGATGGCCAGACACTCTCATTTGTCGTAGATGGCAATGAGTACAAAGCTTACTGGAGTGATATTCGGAAGCTTTATGAGATCGACCGAGCTACTCCTATTCGCTTAACCAAGCTGACGCACACCGCTGTTTTCCCCAAGCCCCTTCAACGCCAGAGCGTACCATTGGTATGTCAGGTGTTCAATGACAAGACTGTCGCTGCCTTAAAGACCTTCAAAGATTCACTGGGCATCAGCGAAGGCACCATCATTCTCACCCAGACAATGAGTGAGTGATTGAAGATGATGAATGTGAAAGACCGTTTCTCAGCTATCTATCTGCACGACGAATCCAGACAGCCTTGGACAGCAGGCTGTACAAGTTTCACTAGGCTGGAGGAGGCCTGCCAAATTATATCTACCTGCGCATGGCAAGGAGGTGGTGGTCGTAAGCTGAAGCTAACTCAGCAAACTGATGAAGCCTTCATTGTGTCCACACGTAATAATGTGGATGCTGCCAAATTACTTCTGGCAGAGAAAGACTTTAACTACGTTCTTCCTGCTATATTCGCGGATGAAGCCTTGGAAAAGTTTTTCGACCAAGCCAGGCAAAGAAGCGGTGGAAACTTCTACATTGACGTAGTTGACATTATGACTGCAGCTACAATTGCAAATTTGCAGACACTCATTAAGCATGACATTATGCCAGAATCTAGTTCTCGTGTGCTTGATTGCGACAAGAATTGTAATATATCCATAAATTCAGATGAGCGAAGTGAACTCATTGACGAGATCACTCCTCAAGACACTAAGGAACTTTTGAGGTCTGATGATACCCTTAAGCATAAAGTTGTTTAATTGGCCGGACACCTTGTTCATAAATATGGTGATAGCACTAGTATGGAGGAGATCATTGATGATGATGGTAACGAGGTGTCATCTGAGTTCCTAGATAATTTGAATAGAGGTGGACTGAGTGTGCCGACTATGTCAACCGTCTTTTTTGTACATAATGCCTATAATTTGCATGACAAGACTAAAATGCGTTGCTGCTTTCATTTTGCTAAGCTGTTATCCTTTGTAGATGCACCTGTATCTAGTAGTAATGCTGAATGTACTACTTTAGCTAACATTTTATTGAAAGCTCATGTCCTCAATGTAAGTGACAAAGAAAATGCTGTGGGATGCCTCAGGAGGCAAGAAAAGCTCTCCAACTAGCGATAGCTCTCCAACTAGTGATAGACATAGACATAGCTGTAATAGACATAGTGTTGTGATATGCATATAATGTTTATGTAATACGATATGTGATAATAAATATCAAACTTTGACAGCTCTACAAACTTGCCTCTTATTACAATCAGCCATCTCTCACCGTTTATGAGTTAGACACAAAAAAACGGGCAAAAATTATCAAAATTCACTAATTTGACCCTGAAATATGACCTTTTGACCTTGAAGATGGTCCCAGGTGGTGTTGAAAATGTCGCTAGTGAACTCGCCGTCCTCAAAAACCCCTATTTGGATCCCGAGATCGTGTCTCTAGCCCTTCTGGAAGTCATTTTAGCCCAGGACTCAAATTAATCCTTCAAGTTACAAACCCCGAGCATGGGAGGTTTTATTCCTTCTTTAAAGGAGTCTATGCTTTTAGTCCAAAACCCCTGTATGGCACAGCGGTGACCAAGCAGTTGTCATATGAAAAGTGACGCAGTCATTGTGTTAATTGTTCTTCGGTGCTATAGATGTCCTGGAGTTACCTATATTGCTCTTGCAGGTTTTGAGCTCTACCTATGGCCCTCATAATAATAAAAATAAAAATAAAATAAAAATAATAATAATGAAGTGTTTACCTGTCACTTTGGTTAGGGCAATATGTCTTCAATAAGCGCATCTTCCATGTTTTAGACATCAACAACATAATTATGTTTGTCAAAATATCCACTACGGATCCACTAATGAAAGCCATTTTTAGTACAAATGAATGCACCACTGTTCTACAAAAAGTGATAAACTTTATTTTGTTTAAGTTGTTGTTGTTGTTGTTGTTCCCCAAGCTGCCTGGCCGAACAGCCCCAAGGCTCCGAGCATGGCCAAGGCCACAACCGAGCGCCCCCACAGAACCCTACCTGCCGACCACAATAAAGCCTGGGTGACCGAAGCCACTCCATGGCGGGGAGCTGAGGAGGGTGCAGAAACGCCCGGGAAACCAAAGCTCCACCCAGGGTCCTGTGCCCCTCAGCAATTATGAAGAGATAGTTGAGGGGCAAGGGAAAAATGTGACGCTTTGGCTTCCAATCTTGGTAGATTGGGAGATCAATCCACGGAAGAGACGCCGTCACTCGAGATCTAGAAAATATATAAGTAAAAGGAACAGTCAGAGTAAGCTATGGGTATGGCAGAGATCGCTCAGTTCTCACTCTGATAGACCAGGCCATCACCATTTTTGTTTAAGTAATATCCATCTTCCTACCTCCCTTCTGTATTCCCCGTCCTCCATATCCTTTTTCGTCATCACTCTCTCCTTTTGTTCTCTCTCTCAGCAAAGCTGATATGCATGCTTTCATTAACCCAGCAGCTGCAGGGAGACTCATATGAGTTTTACTGGGCGACTGCAGGGAGACTCTTATGATCCTAGGCCTAAACAAAAAAAACATTTAAAACATCCCAGTAGCACTTTAATATTTTTTTTTTTTTGCCCCTCGGCCATGCCACATATCACTCCTCCACATCCCCTCCTCTCCCCCTCCCCCCACCTCCCCTTCAATTATCACCTATTTTCCCTGTTATTCCCTTATTCTTAGGTATATTTTTGTGCTAACATTAGCGAGTTGCTAGCAGGGCGTGGTCATCTGTGTGTCTAATCGTGGGAAATAGCGGGATATACAGAGAGAGGCCTCAGTGTCTTTCCAGGCCTTGAGAGGGGAGGGTGTGGAACAGGCTGGCTCACACTTGAGGAATGAAACTCTCACTTTCATTTCGCGATTTTGACCATCCAAACACTTTTTCCATTTGTTTTATTGTTGTAACATGTTACTATCTTCATATTAAACGTAAAATAGGCGCATATGGATAAGTATTAGTTATATTTATGGTAAAATAACAATTTTAGTGAAGGAAACAGTGTAAATACCTCCGCACCGCGGCCTGGTGCTCACTACATAGGCTGCGCATTTGCCGAGTTAACACATTCAATCCATATATAACTGATTAAGCATTGTTTTTTATCCCACGCATTTGAGTGCGTGTGTGTGTGTGTGAGAGAGAATGCTTGTGGTGTTGTCGCCCTCTTCTCTCTTCCATTTCCATTTTTCTTTTTTCCTTATATATATATACCATCATTCCACCTTTTGGAAGATGGTGCTATTATTTTGTCCATGCTTTCCTACCAATCTACCTCTCTCATGCATTCCTCTCTATCATTCCTCCCGACTTTCCCATCTCCCTTCTTCCCTCATATTCATTTCTTATTCCTCCACCACAATGTAACCCAACCACCTGGCTAAATTCCCATGGTTGGGCTCGCAGTGTTGCCACGTAGGCTGGTAGAATCATTGTCTGGTATAAACATGCTGGCTATAGTATCTATAACGGTTGAACACCCTCTGCACCATCACTGCAGCCATGGTTTAGCACCTAACTTTATGAATGTGTGAATGAAGCTAGGTGAGTAGATCCTATACACCTGACGCTCAATGCACAAAACCTAAGGTACAAAGAACTTCCGCACATAACGCTGTCAGATTAACCTATAAAGCGCACGCAGGGTGTAGTGAACATCACTTTTCTGGGTGGCAATATTAGGTCTCTTTCCCGCCTAAAATCGTAATTTAACGATAAATATCGTTATTACTTATTCATATGCGCCTATTTTACGTTTAATATAAAATAGTAACCTGTGACAGCAATAAAGCATGTGGGAATATCATTTTTCTGGTCAAAATCGCGAATGGTAAGCGAGCGGTTTATTCATGAAGTGTGAGAGAGCTGGCAACACACCCTCCTCTCTCGAGGGTTGAGGCAGTACTGAGCTACTGAGTCACACCCTCACTGTCTTTACCTTACATAACAGACACATGAACACACACTAAGATCGGGTTGGAGATGGTTACACGAAAATATACCAATGAATTAGGGAATAACAGGGAAAATAGGTGATAATTGAACGGGGGGGGGGGGGGGGGAGGAGAGGATGTGGAGGAGTGATATGAGGTATGGGAAAAAAACCAAAATGTAAGTGCTACTGGGGCCTTTCAAAATGTTTTTTTGGGCCTTCCCTCTTTAAGAGCTTTGCCGCCGTCGCCCAGTAAAACCTCTTAAGAGCTTTCTCGCCGTTCCCAGGTTAATGGAACGTTATCATTGAATTACTTCAGACAATTGTTCACTTTACATCATTGTCACCACTCAGGTAATATTCAAGGCATGTTATTCACATAATTATAATGGTGTTAACCCTCTAACACAATTTAATTATCTGTATTATATTCTCTCTCTCTCTCTCTCTCTCTCTCTCTCTCTCTCTCTCTCTCTCTCTCTCTCTCTCTCTCTCTCTCTCTCACACACACACACCCACATGCACTCCCGTTCTTTCTGTCATCACCAGCCCTCTGTCCAAACACTACTTCCCCTGTGTTGCTTCCTGTACAAATGTGTTCATCCTTCTTTTACATATGCCCTCTCTATCTGTTATCTTTCCCACTCCTAGATTTTACTCTGGTAGTCTTGACTCATTTATAACCTGTGTGTATAAACCTGCTGATGCCATTTGTTACTGTAATTTCAACCGGCTAATATTAGTAGTATTATGTTTGTGTTTAGAAACGATTGTGTCTATGCATCTGATATTTATTTATATTCAACTTTTATCACAAACATGTGTAAACACATAAACAAAAACATCAAATACACTGGCATTCCCAGGAAACTTCTCTAAATTGGGTGACAAATAGAAAGTAGTAACATCTTTTCATACCATATCTTCCACTCTTGCCCCCCTTTACACCCCCCCCCCCCCCTCACTCCCTCAAGTTGACCTAAATTGCTAAATTTGGTATTGTTACACAAACCACTTATTTTTACCTCAAATATATTCAATACATATAAATTCCTTCATAAACTTATGTATGTATATGTATTATAGGAATGTACATAGGTCTGTACTCCATTTTAGGAAAAGCATATATTCAATTAACTCCACCAGTCACCCTGACCGAGTATATGTATAACCACGCTTTTATCTTTGTAATATTTTGTTTAAACAATAATAATTGTTGGTGGAACAACAAATTAATCATAGTGGTTATGTAACACTATCTTTTACATATTTGGTTATCTCTTTTGTTTCTCACATCTTGTTGACCCTTATCCTTACATAGCAACTATTATATATATATATATATATATATATATATATATATATATATACAGGGTGTTTTAAAACAACACTGCCAGAGTATGACGACCACATTGATAACAAAATATAATACACATATTTCTATTCTATTTTTACCAAAAATATATTGTAACAGAGATAAATGGTTATTTAGAAATGTAGCAAAACAGGGTTCTGAGCTCAGCACAAAACATATGATACATAATATGAATGATTACCAAGTAAAAAAGGTAAAGAGGAGATATCTAATGACCTAATCACATATGAATAATTATAAAATCAAAGTAACATAAAATTGGTAATGATATTTTGCAATTAGAAGAAAACTGCTAAATATTATAATCCAAGTAGCGTAAAAAGATATGCACCATTTGTAACGATGACCAAGAGGTAATATAATGAATCTCAAGTCTGGGTCAGGTATCCGAACACTGCTATAGGTAATTTAATCGTTCGTGAAACTGTTTGAATGGGACAAAATTGTTCCTGCGCAATTTACTGTTTCAATACAAATACCTCATTACGTTACTATTATCACAGAGTACTAACGAAATATGTCTATCACCATGGCCGAGCAGATGATTAAACACATGAGAAGATTCGTTATGACTCCAAAGCTTCGAAGCTATTTGGGGGGGAGGGGGGACACTAGCCCATGTTCGGATTATAGCTCATACCTGGGTGTCACTAATTATTTTACTCTATGCGGTTCAAATCATTAATGGTATATTATTTTGCATTTTGTCCTTAGATAATCTTCTTCGTTATTTTATTTACTAATTAGCAGATGAGGTCTGGCAGTGTTGTTTTAAAACACCCTGTATATATATATATATATATATATATATATATATATATATATATATATATATATACCGGTATATATATTTATATATTTATTATGTTAATTACATTATATATTATATACTCCTTTCATTTACTATAATATTCTGTAATTACACTTAACCAACTATAAACTACACCAGCATTATCTCCTTTGTAAACACCTTACACATAGAGACTGGACAACACTCCTTAGAATGTACACTCTGCAACCCAAACTCTAAACATGATCAATCATAACATCATGTGTAAACACCTTACGCACACAGACTACACATGCATCTTGAGACAGCTTAGGCAGCATCCTAAGACAGTGAATTCAGGTCCCAAAAATGCATACTCCTGCACACTAGCACAACAGGTCAAGGGTTTTGCAAACACCAGACCAGACCAGACCAGATGGCTGGAGTGAAGTAGGAAAGAAGAGCAATTGGACAGTAATTGGATATAGTAGGTTGATAAATATACATAATATTCTGTTGAGCATTATATCACTTAATACCTTGAGAATCATGACGCGTTGTGGCCGTTTATTCTGGCGATTACTAGACTATTTTGTCTAGCTTAGGAAGGATCTGTTGGCATTGAAAGGGTAAAGGCTATCTCATTCATCCCTCTGACTCCAACAGTTTCTTCCTAAACTGCATAAAATCGTGTATTGATGGCCAGAATAAACTGCCAATAATGCACCATGATTTTCAAGGGGTTAAGGGAGCTTATGATAAAACATTAATAATTAAGTAACAGTACACTATACATTTGTCCACATTGTCATTTACCTTCTGCTGTTCTCTTCACTCCACCTCCAATACCTACTCCGCTCCCTCTGTCTCTTGGAGTACCAAGTGCCATATGAACCAGATTCACTGCTTCTCTGACATTTATGTCTCAACCACGGGACTGTAGGGTGTTCAGTAGCCTGTAACTCTTACGAGGCCCCTAAATTATCAATTGAAGCTTTGAGATGTTGGTTGCTTTATATGTTGCTCTAGATGGTCTCAGTGGAGCTGCAAGGTGTTGGTTGCTTCCTTTCTGCCACACTTGATGACGACACCTTATTTATACACGTCACACAATTGAAGAGAGAAGCTATACGGTCGTTCACATCATCTTTGAATATGGTCGGCATCTTCTATGCTATGAATTGGTGACGATATAGAGGGTGTTTTCTTGAAGTGTCGGAAAAAAAACGACATTTGGCGTGGACTCGACTGAGGTCCTTTTGGTCTGCAGTCCACGACGCTATCCACTGTGCCATCATTAATTTAAGTTCAGTAGAGGGACACCGCTTTAGTTCCTGACTGTACAGTTGCCCACATAAGTGCTTTCCTCATCATGATCTTAAGTATGAAAGTTAAATTAGTATGCGAGTGTGGTTTCTTTGAATTATCAGTTGACTAGTCAGATGAGTTAATCCCTGCATAAGAAATTGCACTCTTAATTTAAGCATACGCATTATATTTCCACATATAAGATCACGGAGTGGAACATAATTTATGTGAGTAACTGTAACTCTCTCTCTACATAATTATAAACATGTGATGAAGGGAGAAGTGTACTGTAGATCAAAGGGACCCTTACTGTTGACGAGGGCCAGACAGGAGGGGGACAAGAACACTCCGAGAATAACAGTAAAGGTACAATAATAAAGTAACTATGTAGACAAAACAAGGGGTCAGCTGGAACAAAAATAACAATAGGTGATATAAAAACAGAGATTGGAACAATGATACTAACGGTACAACTCTCTATCTCTCTCTCTCTCTCTCTCACACACACATACATATGTTTGTGTGTGAAATTGTATTTTTGTATGTGTATGAACAATCGCTATGAATGCTCTGCTTGTCGGCTGATATGTTTACAATTGTTAATTGATATCTATATTAGCCACCATTAGAGAAGTACTTAAGTGTGTAACATAATGTATAAGGTAGGTGACTTTTAAGAGAGTTAAATTCTCAAAGGGCTCTGCCAATATAACAATATTTGTTTCTAATCCATTTGTATATACATGTTTTGGCTAAGTCAAGTATTCTATTCTATTCTCTCTCTCTCTCTCTCTCTTGCTCTCTCTCTCTCTCTCTCTCTCTCTCTATATATATATATATATATATATATATATATATATATCGGAAATGGGAACGTTCCTGGGGAATCTCAACTTCAGGAGGAAAAGAATGACGAAGGACGTAACAACCAACATCTTTATTACACACATTGTCAAACGTTTCGACAATATTATAGTGTATGCCATCATCAGTGACAATATTATAGTGTATGCCATCATCAGTGACAATATTATAGTGTATGCCATCATCAGTGACAATATTATAGTGTATGCCATCATCAGTGACAATATTATAGTGTATGCCATCATCAGTGACAATATTATAGTGTATGCCATCATCAGTGACAATATTATAGTGTATGCCATCATCAGTGACAATATTATAGTGTATGCCATCATCAGTGACAATATTATAGTGTATGCCATCATCAGTGACAATATTATAGTGTATGCCATCATCAGTGACAATATTATAGTGTATGCCAGCATCAGTGACAATATTATAGTGTATGCCATCATCAGTGACAATAGTATAGTGTATGCCATCATCAGTGACAATATTATAGTGTATGCCATCATCAGTGACAATATTTTAGTGTATGCCATCATCAGTGACAATATTATAGTGTATGCCATCATCAGTGACAATATTATAGTGTATGCCATCATCAGTGACCTATTATAGTGTATGCCATCATCAGTGACCTATTATAGTGTATGCCATCATCAGTGACCTAAAAGTGAACAAAAACGAAAACATTAATTTATTGAGGGATATAAAGTCTGTAGATTTAAATCTGAGTAACGCTAAAACCTAAAACTAAATAAAATAAAAGGTATAGATACTAAACATTTAAATTTGAAAACATATGGGGGATTAGGCAACACTTGTATGTATATATATATATATATATATATATATATATACCCCCTGGGGGTTAGGGAATAGAATATGCCCCACGTGCCTTCTGCGTGTCGTAAGAGGCGACTAAAGAGGTTGGGTCGGTGGGCTTGCGACCCCCACCCGGAAAAAATATCTAAGCAAAAAAAAACGAACGAACAGCCTCGGATGCGGACGGAACCAACGTTGACGAACCACGACCGACTAAGGACATGCCTTCGGACATTCTGAGAATGGCTACGTGGAATGTTAGTGGCATGAATGATGGCACAAAAGAGAGAGAGGTTCTGGAAGTGTTAGTGAATGCCAGGCTGGATGTATGTGGAATGACAGAGACCAAATGGAAAGGTTCAGATGTGAGAGAGTGGGAGTGTGGAATGGGTGTGTGTGCTGGAGTGAGTGAAGGAACAGCGAGAGAAGGTGCATGTTTGTTTGTAAGTAGCAAATGGAAGGAATGTGTAAGAGAGTATGGGTCTGTGGGCTCAAGGATTGTGTGGGTGAGAATGAAAGTAGGAATACAAACGTGGGTGATTGTATGCGTGTATGCCCCGACAGAGGATATACTTGAAAGAAAGAAAGAGGAGTTCTGGATGAATGTGGAGGCGTGCCTGGAGAAGTTTGACAAGAACGAAAGAATATTTCTGATTGGGGATATGAATGGTAAGGTGGGTGATAGGAAAGTTGAGGGAGTGGTGGGAGGGTGGGGGGTACCATCAGAGGTGAATGGGAATGGTAGTGCACTTGTGGACGTATGTGGGGAGGAGGCTGTGGATAGCCAACACCTTCTTCCGACACAGAATGATCCACAGGTACACGTGGAAACGGATGTTGACGATGAAGGATAAGACAGTGGTGGAACGAAAGTCATTGATTGATTATGTATGTGTGGATGAACGAATGAAGAAATCTGTGATGGATGCTAGGGTGTATAGGGGTATTGGAGGGGGTCTGTCTGATCATTATGTAGTGGTAGCTAAGGTTAGGATACAAAAGAAGTGGGTGAGGAGAGCGGGAGGGAGGCGAGAGAGGAGGGTGGAATGGTGAGGAGGGTGGAGAGGTTGCAGGAGGAGGAAGTCAGGCAGGAGTACAGGAGAGCAGTGGAAAGACGACTAGGTGGGTTCGACCTGGAAGTTATGGAGGAAGTGGAGGAGATGAGCAAGGTGTTTAAGGATGAGATCTGTGCAGCATGTGAGGAGGTGTGTGGAGTGAGGAGAAGAGGGAGGGGAGTGAAAGGTACAGCATGGTGGACAGAAGAGGTAAGAATAGCTGTGGAAGAAAAGAAGAAAGCATATAGAGAGTGGTTGGGTAGTAGAGGGAATGAAGATTCCGAGAGACAGAAACGAGTGAGGTACGTGGAGAGTAAGAGGGTGGTGAAGAGAGTAGTGAAGGAAAGTAAGAGAAGAGTAGATGAGGAATTTGGAAGGAATCTGAGTGTAAAATGGAGGGAGAGTAAGAAACTGTTCTGGAAAGAAGTCAAGAAAGTTAGGGAAGGTAGCAAGGGAAACAGTAAGGGTGTGAAAGATAAGAATGGGATAATGCTAGCCGAGAAGCAAGAGAGAGTCGAAAGATGGAGGGAGTACTTCAGTGAGTTGCTAAATGAAAGGAATGAAGAGCCAGCAAACATAGCTGGATATGGTATGGGAGGGAGAAGAAGAGAAGTAGTGGAGGAGGAGGTGGGGATCAGGAGGTCAGAAGTGTGGGAAGCCATGAAAAGAGTGAAGTTGGGGAAAGCACCAGGAACAGATGGAGTGTGTGGGGAAATGTTGAGGTATGGTGGTGAGATAGTGATAGAATGGGTATGGAAAATGTGCAAACTAGCATGGGAGAAGGGGAGTGCACCCGATGACTGGAAGACTGGCATAATAGTCCCCCTATATAAGGGCAAAGGGGAAAGAGGAGTGTGTGGTAACCACCGAGGAATATGTCTTCTAAGCGTAGTAGGGAAGGTATACAGTAGGGTAGTGATGAGAGAGTGAGAGTGAGAACGGAGAAGATAGGCGACGAGCAGGGAGGTTTTAGGAAGGGAAGAGGATGTGTAGATCAGATTTTTACCATGAATTGTGTTGTGGAGAAGTATCTGGAGAAGAAACAAAAGGTGTATGTTGCCTTTATGGACTTGGAGAAGGCCTATGACAGAGTGGATAGAGAAGGTTTGTGGAAAGTACTTAGAATATACGGAGTAGAGGGCAAGTTGCTGAAAGCAGTGAAGAGCATGTATGAGGGTGCAAAGGCGGCAGTACGTGTGGAGAGTGAGCAGAGCGAGTTCTTTGACCTGAATGTTGGTTTGAAACAGGGGTGTGTGATGTCCCCGTGGTTGTTTACTGTATATATGGATGGAGTTATGAAAGAAATACTATCAAGAGCAGTGGATGTTGGTGTATCGCTGAAAAGGGAGGGAATTGAGTGGAAGCTACCTATACTGCTGTTTGCGGATGATACAGTTCTGATGAGTGATAATGAATGGGAGTTGCAGGGTCTGGTAAATGAGTTTGGAACAGTGTGCGAAAAACGGAATTTGAAGGTAAATACGGGGAAGAGCAAGGTTATGGTCTTCGAAAGGGGTGAAGTCACAGAGTGTGAGGTAAAGCTGAACGGTCAGGCTATGGAGATCGTCAACTCTTTTAAGTATCTGGGCAGTGTGTTGAGTAAAGATGGGACTATGGATGAAGAGGTGCGGGAGAGGGTACAACAGGGGAAGAGGGTTGTAGGAACGCTAAAAGCAGTAACAAGAAATAGGGTGGTCAGTATGGAAGTGAAGAAGTCCTTGCATGACAGTGTGGTAATCCCGACACTGACTTACGGAAGCGAAGCATGGACGTTGGTTGAGAGACTCAGACCAAGAGTGAGAGCAGTGGAAATGAATTACTTAAGGAGTGCGTGCGGAGTTACATGGAGGGATAGACAGACTAATGAGGAAGTAAGAAGGAGGTGTGGTGTGGAGGTAGATGTGCTGGAAAGTGTGAAAAGGAACAACTTGAGATGGTTCGGCCATATGGAACGTATGGAAAGCGAGAGAATGACTAAGAGGGTGTACGAGAGCGAGGTGGAGGGACAGAGGGGGAGAGGTAGACCGAATATGAGGTGGAAGGATGGAGTGAGGAACTACATGAACGAAGGCGGTGCTGGTTGGGGGGAGGGGCGTCGACTGACTGGGGACAGAGGTGCATGGGGGCGGTTCGTTCGTGGCCACCCCTTCGGGGATCACGGCGTCAGGCAATAGATAGATAGATAGATATATATATACATATGTTTTGCCAGGGTTTCTACCGGGTTTATATTGGATTTTGGTAGGTTCTGCTTAACTGGACAAGTCGAAGTCATACAATACATGCAAAGAAGGAGTAAAGGGTAAAATATAACACTGCGTACGCCGTACATCTTATTAACAGCTTTAACACCTTAAGAGCGGCCTATGCGGTTTATTTATATGTACCGCCCAGCGGGGTGTTTTTAGCCAAAATAGGGCTGTTTACGTGATCATTTTCATGCCTAAATAAGACCCAGAACGTAAAACAAGTATCTATCCCTGGAAGGGCATAAACAGAGCTTTCGAATGACACCATAACGATCCTTTTATGATGGCTAGTTTTCTTGCAATAACCGTGCAACGCGAGTGCAAAAAGCATGTAATTAGGCACTTTCCCCATATAATTCCGTATATAGCGAGTGAGAGAGGGAGGAGGGAGGTGGGATTCGTGTCAGTAGGTTCGCCGCGGTGGTCTGGAGCAGTCATACGCTCGCTACTCTCCTGCCACCACTTGTCTCTCTCTCTCAGCAACATTACGTGCTGAAATTGCCACTCGACCTATGTCGAGCACCGCCACATAGTCCTGCTTTATTTAACTCGACTTATGTTGCTCGCCGCTAATTAAGGGTTAAGTATTAACTCACTAAGTAGAACAATAATACTTAATTATACATGAACAATGGTTATATTCATATATCAGCCGAGCACGGTCGAGGATCCACAAGGGAACTAGCAATATTCTGATTTATCTCTCTCTTTTACTATGCACTATACACCTTAACTCTCTGGTGTATAATATACTTTACTATATTCTCTCTTAATACTTGATTTCGCCTGTCGTCTTGAGGAGGAATTATATACTTAAGCGCAATTATTCAATCTCAGGTTATCACTAATATCATAGCACAATAGACAAGATAATACCTTAATCACACTGGTATGAAAATAAACAGTCTAAATTGGGGACTCTATTTTCCTAAGTATTCACCTAGTCACACTGGTGTGAAAATAAACAGAGTCTAAATTGGGAACCCTATTTTCATTAGGATTCACCTGGTCGCACTGGTGTGAAAATAAACAGAGTCCAAATTGGGGGACTTTATTTTCCTAACTATTTCACCTTGTCGCACTGGTGTATGAGTGAGCATAATTTTCAATAAACACTCCTAATCTAACATTTGAAGATTGGAGTGGCGAGCATAGTTTGGGCAGAGATGAGAGGGTTGAAGTCTGGTCATCTAGATTCCGTTGAGCCGCTTAGGTGGTCCTGCCGTGTGGATTGGGTAGTTTGGGATACAGATGGATTAGCTGGTTTTGGGTCTTAAATAATAGCTCCTTGATGCCATGGCATAGGGCACTTTCATCAGACTAACGCGAGCGTGAGCTAGGACATGTCCTGGGCTACTATTGCTAGTCTATCCTGACCGTTATGCTTATCTTTGATGAAGTTCCGTTTCGGTACTCTTGACTTGGGGTCTTAAATACAATGTCTCTAGTGTCATGACACAGCGACGAGGTATCAGGCTAATGCGAGGAGATAGTAAGAGCGTGAACTTACTAATTCACTTGATCTGCCACTGGCCATTAAGCTCGGGTCACACATACACGTTCTAACGTCCCGTTCGTCCCCGACCAAGAAAATAACTTCTGTGTGTGTCCGTGTATGTCCCGTGGGTGTCCCGGGATAACACGTTTTCTGGCAGTTGCCCCGACCCACACGGACCATTTTATGCATGCATAAAAAGGACGCCGCCTAGTCGCTTTTTATTAAGAGGTCGGGGCCGGACTGGACGTTAGAACGTTTATGTGTGACCCGAGCTTTATAAGAGGTTCAAAGAACTCAGGAGCGGTGTTTAGACCTTTTTACTATAAGTGTCCTCGACCATGGTGTCAGACATATACAATATGGACTTCTATTTGTAGAGTGCCGTTATTGAGACGGTGGTCTCACAAAACCAGAAGCCAGTTAGTAGGCCTTTGCGTGGAAGAACGGCGTAACTGCTCCTTGGTAGTGCGTCCATGTTAGTCCTTCTGCCTCTGACTGTACACTATTTTCTTCTTCGTGGCCTCGTGGTGATAGTGGGAAACTGAAATTGTTTTGACTGGTGTGGTTGGTAGATCAGGTTATATTGTGGCAATTCTGGCGTCTCGTCTGGTAAGGTGTAGTGGTGCATAGGTAGGTTTTGGGCGGCTATGTGTTGTGGGTTTTGTTAGGGCTTTAATGTCTTCATTTTAATATATATATATATATATATATATATATATATATATATATATATATATATATATATATATATATATATATATATATAATTATATATACTGTATATATTTATGTATATATATATATATATATATATATATATATATATATATATATATATATATATATATATATATATATACAGTATATATATATATATATATATATATTGCATAACTATGCATAATAACACATATACAACAACATTAATGCACAGTAGAGGTAGAACAAATAATTATATATATTATTATATATAAATATATAAATAAATATGTTTTCCTAGGAGTACATGGTAACATACAACCACTTTGAATATCTCGTTCCTGGTTAATCGGATTCCCACTGAGCATTTTATAGGAACCTTATGGTTTCCACATATTTGGTCGTATTTGTGGACGCTTATTATTGATATTAACCAATGGGTTGAATGGAGATTAGTTTAGGAGCTTGGTTTCTTATAAACGTTTACATGAGAAGTTGAAAAATCAATTTAATTGAATAAATATCAAAGGTGTATATATTATTTCATTGAAACCTCTTTCTCATATAGGTCTTTCCTAACCTTAGTCTCAATTTATCGAAGGTAAGATAACACTAGCCTGACACTCAGCTTTAAGACTGGCCAGCTGTTACCAACAAAACAAACCACACGCCGCATAACAATTGCTATCAAAATATGGATGGCCTACAAACGACATTGGATTTCGCTCCACTGCGGAATATTTGGCAGGGAATTTTGGATCGCAGGTCCAATATTGTGTTTAATAGTAATCATAAATAGTAATGTAACAGTTGTCGTTTGTGTACGTCTGTCAGAACAGCAACATATTGGAAAAAAATATGTTTCTCATAACATTAGAATGTAAATTTGATTTGTTTGTCTTTGTTTACGTTTTAAAACCTACACTCAGATGGCTACTCCTGCTCAGTTATCTGCATTCTGTCAAAACTATGACAATTTGCTTAATACTCTGTCGCTCATAATATACTTATTCTTATATTGTATGTTACACTTGATTTGCATCTTAGGATTGCTGTTATATAAAGTACATTCGAATTTAACAAAGTTAAATTATTATTGTTCTGAGATCTTCCAAAACAGCTCTTATAAATAATAAATGCAACTAATGTATATATATATATATATACTGTATATAATAATTATATATATATATATGTATATACAGTATATACTGTATAATTATATATATTACCGGAATTTCAAGAATTATTAATACCCTCAAAGGAGTACAAAGGAGTACAAAGGAAATCAAGCAACAACAGTTCTAGTGACCATTCTAGGCTGCTTGTCCTCCAAAACACTGAGGATCAAGACGTGTCCAAACAGTGGTTTAGAGTGGGTAAGGGAACATTGGGAAGGGAACTACTGCCCTGGAACTAAGGTCCGTGGCAGGACTAGGAAGTTAGTAGGGGACATATGGGTTAGTAACTGAGGGGAGGATAAAATAAAGTTATTCATTTGCAAACGCAGTCAGTCGCGGGTTTGATGCGAGATATTTGTCTAGGCGGAGTTTAAATGAATCATCGGTACTGCAGTCTATAACGTCTCGAGGAAGCCCATTCCACAAGTTGACAACTCGATTGAAGAAGAAATTCTTAGATTCGTGTGAGTTAAAAGATTTACAAATAATTTTGCAACCGTTTCCCCGCGTGTAATTAGATTGGTCGATAGTGAAGTACTTACTACAGTTCATATTGTCGATGCCTTTGATGATTTTGAACACTTGAATTAAGTCACCTCTTAATCTGCGCTGGGTTAAAGGAAATAGATTTAATTCTCTAAGACGCTCTTCGTATGGTTTGTTCTTTAGGCTAGGTATAATTTTGGTAACTCTACGTTGAACTCGTTCTAGCTTGTTTATGTCTTTTTGGTAATAAAGGCACCAGCATTGAACGGAGTATTCCAGAAGAGGGCGGACTAAGGAATTGTAAAGTGTTAGGATAACGTCTTTGGAATTATGCTCAAATGACCTGCCTATAAAGCCAATTATTTTGTTTGCCTTCTTAACAACTTCTGAACATTGTTGACTCGGTTTTAGGTTACTCGATATTGTTACTCCCAGATCGGTTTCTCTGTTTACATTCTTAAGCCGAGTGCCATTCATCGAATAGTTTGCTTTCTCATTTAGGTGTCCGATATGTAGTACTTTACATTTATCTGCATTGAAACTCATTTGCCAAATTTGGGCCCAATGTGACAATTTATCTAGATTGTGTTGCATATCGTCAACTTGATCTTTTGAGAGTACGCTATTTGCAATTTTTTTATCGTCAGCAAATTTTGAGATTGTACAGGTGAGACCCTCATCTATGTCGTTGATGTAAATTAGAAAGATAATTGGTCCTAGTACCGATCCCTGGGGTACCCCGCTAGTGATAAGTCAAGCTATAATATTTATATAATTGTAACCTAAATAACCCCTGGTAGAACACTATAACATATGGAGATGTGTATAATACCCACCATCACATCCACAATTACCACAGCAAATAACACCATCACCTCCATAACAAACTGTCACGTCTGCAAATATTGCTGATCGCTCCATTTGCCGGCGGTATTTCCCATCCTATTACATTTAAATCCATTCATATATGTTTTGTTCTGCTATCAAGATACTTCTGTAATACATTTATTCGTGTTATACATGTTCTGCAATTGCAAATTAATGTTGTAACATTGAAATAAAAAACAATTCAATAGGAACATTTTGAAAATTGTATTCGGTTAAAGTAGTGTGTTGTGTGTAATATGTTTTGCATATACAGTGCGTCAGATTCATATGCATGCCCGTTTGAATTCGTCTTTAGAATCATAGTCCAAGACACAACAGGTTCATTATGTGGTGTTTCTCGATGACCGTCATGATCATCACAGCCAACTTAGTAATTAACCAACTGCGAGATTTGGGCTATAAGGAACTATGACCCGTAAGCATTAATATTACACATAATACAGTAATAATGTAGGTTTGTGATGGATAGAAAGTATGTTGAATTATATTGTATGCATCTATAAATACACTAAAGCTGTATCTTAACTGGCAATTCTCCCTACCTGGAATTCACCGGAGACCTCTGGTGGCCGCTTCCGAATTAAGTAGCCCCAGAGCTACGTCTGTCGACATAAACAATACTCAACACCTAGGCTATGCAAAGTTTATCACGAGTCTGCATATTCTTACTATATACTAGATGGCTACACTAAGTGCTTATATAGTATGGTAGTTGTTTGGGTAATGTGTCAGCTATAGAAAGTACAACATATAGCTCATAATTAAGAATGATTCTTCTTCTTCTTGTTGAGGATATAGGGTAGTGAAGCTGTGAAGCTTATGTCACCCTACCCGGGCGGAAAGGACCCCAGGGTGGAGAGGTTTCACAGGGAGGACGTGGACATCGTAGATTTCAGGGGAGGGCACCCATGCCCCGCAGGCGACGTAGACGCCCCGCCAACCTCAGGAACTTCTTCGTTAGCAGAAGGACCTTGGATTGAGTAGCCCCCGGTACCCCAACACCAGCTAGCAGGACGGGGAGGGAGAAGTCACTGACGCCAAGAGCTGTGAGAGCAGATGTGAGAGAGGTCCTGGCTGAGTAGTAACGGGGAGAGCTGAGAAAAAAGTGGAGGATGGTTTCATCCACAGAGCGGCACCAGGGGCAGGAGGGGCTAAGGGCCAGGTTGATCCTGAAGAGGTGGCCGTTGAGGGTGGAGTGTCCCAGACGGAGACGTGTTAATGAAGTATCCAGGGCACGGCAAGGAGACCGCGCCCAAGAGAGGGGAGAGGAAGAAGAGCGATAGGCAGAAAGGGTAGTGGAGCGGAGTAGAGCAGGGACGGCTGCATTCCAAGAGACATAGAAAGAGTGAAATACGTGTGAAGAGAAAGAGGAGAAATCGAGGGGATAGGATTCAACAGTGGACGTAATGATGGAGAGGGAGGGTGAAGAACTGCGGGATATCGCCATTTAAAGGGCCTAGGTCGCTTACTGTACAAAACAACGCGCCTGGCGCGGCAACTCCAAGAATTTCTGGTAGGGAGAATTCTACGAAATACCGATGTCATAAACTCCAACTTCCTTTAACCTGAAACTCGCAAGTGGTTAATTTGTGCGACGATGACGCACATACAATGTAACAAATATCATTAAAAACTTTAACTTTTTTTTTGTTTTTTTTTTTTTTTTTTCAGATTATAATCTAATTTAATTAATTCACTCCCAACACCAAACACCTCCCAATGAAATTAATGAAAGCATGTAATCCTCCAGGGATTTGAACCTAGGTTCCTACATACAGATTTTAAACACTCTAACCATTAAACCATCAATACAGTTAAAGGTTAAGTACATGACTACTAATGTATATCAATTTATCGAATACTGGATATCAATCTAATCATGTAGCCAGACCCAACTGCACATTGAATAGCGTTATGTTTAATTGAAATGAAAGAACATTTTATGGGACACAGATCTCTAAGGACCGACCTTGCTATGAAATGTTCCTGAACCTATAGGATTAATATAATTTATACTATATATATATATCTCTCTCTCTCTCTCTCTCTCTCTCTCTCTCTCTCTCTCTCTCTCTCTCTCTCTCAATGCAATTAATGAAGGCATATATATATATATATATATATATATATATATATATATATATATATATATATATACCGTATATATATATATATATATATATATATATATATATATATATATATATATATATATATACAGTATATATATATACGGTATATATATATATATATATATATATATATATATATACTGTATATATATATATATACATAATATACAGTATATATATATATATATATATATATATATATATATATATATATATATATATATATATATATATATGCTTTCATTAATTGAATGAGAGAGAGAGAGAGAGAGAGAGAGAGAGAGAAAGAGAGACAGAGTGATGCATTAACTATATTAAATGGTTGCGTGTGGAAGAGGTATTATATGTACATGCACACCAATGGTCAGTAGTGGAATTACAGACATTTTTATTCTTATGAAAATAGATTTATTCATTTAGCGATCGAGTAATGGAAATGTTAGTAAGTGCCCTAGCCATCTGGGAACACTCGCTAAATTACTACTATACACACACACACACACACACACTCTTATGCATATTGTATATATGTATATTTGCTTTTAAGTACGTGATGGCTGTTGTGTCAATGTTTTGTTTGTAATATAGTAGATGGAACAGTTGATATCAGTCACCTGAAGCGCAATTTTCGAAGTTTAACATAATAATTATCCGCTGTAAAACAATGGAATGTCTGAAATATAATGTATTTAATAATTTCTCTCTTGCCCACTAGAAAATTAATCACTTACAAATTACTCTTTGTACAAACAATTCCAATAAGCTAAATCCTCAGAATGAGTAAACCTGCAGATACAAGTAAATCAATCAATATAATGTAGAACAAAACAAGTATTTAGGTTGATAAAGCGAATAGATCAATACAAACAAAAGAAAATACATTACAAATATGCGATCCAAAGTACATAAAGTGTACCAACAATAACAAATATTATCAGTGTCCTAATCATATACTCCAAGAATTATAACACGTCCTTCTGTTTACTATTTACAATGAACATGTTGGGTATTGTAAGGTTATAATAATATTATTTATTTGTGTTATTTAGTTTGCTTCTTTATATCTCTATCAAACTTTAAAACACACCTGCAAGACCTCTCTTTGACATATATTTGCAAGACCTCTCTTTGACATATATTTGCAAGACCTCTCTTTGACATATATTTGCAAGACCTCTCTTTGACATATATTTGCAAGACCTCTCTTTGACATATATTTGCAAGACCTCTCTTTGACATATATTTGCAAGACCTCTCTTTGACATATATTTGCAAGACCTCTCTTTGACATATATTTGCAAGACCTCTCTTTGACATATATTTGCAAGACCTCTCTTTGACATATATTTGCAAGACCTCTCTTTGACATATATTTGCACATTTTAGGTAGAAATATGCTCGGCTAAAGGCCAGTTCCTCCTAACTTGCAGGCTTACTATAGCAGGACAGGAAAAAATTGACTCCTAAATGGCACGAAAGATCTTAATATTGACAAATACATTGGGTGAAAGGTCTTCACATAGCCAATCTAATGGGGTGAACGTCTTAAAATCATAACACTAATAAGCTCAAACATGAGAGAGGAGGGGGTTCAGAAAAACCAGAACCCTTTCCTTAATCATGCATTAGTGCTCAAAGTTTCATGGTGATTGCAAACTAATAATCCTGAATTATGCAGCAGACTTATTACTGTCAATGGGATCTATATTGCACACATGCATCTCTGTGAAAGAAATCAACAACAATCATCCTATAATAGTGACTTTATTCTCAGAATGTTATACTGGTCAATGGTCCAGTGCCTGAGTTTTCAAACTCGTATCAAAACCGCGGGCATAGGCCCAGGGGCTACAAATTGGTTCAGCAACAGTCTTATATGTCAACTTTCGATACCGAACATCATAATACACTTACACCTAACACTTACACATCTATATTATTGTGGAGATGGCTAGGGCTAGGACCATCCGTCAACTCCAGATTTACCCCATGTATCCCATATACTAGATACATATACGAGTGAGTCAGTAGGAGGTGCCCTGCAATGACCGATGACCTTGATAATGCAATGACGCAATGATGCAATGACCTTGCAAATACCGATCAATAACAAGGGGATGGAGGGAGGACAAATTTCACCCATCCTTCCTCCTCTTTCTCACTCCTGATCTAATAGTTGTATATGTGTTACTCTTCCCCTATACCTAATATCTGGGTCTTAACCAAGGTAACCCTACCTGTACCGACAACGTCTTTTGTATTATATTATTTTTACTAATAGACAATTTTAGTAAGTTTTAAAAGGGCTTCCAGCAATTAACATCTATTTCAGTTAACCATTTTTACAACTGCAGATCCTTCTTTAACCCCTTCTGTACCGGCACCGTCCTTTGAGCTCTATTCTGGCTACTATTAGAAGATTTAATTCAGTTTAAAAAGGGCCTCCAGCAATTAACAAGCTTCAAACTATCTCCCTTAACCTTTTTTACTACGACAGATCTTTCTTAAACTGCATAAAATCGTCCAAATATAGCTAAAAGAAAATGAAAAATACGTCACCGGTAGAGAAGGGGTTAACTGCACAAAATTGTATATATAGGCTATAGCTAAACAAACATTTGAAAGGCGTTGCTTGAACAGAAGAGGCTAATTTTTCACATATGCCTTGTGATGCAATTATATTGCATAATAAGGGAGATATAAGGGATATTGTGTAATTCCTCCCCTTCATCCTCCCTCGTGCGCTAGGCCAAAACAATGGTACGCAGGTGCCTATTATCGCCAACTGTTCAACTCCCGACCATGCTCAAAGCACTCCCACATAATATTTGTGCTACATGTATTAGCAGTGGGATATGTAGGTGTGATACCAACACGCTACATTACATTATGGTTTGCGAGGGTCGCCTTTTCAGCGATCATATTTTCACCATGGGCGGGTCGTACAAACCAAGTTAACCCTTTCTGTACAGCAACGTCTTTTTCATATTGTTCGTTCTATATTTAGACGATTTTGTGCAGCTCAAGAAGGATCTGTGGTAGTAAATAAGATTAAGCGAGCTAGTTCGAAGCCTGGTAATTGCTGGAGGCCCTATTTATACTGAATAAAATCGTCTAATAAAAGCCAGAATATAATTATGTTAAAGGGACGTCGCCGGTAGTACAGAAGGGGTTAACCCCTTGAGTTCCAGTGACGCACGTTATGCGTCGCCTATGTATGTAATGTTAAACTCCAGCGACACAATGGTTGCGTCTGCCTTAATTACTCTTGCCCTATGGCACCTAGCTGGTTCAGATGTGTATGGGAATTAGGATGCCACAGAACAATACCGATGGTTGGCGACCCTCTAAGTCCAGCCGCGTACGTGTGGGCGGGTGCGAGAGTGATTTTCCAGTATATTGCCTACCCATCACCCCATGTTAATTGTGACTTTCCGCCGCCCCCCAGGACCCCTAAATGACCTAGGTGAGTGATTTGTTTTTGTTTTTCTTTCATTACTAACCCATCACATGTGTTTTCAGGAAAACAAAAAATGACAAGTGGCTAGGCCTGAAGTGTACATTATATATTAAATCGCTTGGGGTCCAACACAGCTGCGTTATGTATGTATATATAAATACATATATATATATATATATATATATATATATATATATATATATATATATATATATATATATATATATATATACTATATATATATATATATATATATATATATATATATATATATATATATATATATATATATATATATATATATATATATATATATATATATATATATATATATATATATATATATATATATATATATATATATATATATATATATATATATATATATATATATATATATATATATATATATATATATATATATATATATATAATATATATATATATATATATATATATAATTATACAGTATATATATATATATATATATATATACTGTATATACAGTATATAATTATATATATATATATATATATATATATATATATATATATATATACTGTATTTATGTATATATATTTTTTGTTTTTATTTATTTTTTTTTTTCTATGTATATGGAGGAGACAAAAGGCAGGTTAACTGTAACGACTTTCACCCCCAAAGTTAAAACAGTGACAGCCAAATTCAAGGGACGTTGGAATCAAAATGACTGGACACACAATGTTTAACCCTTCCTACCCGGGCTGTCTCAGCCAATGATGGTCGCCCCTACCCGGGCGATATGGCCGAAAAACGTCTAGGCCTAGGCTACCGTATTTATGTTTATTTTCACTGCTAGAACTTTCCCACTCATCTATAATCGTAGTGCGGTTTTCAATCTGTATTTTGGCATTGAGTAGAGCTCTGTAAGTCAACTAGTTCAGTTGTGATGACGATTTCAGTGGAGCCAATATTGCAGAGATGTTGCCAATATGGGGGCTTTTCAGACACTAATTTCGTCATGACGTCATAACAATAACATTGAGGAGTCTTCTCCTTCTTGTTTTCGGAGGTGCGGTGACGAACGCTTGGGTTTGTTGACATTCGTCGTACGCACGGCGTTCGGACCAAGCTTAATTAGGCTATTAAGCTCATGCCTTAGATAAGGCATACCGGGTATTGGCCCTTCTTTCGTGCTGTCATTACCTAAGGCAGCCCGGGTAGGAAGGGTTAAAGCAGTCTAAGTCATAAGATGAAGCAAAGATTGACTGAGGGAGAGAGTTCCAGAGTTCACTTATTGAGTAGCAGAAAGACTTAAAAAAATTGCAATTCTTGGGTTGGAGAGCTGGACCGAGTAAGAGTGGGACTGTGTTGAAAGGCGGGTGCCTCGCACTCGCCGCAAGGGAGGGGGTATACACTGAGAGAGCTCTGAAGAACACTGATTGTTGTAATAGTGACAGAAGAGTGAAAGAGATGCAATATTGCGGTGTGTTGAAAAAGATTGTAGGGAACTATTAAGAGGAAGCGAGTTGATGAAGCAAAATGCTTTTGATTCTACTCGTTCGAGAAGTCCGGTATGGGTGAAGCCTTCCCACACATGCAAACAATACTCAATACTGGGGCGCACTCTGCCCTGATAAAGAGCAAGAAGCTGTGCGGGGGTGAAACTCCCACAGAGACGGTTGAGCACACCCAACTTCTGGAAAGCTGTTTTAGCAAGCGTGGTAATATGGTCAAATGAAAAAAATACACCAAGAATGTTGAGAAAAGATGAAGGGATGAGTTGTGTAATGTTGAAAAATAGTTGATAGTCTTGTGGAAGATTGTGATGTAGATATAGAGGGAGAAACTGGGTCTTAGAGGCTTTGAAAGTAACAAGATGTTCTCAGCCCCAATCAGAAATAATTGAAAGATAAGAAGATAGGCATTATATGGCCGAACCACATTTGTTTTGGAGTGCTTGTATGTTGGGTTGATGTGAAAAAAATAGTTGAATAGTGTAAGGTAGAGTTATCATCATATGAGTGGAAAACACTAGAGGTACAGTTCAGGAGATCATTGATAATTATTAGAAAGAAAATTGGAGACAGGACAGAACACTGAGGAACACCGGAGTCGATAGGTTGAGGAGCTGAACAATGACCGTCCACAACTGCAGCTATGGAGCAGTCTGAGATAAAATTAGAGACAAAGGCACAGTTAGAGGGATAGAAACCGAAGGAGGGTAGTTTGGAAATTAAAAACTTGTGCCAGACTCTATCGAAGGCTTTCGATATGTCTAGAGCAATAAACAAAACATCACTAAAGTCCTGAAAGGAGGATGACCAAGAGTAAGTAAGATAAGCAAGAAGATCACCAGTGACCCTTATTGACACCGTACTGGCAATCTGAAAGTAGATTATGGGAAGATAAATGCTTGAGAAATGTTTAGTAAAGAATCGTTTTAAATATTTTAGAGATGCAAGAAATGAGAGAAATTGGACGACAGTTGGAGGTTGAGAGCGGTCGCCCTTCTTTGGGACAGGTTGAATAAGAGCAAACTTCCAGCATGAAGGCAACACGATAGAAGATAATTTTTTAGTTAAGAATCGTTTCAAAAACTTTAGAGATGCAAGAAATGAGAGCAATTGGACAACAGTTGGAGGTTGAGAGCGGTCGCCCTTCTTTGGTACAGGTTGAATAAGAGAAAACTTCCAGCATGAAGGCAACACGATAGAAGATAAACAGAGCCGAAAGAGATGCCTAGGCAGGGAGTCGGCACTGAAGAACAGTTTTTTAGTACAACAGGAGGAACACCATCTGGTTCGTATGCCTTGTTAATATTAAACCCAGAGAGGGCCGAAAGTACTTCCTTAGAAGATGTTATGATATTACATATAAGTAAGTGAGAGGAGGGTGCAGAGGGAGGAATAGCACCGGAATCATCCAAGGTGGAGTTTCTAACGAAAGTTTGAGTGAAGAGTTAAGCTTTATCAAAGGAAGATGTGACGGTGGTACCCTCTCCCGCACTTCTTCATCCATACTCCCATCTTTACTCAACACACAGTCCAAATACTTAAATGAGCTGACATTCTCCATAGCCTGACCATTCAACCTCACCTCACACTCAGTGGCTCCACCCCTTTCAAATACCATAACCTTGCTCTTACCCGCATTCACCTTCAGATTCCGTTTTTCACACTCTGTTCCAAACATATTTACCAGCCCCTGCAACTCCCATTTACTGTCGCTCATCAGAACTGTATTATCAGCAAACAGCAGTATAGGCAACTTCCACTCGTGTCCTTCCCTTATCAGAGATACACCAACATCCACTGCTCTTCCTTGTATTTTTTTCATAATTCCATCCATATACATATTGAACAACCATGGGGACATCACACACCCTTGCTTTAACCTAACATTCAGATCAAAGAACTCGCTATGTTCATTGTCCATATGTGCTGACGCCTCTGCACCCTTATACATGCTCTTCACTGCTTTCAGCAGTGAATATACTCTGTAATTATATTATCAGTATTTTCCACGCAAGAACAAAGAAATGAGTAGGTGATGAGCAGGGCGGGTTTAGGATGGGAAGAGGATGTGTAGATCAGCGTTTTGCCCTGAAATGTGTTGTGGAGAAATATCTGGAGAAGGGACATAAGTTGTATGCTGCCTTTAAGAACTTGGAAAAGGCCTATGACAGAAATGATAGAGGAGGTATCTTGCTCTGACTCTCTCAATCACTACCCTACTGTACACCTTCCCTACTATGCTTAGAAGGCATATTCCCCAGTGGTTACCACACACTCCTCTTTCCCCTTTACTTTATACAGGGGGGCATATGTGCCTGTCTTCCAGTCACCAGGTGTACTCCCCTTCTCCCATGCTAGTTTACACATTTTCCATACCCATTCGATCACTATTATCACCACCATACCTCAGCACTTCCCCACACATTCCATCTATTCCCGATGCTTTCCCCAACCTCACTCTAGTCATGGCTTCGCACAATTCTGACCTCCTGATCCTCACATCCTCCTCCCCTACTTTTCTTCTTCTCTCTCCCATACCCAATCCAATTATGTTTGCTGGTGCTTCATTCCTTACATTTAGCAATTCGTTGAATTACTCCCTCCATCTTTCTACTCTCTCTTGCTTCTTGACTATCACTCTCCCATTCTTATTTTCACACCCTAACTATTTCCCTCGCTACCCTCCCTAACTGTCTTGACCTCTTTCCAGAACACTTTCTTACCTTCCCTCCGTTTTACACTTAGATTCCTTCCAAATTCCTCATCTGCTCTTCTCTTACTTTCATTCACTACTCACTTCACCACTCTCTTTTTCTTCAAGTTACTAATGACTTACCTGACCTACCTTCACAAATGACTTACCTTGGACGATTAATTGACTTACCTTACCTGGATTCCGAAGTATTAATATTTGTTTTGTTTTTTCTTTCCCTTCACAGGTACGGAATCAAGCTGGTCCTCGCCTGTGACTGCCGGACGTACTACATGTTCAATGCATATCCTTACCTGGGGAAGTGTTCAGTACCTGTTCAGCCGGGCATGAACCAGGGCCACTACCTCACCATGAAGTTGCTGGAGGACTGCTACGGGAGTGGCCGGACAGTTACAACAGACAACTGGTTCACGTCCATAGGGTTGGCCAAGGACCTAAAGGACAAGGACCTCACGACAGTCGGGACCGTACAGAAGAAGCCCTCGATTCCTCCCGTCATCTTCGGCCCCAACAAGGCAGCCAACAGGGCAGCCCACAATGCCCGGCCCACTGGAACTACAGCCTTCTTGTTTCAAGACTATATCACAGCCATATTCTACAAACCCAAAAGGGACAAGACAGTAGCCCTTCTCTCAACACTCCATCATACCACCGAGATAGGAAAGAAAAACAAGGCCACTGCACTCCTGTACTATAACAAGCACAAGGGGGGCGTTGACACTTTTGATCAGCTGTGTGCCAACTATAACTGTGGCAGGCAGACTCGACGGTGGCCCATCTGCATTTTCCTGGGAGTAGTCAACTTTGCCTGCATCAACTCCCACATCATATATAACAGCAGATTATTGAGGGAACGGAAGAGATTGGGCGGAGGGAATTTATTCAAGACCTGGGCTCAGCACTCATCGAACCTTGGGCCGCGCACCGACTCAGCCTCCCCGGACAGCACACGTCGGTGAAAAACGTGATCCGGGATGCCTTCCACTACTCCACGCTCCTTCCGTCATCACCTGAGGCAGCCACGGGTGCCGCCAGCTGTCGAAGATGCGTCATGTGCCCCAGGGAAAAGGACAAGAAGACCAGCAACAGGTGCATCAAGTGTAACCGCCCAGTGTGCCCCATTCACCACCACACCGTGTGCACTGACTGCTACCAAACTTAGGTAAATATAATTATTATTTTCCCAGGTTACTTATTAGACATCTAAGTATAAAATAACACAATTTCAGCACATTTCGACATGTTTGAGGGACAAGGAGGCATGTTTCAAGTCATTTTGAGGGGACCTTTGGGAGAAAATGTTGAATGGAGGGGTGTTTGGTTACTAAAAAGTCCGTAAATATACATTTGTTTTTGCCAAATTTACTTATTATACATGTGTTCATACAACTACAGAGAGTCAGCACAATAAAACATGGTTCAGGGCCTCTTTTGGGTTTTTTATGTGAGAGTATAGAAAATAGTGTGATTTTATGTGACTAAAAAGTACCTCTCTTTTCTTTCTTCCAGATTGGGTATTTTCTAGGGATCTAGGGTGCCCAGGTCCTAGAAGGGAGTTGCACCATTATCCGGCCCTCATCCCAGAAAGTTTCAACTAAATCGGTCGGTAATTTTATTTTATTTTATTTTTTTAGTGGACCCAACTTTTTATCCTCGAAACTTTTGAAAAACAGACTGTCGAACAGACCATACTCAAGGAATCTCTACCAAAACTGTGATAAACGCTAGTTCCATAATGTATATGTATATTTAAGTTTTTTTGGGCACTAATAAAGCATTACAAATATTTGTTTTTATTATTTCCCCGAGTGGGGTCATCCTGTTCCCCCATTCCCCTTTTAATCGCTATATTTGAGCATTCCCCTTCTAGGGTTAACAAGACATTAGTGCACCCCAATATTCATTACTTCCATACAGTGTGGGGCAAAACAAGCAAAACAAAAAGTAATATGTCTGGAATTGAAGAAAGGCAGGGACAAAAAATTCAACTTTGGGTTAGAGAGTTGGAGAGATTAGCAGTGGGAATGTGTTGAAAGGCGGTGGCCACCTACTCTCCGAAGGGAGTATGCATACACTTCTGAAGAACTCTGATTTTTGTAGTACCGGTAGAAGAGAGAAAGAGAAAGAGTGATGCAACTTTGTGGCATGTAGAGAGAGATTGCAGAGAATTAGTAAATGGTGTGTTGATGAGATTAAATGCTTTTTGACCATTTCGAGAATGCCGCATGGGCGGAGCCTCCCCATACATATAAAGAGTACTTGATACATGGCCACACAGTATCCCTGTACAAGGAGCTATGAGGAGGTGAAAACCCACAGAGACGGTTGAGCACAACTAGCTTCCGGGAAGCTGTTGTAGCAAGAGTAGTAATATTATCTTTCCAAGAAGGGTCAGAGGAATGAGATACACCAAGAATATTGAGAGAAGATGAATGGTAGATTTGAGTGTTTTTGAAGAAAAAGGGATAATCTTGTGGAAAATTGCGATCAATGGAGAAATTGGGTTTTGTAGTAATTGAAAGCAACAAGGTTGTCTTTGCCTAAATTGAAAATAGTTGATATATCAGAGGATAGGTGTACTAAGCTATCACATAAGTTTTAAAGTGAATGGATGATGGGTCGCTGTGGAAAGCTTTTTGAACAGTGTAAGGCCGAGTCAATGACATACTGTAGGAGTGAATAGGACTAGAGGTACAGTTAAGAAGATTAATTATAAATATTAAGCATAGAACTGGTATTAAGACAGAACCGTGGGGAATAACAGCGTTGATAGACTTCGAGTGTGAGTGATGCCCATCCACAAGCTCAGCTATGGAATGGTCAGAAAAGAAATGGGGGATAAAGGAACTGACAAAGATATGTAAACTGAAGAAGGGTAGGTAGGAAACAAAGGGTCTAAGAAGAGATAGAAAGGAGGATGAACAACAGTTAGTAAGATAAAATAGGAGATCACCTGTAGAGTGGCCCTTAAGGCTCTGTCACACTATGCCGATTTAAGTGCCGACGCTCCACGACTTAAGGAGTGGCGATACAAGGGGGAGACTACTGCCGAGTATCGTGGGTGATAGAGGGGTGGGACGCCCACGGCGGGCAGTATGGACGGGCTGCTGCCTAACGTCAACTGGAAGGGGTCGAGAGGCAACCATGCAAGACCTAAGGAAGATAAATGACGCCGCTGGGGCGGCGTCATGCGCCGTAGCACGCAAACTGGTTGGCGACAATGTTCCTGATGAGCGGCGCCTATAGGAGGTAGGGCGGCGCTGATAGATACTACGGCGGCGATAGACAGCCACCCTGTCACACTGGACCCCTACTCCATCACACTTAATCCCGACTGAGGCAAACCGGTCCGTCGGAGGCGACGTTTGTGTGTGTGTGTGTGTGTGTGTGTGTGTGTGTGTGTGTGTGTGTGTGTGTGTGGGTGTGGGGGGGGGAGTAGTTAAGCTTGAGATCTAGGGAGGAAACTAAAAACATAATAAAAAGATCCATAAATGAGCAAACAAATGCGCCCATCTCCCCTTAATTAAGTGTTATTTTTGTTGTAATAATTGGTAAAACAAGGCCATCTATAGTTAACCCTTTCAGTACCAGTGACGTCTTTCTCGTTATAGTCTGGCAACTATTAGGTTATTGTATTATGCTTACAAAGGGCCTGTAGCAATCACAAGACCTCCATTCCTCTCATTTATCTCTCTTAACTCCCACAGACCGTTCTTAAGCTGCATAAAATCGTCTAAGTACAGCAGAACTATGGCAAAACAGACGCCACCGCTATTGAAAGGGTTTATAGATAGTCACTCGTTGATGGGATCGGATTAAGGGGACAGTGGTGATTTTTGGGGTTATTTATTTATATATTAATTTATTTTTTAGTTTCCTCGCTAGACCTCCATCAAGGTTAAAACAAAAACACCCCAAAAACCATCTATCAACAATGTCCCGTGCGACGTTGCCAGGTCGCGAACTCACGGTATGCCCTCCCCCTATGACGGCGCCTGGGCCGGTGCCTGAAAGCGACCTACCTTATAAGCGGCGTCTGACGCAGACAGGCTTGCGCCCTTGTAACGTATGACGCACACCGGACGACGCCCGACGACGCCAGCCTACCGTCCCCGTGCCGTCAATTTACTAGCCGCCGATTCAACTCATGAGAGTTGTGTATGTCGAACTTTTCCTGAGGCCCCTGATGACCTCTCCCGACGGCTCTATTGAGTAGGCACCCACCCACGTCGTGCGGCGATGTACGCAAAGACCTGCTCCCGACCCTTAAGTCGTGGAGCGTCGGCACTTAAGAAGACAGATACTTAACCCCTTCATCTCGGCTGTCCTCTTATACTCCATACCCCCTGAATGGGTCCGTATGGCCTTAATAGCTAAGCAATGGTAATAGGTAGAAAGATCAGCTAATGGGAAAGTTGGGTACTTACTGTTGTCTTGACCTTGGCGTGGACCGAACATCGCTATGTCGTCTGGTTGTTGTGTTGTGAGGTTGTAAAGTTTCAGAGCATGGGAATTGAAGAGGCCAACCGAGTTCCGTGGTTAAAGTTCTGTGTAGCGTTAAAGAGGCCAGCCGAGTTCGAAAGGGAAACTTTGAATTAAGAATAGATTAAAACACTTTAGATATGTAAGATATGAAAGCATTTGGACTTCTTTGGGAAAAATTGAACAGGGTGAATGTCTGGAAAGAACGGGAGTAATGAGAGGAAAGGCAGAGATGGGTAGGGAATCAGCAAGGAAGAACAATTTTCGAGTACAACAAGAAGAACAATATCTGGTCAGTATATCCGCTTAGTATGACATAAATAGCAATTTATTTTAATGTACACTCACCATAAGTATAGTTAATGCATTCAGAACATTCCTAACATTTATCTGGTATCCTCGAGAAGTGTGGAGACCGCTCCCTTTGCCCATCCGGAAAAACCTACCTTACCATGTTGTCAAAATATCATCAACAGTCTACCTACTTATCTTATACAACAAAAATCACTCTGATAAATAACCCATGAAAGTCTTTTTGTTACAGTTCATATAATATTGTATTATTGCATATTGAAATTTCAATTTCCCATTTAAGCACAGTTTGTTATGTGTCACTTTATGTTACTGGTATGTACAGTATATTGTTTATGAATATATTATTTAATCGTAAATGCTTAGTTTCTGGGGTTCTTGTTAGTTATGCTATTGTGTCTTAAACATGTAACCTATCGACAGATGTATTTTGCAATATATAATTGCCGATATTTAGCGAGTTTACTCTCAAGAGTCTCAGCCAATTTCACGGTTACCAATTGGTTGTACATATATCATCATTATATATAGTTTTGCTAAGTTGAAGATACACATTTCAATTTAAAGTTCAATATATCGTTCTAATCCCGACAGATAGCGTTTGTACCCGATTATGTACAGTCTGTCTCTCCTTTAACGTCTTCCCATCTTGCTGGAAGTTCACTCTGATGCAACCTGTCCCAAAGAAGGGTGACCACTCCCAACCCTCCAACTATCATCCAATTGCTCTCATTTATTGCATCTCTAAATTTGTAAAAACTATTCCAACATCAAACTTTGTTAAACATTTATCTACCCATAACCTACTCTCAGACCGCCAGCATGGCTTCTTAAGCCCGCGCTACTGGTGATCTTTTTTTGTTTTATCTTATTAACTCTTGGTCATCCTCCATTCAGGACTTCGGTGATACTTCTTGTGTTGTGCTAGACATATCGAAGGCCTTCGATAGAGTCTGGCACAAATCTCTCATTTCCAAACGGCCCTCATTTGTTTGTTATCCCTTCATCTGTGCCTTTGTCTCTAATTTCCATTTCGGTCGTTCCATAGCTGCTGCGGCTATGGGCGGCCACCATTCACTTCCTCAACCTATCATCTCTGGTGTTCCTAAACGTTCTGTCCTATCTCCAAATCTCTTCCTATTATTCATTAACAACCTTCTCAATTGCACCTCCAGCCCCATTAACTCATTTGCTAACGACTTTACATTACACTATTCAATTAGCGTTCCTCGAAATCACTCACAGCACGAACTCCAAAACTCATGTAAATAGGCCATAAAGCACCTATCTTCTGATCTCTCTACTAGCTCTAATTGGGGCAGAGAAAGCCCTGTTTCTTTCAATGCTTCCAAAACTCAATTTCTCCATCTGTCTACTCGTAGCCCCCTTCCAGAAAACTATGACTTACTCATCAACAACATACAAGTTAACTCTTTATATTCTCTTAATATTCTATATGCCTCTTTTTCGGCTGATCTCTCTTGGACAGATCATATTACCACTCTTGCTAACACAGCTTCCCAGAAGCTGGGTGTGCTCAACCGCCTCCAGGGGTTCTTTACATGGTGCGTCCATGTATTGAGTATTGTTCACACGCATGGGGAGGGTCCTCTCACACAGCAATTGTGCATATCTTTCACTATTCTAACGCTACTACAATAATCAGTGTTCCTTAGAGCTCTTTCAGTGTATACCATCCCCTCTTCATAGAGCATGTAGCACCTGTCTTGCAACACAATCCCAACCCTACTCTGTGCAACTCTCTAACCCCAGAGTGAAGCATTATTATCAATCTTTCTGCTATTAACGGCTGAGCTCTGGAACTCTCTCTCAGACTCAGTCTTATCTTCATCCTATGACTTAAATTGCTTCAAACTCCGAATGTCCAGGCATTTTGGTTCGAACGTCCCTTGATTTTAGCCCTGTCACTTTTTCGGCTCTGATGAAGCACTCGTCACGGGCAGTTCTGTTTTGTGTCTCCCTCATTCACATAAAATTAAAACAAAAAACTAATATTTAAATAACCACCCACGATCAAAACGAAACATCAATATGTTGAACCTAGTCTTTGAGGAAGTATTTTTGTGTCTTTCTTACTAAATAATGAGTCTGTGTATGATACATTTTTCTCGAATATTATTCAACTATTCCTGTCCACAACTGCACCTTGCTCAATAGGTTACGAGAGAGAGAGAGAGAGAGAGAGAGAGAGAGAGAGAGAGAGAGAGAAGTATGTTAGCATAGGTATTCCTGGTATGCGTTATCTTAAATTCCAGAAAATCAATATACCACAAACTTGGATCGCGTTTACTTGTTAACGTATACCCCTCTTAAACTGTGTATAGGTTTATACTGCGTATTCTAAAGGTATCTACAATTACAGTCTGCGTCCTCCAGTCTCCTGTCCACAAATAAACATCCAAATAGTTACTGTGCCCAGGACCTTTCCTTGATATCGCATCAAGTTCGAATCCTGGCTGAGGCCTAAACTTTGATTCCAGTAACTAATGCATATTTCTAAGATGTTCTACATACACATGACACCTCAAAACTAAATGGGCTAAAGTTGAGGGAGAAAAGGGGTCCAGAAAAATCATAAAACTTCCCCTAACTGTGACAAGATGCACGCAAGGGAAAAGAGGGCTTTATGTTATATTAAAATAAATCGAATTCAGTCAATTTGCACCTATGGTAACAACACGTCTCGGCTGCTGTTCTGCTTGTGTATTATTGATTACATTTGTATATGGCTGGAGAGAATGAAGCAATATTAAACTAGGTTGTATTAGGGTCGGTTGACTAATACAGATGTGTCCATATATACGAACAATTTGAACAGAGTTTCGTACAATAACATCGCTGCTGGCTAAGGTCGACTACAACAAATGTATAACATACTGTATGTTATGACACAACCTCATGACTCATAACATACCATGATATTGATGTAAAATGATATAATAGTAGTTTCGCTAAGAGAGATATACATTTTCAATTTGAGTTTATTAGTTGACAGGATGACAATACAGGCAAAATAGAGACCACCAAATGGAACATTCATAACTACTGTATTACCATTAACTGTCAGGGAGCCGTAGAAAGACTGATCGAGTCGCTCTTATTGTAACAATGAAAACAATGTCTTCTATGACTAAAATCCATTATTTTTCCATCTCCACGGCAAAGCCTTATGTACAATTTTCCCATACTTCAGTTGTTCACTGAATGTCCTCTCTTTGATGTCCCTTTATTTCATGATCCTTCATGGACATATCATATTACATGTCAAAACAGATTCCAAGTTTGGTACGGTGAGAAACTCAAACATTCATTCTACGCACAATTTCTTTTGTACAGTCACGCTGAGAATAATATTGATATTACAATTCATTATTATACCCATAATTTCAACTTCATCATGTATCAAGTAAGATAAACAGTGTCTTTGAGTGAGTATCTACAGTATGTCTTTCATCACAGCAAGGTAATAAGTGGTGAAGATGAGACATGGTAATGAGGGTCAGAAACAATAATAAGGTTCACATGGTCTTTTGTAAATACTATTGAAGTATAGCGGGGTAATTCTCACTTCATTCCGGCTAACACTAGACGATTGTATATAACTTAGAAAGGATCCCTCGGAATCAAATATGTACAATCTATTCTAATGAATAACTTGATTTCATTTTCGATTCCTAAACTGGGTGCGATTGGCTAATGATAACAAGAAATCAAACAATATTACTGACTTAGTTAATTAATGAGACAAATAATAAACTACTGACCTTTAAATACATTCGATCACTCACCACAACCGCTCTCTCTCCCTTTCTCTCTCTCTCTCTCTCTCTACACGCTCTTACAACTAGCTAAGCTCTTTAGAACTGACCCAACGCCCACCCCCACACCAAGTTATGGATAAAGTGTGGTATGCCACTTTCAACACGTTCTCACCCTTATCCTGCATATACTCGTAAGGACCCCTTCTCCATCATTAAATTTGAGATTTTAAGACGTTCGTCCCATAAGTTTAGCGTTTTTAAGACCTTTTCCCCCATTTCTTTGTCAATCTTAAGACCTTTCATGCCATTTAGGTGTCCATTTTTTCCTAGCGAGCGTTAGCGAGCTTGTCATATAGCAAGAATGAGCGTTCGGCCGGGACATTTTTCAACCGAAGATTTTTTTTTTTTTTTTTTTTTCTATATACCAACTACTCCCTCTCGAGCATAGGCTATGAGCCTTTACACTACACCGCTGAACACGGTGAGGCCCGTGAGGTCTTCTTCCAGCCTAGGGAGTGAGATATGCGAAGCACTCACGGCTCGAATCAACTGCATCTCTGAAGCTGCTCCGCCTCTGCGCCTCGAAGTCTCATCCCCCAGGCTCGGACCCTCACTCTCAGAACGCCACCTATTGAGCAATTAACTCACTAGGCATTGCCCCCATGTAGCATATTTTGAATATGGGAATGTTCATACAGTGCTATTTAATCAGGGAACAATGAGGGTATTTTTTTGGCTTTCGGTGTGCTGTGGTACTGCACTGAAACTAGGTACAGCACAAATTCCATCCCAATAATATCTTCCCATTTACACATTGGGATTCGAACCCGGGTACATTGGATTACCAGCCCAGTGGTAAGACCACTCCGCCACACCTCCCAAACTTATCTCGCATGAGGGTCTTCGTGGGATATATATATACAGTATATATATATATATATATATATATATATATATATATTTGTTTTTTTTCCCTATATTTCAACTTCTACCTCTTGGGCATAGGCTGAGAGTCTGTACACATTCAACCGTTCTACATTGAACGGAGAAGCTTATGAGGTCTCGTTCCAGTCTAGGGGGTCCGACATGTGAAGCACCTTTTAGCTGCAACCAGCCTCTGCCATCTTGCCTTCGCATGATGCATACAGCTTAGTTGCTCACTCACGGCTCGAAGCAGCACCATCTCTGAAGCTGCCTCACTCCAGTGCTTAACTGTCTGACCTCCTAGACTCTGACCCTCACTCTCAGAACGCCACCTATTGAGCAATGAACCCACTAGGCATTGCACCCCTGTAGCATATTATGAATATTGGAATATTCATACAGCACTATTTAATCAGGGAACAATGAGGGTATTTATTTGGCGTTTCGGTGGGCTTTGTGGTAATGCACTAATACTAGGTACAGCACAAATTCCATCCCAAAAGTATCTTCCCATTGACATGTCAGGATTTGAACCCAGGTCCATTGGATTACCAGCCCAGTGGCAAGACCACTCCACCACACCTCCCCTTAAATATATATATATATATATATATATATATACATTATATATACATACATATATATATATATATACAGTATATATATATATATATATATATATATATATATATATATATATAATATATATACACTCATATACTGTATATATATCGGTGGAACCATGGTGTATTGATTTAGGTGCTTATGTTTTGAGTGTGGTGTCCCGAGTTCGAATCCCGGGAGAACCATATGCTTTCATTAATAATTTCAAGTGCATTGGGGTTTGTAATGGAGGATTAATGTTAAGGACGGGGTTTTCTTTAATTGCTATAGGTTCAGGAGCTAATGTCTAGAAAGGCAGGCCCTAGTGATCTTGGCCCCATTCATTGTTTTTTCCTCTCACTAAAATATTAGGCTGTCCATAATACAGTTGTGTCTAAGTACATGATTAGATTGATATCCTAAATTCGAAAATTGATATTAATCGTGTTAGTGTACATAGCCTTTTAACTGTGTTGGTGGTGTAATGGTTTACATGCTTATGTTCTGGGTGTGGGGTCCCGAGTTCGAATACCAGGAGGACCATATGCTTTCATTAATTCATTCAACCCCTGAACAGGTAACATCAAATTTCTTGACATACACTACTTAGGTGGAACCCGATTTGGTACCACAACTTTAATCATTAATAACTCAGAAACTATCTGGGGGATTTTAAATGTTCAACCTTCTAAAATGTAATCAATGTTTCCTTAATATTATGTCGAATGGAAATTCAAATTGGGCGATGAATACTATATATTAGAAATCAAATTTAAAAAATATATGTGATTTTATGAAGTGAAAACAAAAATACTTAAGTATTCCTGAGAGATTTGATACAGGGATGCCAGGGAGGTTGATGATGGAGGTCCCTGGTGTGGAGGTCCTGTCCCGGTGGGCTACATAGGACGCGAGCTGAGGTGAAAATAAATTAAGGTCCGTTTTTGGTACCCCTAAAACTATACCCTATTTTTTAAAAATCGTGGGGGTACCTAAATATTCATAGATCTGCACAAAAATCGACATGCATGTTCCCATATTATCTAAAAATACCTGTACTATAAAAAACAAAGTGAAATCGGAGTACAGTAAATGACCCAAAAAATCGGCGGAAGGGGTTAACTTTTGAGGGGGCCGAGTTTTTACTAAAAAAATGGTGGAAAGAAATTCATATTTCGGCAAAATGTCATTGAAAATGTATAGCACGTCATGTGTTTATGCAGAAGACCCTTATAAATAAGAATACAGTGTGTAGGGAGTGCTTTATACCTTCATGGGAGGCAGTCAAGACAAATGTTGCTGAAGTGCCAGGGACAGACGGGTTTGCCGCACATCATGTATTATATAACCCTCGTCAATGACAGGTAAGTATAAAGTAACCCTCGGCAATCACAGGTAAATAAAATGTAGGTAACACTCGGCAATCACAGGTAAGTATACTGTTAGTAACCCTCGGCAATCAGAGGCAAGTATATTAGTAACCTTCAACAATGACACGTACGTATATAGTAACACTCAACAATGGCAGGTAAGAACAATTTAAGGAACCATCGGCAATCACAGGTAAGTTAAATTGCAGGTAACCCTCGGCAATCACAGGTAAGTATAATGTAGGTAACCCTCGGCAATAACAGGTAAGTATAATGTAACATTCAACAATGGCAGGTTAGAATAATGTTAGGAACCCTTGGCAATCACAGGTAAGTAAAAATGTAGGTAACCCTCGGCAATCTCAGGTAAGTTCAACATAAGCAACCCCAGGAATTTACAAGGTAGGTGAATCGTATAATAAGTTATATTGACTGTACTAATGAGATTTACGTTATTGATTTACTAAAAAAAAAAGTTAAATATAAGTTTCAGGTAACTTCCTTGGCAGGTTTGTTTGGGATGTACAGTACATCCTAAAGACACAATTCCCACGGAAGGCGGCGAGGAGTTGTTCATCAACCGTCAGATGTGGGCCAGGTTTGTAGTTTTGACGGCAGTTCTCTATCACAGAATTACAGACAACCTTTATGGGGGCTAATCTGTTGTCTTTGACTCGAGTGGCTCTTGTTGTAGCCTCGTCGAATCTGATTGCCTGCATGAGAAAGGCAAAACGGCGTTCACTCATCTTGCTGCAGTAGAAGTAGAACTTTCAATTCCATGAGCTCCACGTTACTGTAGGTCCTCACATCCATTGACCCGCAACTTTTTCTTAAGTCCTCGATTTTTGCATTGGTGTGAACACAGATTCCTGCCAGAGTGCTGTCCGTGAAGAATATTGAGAACACCTCCTCAGGTGTGTTTGCCTCTTCGGTACACAGTGTTGGATCTCCAATTTCTATCCTGTGGGCACGTGTGAGTGTCGGGAGTGCTGGGTTGGGGTCACAATACCACACACTTCCGTAGTGAGCCTTGACAGTCCAGGTAAGGCACTATGTGGTCACCTGTAGCAGGTTGCAGGGGCCCTCTCCTCCTCTTCCTACTTTTCATCTCTGTGGAGCTCAATTCTTCGTCGACAGTGACTGTGGAGGCTAGGGAACTCTCTGGAGTAGCATCATCGTCGGGAAGGGAGGTCGGAGTGAGGACAGGTAAGGTAGCTTGTAGGAGGCCAGGTGTGAGAGGTAACGGGGTCATTGGAACCTGCCTCATCTGAGCTGTCATCACCACTCCTGTCATAGTCCAGTCTTCTAAAATGCTTCAGAGAAGCCCTTATCTCTTTGGCACAGCTGGCAGAGGCCGGGGTAGAACGTGGGGCACGATCAGAGGCAGTGATGGTGGGGCAGGTGTGGGCACTCGGTGCCGGGTGGTGGAGGGGAGAGATGGCGTCACTGTCTCCACCAGGCTCGTCATAGCTGTCGTCATGGCCATCATCTATTTAAACAATATTATTCTCTGGCCCCCCACCATCACTCCCTTCATCATCACTGTCGAAGAGAAAGTCCAGGACTTGACAATCGGAGAGACCTGGGCGAGACATGTCTGTATCTGAAAATCAAAGAAAAAGCAACTTTAGAAACAAAAATCATTGGCCCATACACGGCATCAAGAAACATGGCCGATGGCTGGAGCGTGTCGGCATACCATCTGGCTAAGTTGCCTAAGTGCGTCAAATATTTATCTTCATAACCTTTGCCACAAATTCACTAATTGTAAACTTTTCACAATGTTTGAATAGTTACTTACCAGGCAAAGTGGGTCCCGGTTGGGTACCAGAGAGTCTCGCTGACGCCAAACGGTGTGAGATAGGAGAGACGCACGTGTACTCTCCATCGAGACAATGCTCAGACTGATTCGGTGCAGGCCGTGAACTGGGAAAACCTCATGGGTGGCTCCGCAGCCCCCGAAAAACGTGTTTTGCGCTACTGTGTCCATCCCAATATGGCACCACATAGCCTTACCAGGGTTTGATTGATATCCTAAATTCGAAAATGGATATTAATCGTGATCGTGTAGAAAGCCTTTTAACTGAGTTGGTGGTGTAATGGTTTAGATGCTTATGTTCTGGGTGTGGTGTCCCGAGATCGATCCTGGGAGAACCATATGCTTTCATTAATTTATTCAAGTGCATTGGGGTTTGTAATTGAGGATTAAAGTTAAGAACGGAGTGTTCCTTAATTTCTATAGGTTCAGGAGCAAATGTCTAGCGAGGCCGGTTCTACTGACCTTGGCCCCATTCATTGTTCTTTCCTCTCACAAAAACATTAGGCTGTCCATATTGCAGTTGGATCTAAGTTCATGATTAGATTGATATCCTAAATTCGAAAATGGATATTAATCGTGATCGTGTACATAGCCTTTTAACTCATAAGCTGTGCAGGTATGGTATTTGAAAGTGCCCGCCTTGTGAATGTGTTTTGGTTCATTCGTGATGAAAATCGTCAATTTATCATATACAGTACTATATAATTAATACTTATCGATATGTGCCTATTTTACTTTTCATATGAACATATGAACATTGGAAAGCAATAAAAAAAGTAGTAACAGCAATTGGCTGGTGAAAATAGAATATTTTATCCCCATGGTCGTAATCTGACCTTGACAGGTGAGAGAGAAACACTCTCCCTCTCTCTTGCCTCGGATGGTACTGAGAGCCAAAGGTAGCTCTCAGACTGGATAAGAGAGTCGGAGGTACACTGCCCCATCCTCCCCCCTCTCTCCCAGCCGTCCTCGCACGAAAATACTCCATAAATGTCGGGAATAATAGGGAAAAAGCCATATAATTGAGGATGCGGGAAGAGGGAGGAAAAAGGGTGGGAGGAGGGGAAGGGGGGTGGGACACATGTGTAGGAGTGGTAGCAAGTAATGGAGGGGAATTATCTCACCCAATCACATATTGCTTTGTTTTGAATGCCACTCGGATGTTTTGAAAGTTATTTTTTTATGCCTTGGATCTTAAGAGTCTGGCCGCATTCGCCAAGTAGAACCTCTTACGAGTCTGGCCGTAGTCCGTGGGCTAACTGTGTTGGTGCTGTAATGGTTTAGACGCTTATGTTCTGGGTGTGGCGTCCCGAGTTCGAATCCAGGGAGGACCATATGCTTTCATTAATTTATTCAAGTGCATTGTGGTTTGTATTGGAGGATTAATGTTAAAGAACGGGGTGTTTCTTAATATATATATATATATATATATATATATATATATACAAATACAAACATATACATACGTAAAACAATCCCCCTTAACTTTTAATTATAATGATGCCTCTTCCTTGTGTTGTGGTTATCATAGTAGGGTCATTTGCTTGGAATCCGTGACCATTTTGTTCCTACCTTTTTCTCTCGATGGATTTGACAACCTGAACCATTTTAAAGGAAAATTAGCTCCTCTGAAAAATGACGGCTAACTCTGCTAGAGCCCAATATACAAAATGGCCACCAACGCCATCTTGAAAAACATGAAATGTAATATCTCTGCCATCAGATGAGCTACAAGGACGAATGAGGTGTCCTTTTTCAGTAATTCTGGCATTACAAATCCACTGGAATGGTTATTGTATTGTATTGTATTATACTAATTGTACATACTAATCTGCCACTTCACTGTCACTACATGATTCACTGTATGAGCCACTATCAGAATCACTGTCCTCACTTTCGCTGCTATCATCACTGTTGTTCTCTGCCTGCGGTGTATATCTAATATTACTTTTTTACTGTTTCAGATGGATCGCACGCCCATCTGATGAAAATCGCCGACTTGTGAAGTGACCGAAATAATGGATAATAGAAGAGAGAGTGAAGAGTTACCAGACAAGACATTAAATGAATACGAGTGCATTTTACTCTGTGGTAAGCGATGTACCGCAGATGATCGTTTGGAAAACATTACACCTGAGAAGTGGGAATCCATCCGGGAAAAGTTTTTACAATGGAAAGAACTTGATAAGTTTCAACATATACATGAAAATGTGGATTGGGAGAAGGGACCAAAGGGTCACCACATGCATTGCACTTGTTACGCATCATTATCCAGCAAGCGCAAACTCTCTCAAGCCGAAAAACGAAAACACAAATCCGAGGAACGTCTTGAAAGAGATGAAGAATCAGATCAACAAGACCCTTCCCCAGAGGCCAGTGCACCTAAAAGGCTCCGCTCCAGTATGGGTGTCCTTCACGATAAGACTCTATGTGTGTGGTGCATGAAAGGGGCATACAAGAGTAGTGATCGTGACAAGCAGATTTTACTCCTATCAACAGTAGATGCCTGGACTAAATTCAAGTTACATACTGTCCGTCTGGAAGATGAGGTCAAGAGATTGAGACTTCACACTCTGATTGCATCCATCCCAGATAGTCAAACAGCATTTGGGTTGGATATCCGCTACCATCGTGCGTGCTGGCGCAAATATGTAAGCGACCACAAGCCCCTTTCAGATGAAAGCACTCAACATCTGCAGCGTGTAAACCTCCGAGAGGCCCAAGCTCTCTTCTTTCATCATATTCGTCAAGTCATCTTCAAAGACCATGAAATTCGCACACTACAAGGCCTGCTGCAGGACTATAAGCACATTATCTCAAATCACGGACATAACTCAGTAGTAAAATCCAGCTACTTAAAGGAAAATCTCGTCAATGAATTTGGGGAAGACATCGGATTTCATGAACGCATTCAAAAGAATGTGAGTGAACTGGTATATGATACAACAGCAGCAGGTACATACATCGAGGCGGCAATATCTTCATTGGGTGTCTGCAATGATCAGTTGGTGATGAATGTTGCGGCACGACTCAAAGAGCAAGTCATCAGGACAAATACTATTCCCTGGCTCCCATATATACACGAGTTGGAGAGAGAAGAAGACCTCAGTGAGCTCCTGCTGAAGCTGCTCACATGGCTGAAACACCCAAATAAGGATGACAGTCCATCCGTCCGATCGATTGCATCTATCCTCACAAGCTACATCACTGGAAAACGCACTGCATTTGAGATAAATCTCTCTGTCTTGCTACATGGACTGACCAAGAGTAGAGAGATAGTCGACATAATGCACAAAGGTGGACTGGGCATCAGTTACAATGACGTACTTATGCTGCTAGATTTTTGGGTGGTCAATGACCTCAAGTGCTCATCTGATTGCCCCTTCAAACTAGCTGAGGGTAAGCCTGCTATCGCTATAGTCGCTATAGTCCTTTCAAACACTCGGAATGTGAATAACATCAATCGGGTGAGAAGAAAGGTCCATCGCCATGCTAATTGCAAGAAACAAGGAAAAGGTAAGCATGCTGATTGCTCGTCGAGTAAAATGAAGAAGGATGAACAAGCTGTACAGGACATAAGCGCACGTCTCACTGAATTCAAGTGTGATCCATTTGACCATACAAACAAGACACTTCGATCCCTACAGTCAGGAATCCCAGCCTCAGACGCTCTCGCTGCCGACTTGAAATCGGCAAAGGAGGGAGAATGGCACAAGCAAACTGAAGCAGTTCTTGAATGAGAGACTGTATTCCAAGACCAAGTCTCTCAACGACAGAGTTCCCCGTAGCAAGCGTTTGAACTTTTCAACTCAGGAATTGAAGAAAGCAGATGGTGAGAACCTGAAGGGAAAGACTGAGGAAATGGAGCGTAATGCCTTGGCCTCTGTTCTCGGACTGGTTGAAACGAGTGGTGCCCTCAAACTTCAAGAAGTCCCGCAGCATTGTGTTACAGCCGAGTGCCTTTCCATCTTCAACGTCAATGGAACCATCCGTAAGGCACAGAAAAGCAAGCTTCAACAAAAACTAACTATGACTGTCATTCCAGAGCCTGATGTATACACGTCTATTATTGATATGGGCCTCATCTGGCGCCTAACAACTCCTACCATTGAAGACAGAGAGAAGGGAGACGGTACCAAGTATACCTGGGGAGATTATGCAGAGAAGTTGGTGCACTTCGTTCTAACGAGACACAAGCATGCTGAGCGCATCTTTTGCGTCAATGATTCATATGATCAGAATTACACGATCAAGGACAGTGAGAGAATACTGCGCCAAAAAACCCTGCCAATCAGCAATGTCTTCATGAAGACAGAAGATAAATTCCCTTCTAGTAAAGTTTTCCATGCTCTCCTGGGTAAACCTGAGAACGAAATCCGCCTTCAGGCATTTCTTCAAACGGAATTCCAGAGAACAGCAGCAACAACTAGCACCGAGATCATCTACTCTGTAGTTGGCAGCACTGCAAAGAATCTCACCACAGGCAAGCTTGTGCCAGAGCTCACATGCTCCCATGCAGAGGCAGATACGGCAATGCTCACCATATATAGTGTGCTCCGGTCAGACAGCTACACAGCAGCTGTCGTTCTTGACACAGAGGACACAGACAACTACGTGCAAGCGGCATATTTTGCTCAGAAGACAACAGGAATCCTGTGTGTGAAACGCAAACGTCAGCTTATCGATGCCCGATGTTTGTGCAGTGAGGCAATGGCTGCATCCATCATACCACTTCATGTCCTCACTGGGTGTGACCACAACTCTGGCTTTTATGGAGCAAGCAAGAAGCTCATCGCAGATCGTCTGGAGAAGTCTAAAGAGGCACACAACCTGCTCGCAGCATGTGGTACACAGCTCCTAGTCACAGAACAGGTCATCAGTGATTTAGAGTGGTTTGTCATTCGATATGTCTATGGTGATACCAAAAGCAAGACCCTGGGAGATGCGAGGGCAGCGAAGTGGAGAGCTCAGAAGAAAAAAAGCACTATCCAACTTGTGCCTGACTTGGACAGTCTCCGTCCACACTTGGAGCGTGCAAACTATCTTGCATATTTGCAAAAGCATTACCAGCTCCAAAGTCACCCCTCACCGATCGGCCATGGATGGCATCTTGTAAATGGCCTATGTCTGCCTGTCCGTTCAACCCAGCCCCCACTTCCCCCATCCATACCACTACCTACAAATCCGCAGGCAGAGAACAACAGTGATGATAGCAGCGAAAGTGAGGACAGTGATTCTGATAGTGGCTCATACAGTGAATCATGTAGTGACAGTGAAGTGGCAGATTAGTATGTACAATTAGCATAATACAATACAATAACAATACAATATACAATACAATACAATACAATAACCATTCCAGTGGATTTGTAATGCCAGAATTAGTGAAAAAGGACACCTCATTCGTCCTTGTAGCTCATCTGATGCCAGAGATATTACATTTCATGTTTTTCAAGTTGGCGTTGGCGGCCATTTTGAATATTGGGCTCTAGCAGAGTTAGCCGTCATTTTTCAGAGGCGCTAATTTTCCTTTAAAATGGTTCAGGTTGTCAAATCCATCGAGAGAAAAAGGTAGGAACAAAATGGTCACGGATTCCAAGCAAATGACCCTACTATCATTAATCATTGCCACTGTGAGAGTCAAACCATACATCTGGATCATGCTCAACCCTTTCATATCTGGCTGTTCTTGAGAAGATGAAAACAATCGCCTGTTGGTAGCAAAACTAGAATTTAACTCGTCATCATATTGAAGTTGGTGTTACACGATAAATATCACCAATGAGCATGGGGTTTAGTATGAGTTTCTACAATGAAGCATTGCATGTGTTATGCGTTTCTAAGCTTGTTTTTATATGACTTTGCAGAAACTTGGGTTGTCATAATCAGAATTCCGTATCAACACAAACGGAAATAATCAAGTTATCGACTCCATTACAACACATTTGAACTCCGATCAGCGACTTTGCTGTGATACACTGCAAAAATGTATATTTGGAAATTGATTACATTTACAGTATACCTTTTTCACAAATATTAATTTTGGAAATACTGCCTCTTAGAATCCTGCGTATTTGTTGCAGTTCAAAGGGTGAAGGCTGGTCCTATCCAGAGTAAGGTTTGGCATCCTCTACCCAACCTTAGTCGTTTCTGTCTGTCTCTTATATTTTCCTACTTTTCCTTCTGGGGGTGGGAGGTTGGGAATCCTCCCGTTGTAAAACTCACTTACTAGACGAGACAGAGCAAGAGGCGAGGAACGCAATAGTGGTTCCAGACCCTCTGTCTCGAGTTGGCCATCTCTAGCTATGGAGTATGTGCCTGAGTGCATACATGCATACATACATACATACATACATTCATATATACAAAGCATTACACTGCGCGTTTTGGCAATTTAACTCAAGTAGTGCTTGTATTTGGCAGACTACTAAAACTTCTGAAATAAGTAATTCATACCAGGCAGGAGCTAGGCATAGTGAATAATTAAATAATTGTTATCAACATGTGCGCATAATTATATGATACATATTATGAATACTTACCAATGAACCAACACACATGTGATATCATGTTAATCAAATTGCAATTGAAGCTGACAAAATAGATAGGGTTTAGATAACATATATTATATTTAAATCACGTAATATTGCGCTAAGCAATAAATGTTCCTAAACCCGGCCAAGATAAATAATATGTTCACACACACACACACACACACACACACACACACACACATAAATATATATACCGGTATATATATATGTATATATATATATATATAGAGAGAGAGAGAGAGAAAGAGAGAGAGAGAGAGTGAATATATATACATTTATTTATTTATTAATATGTTTGGGGAGGCATCGAACATAGAACGATCATCTATATATATGAAGAGGGAAATTTGTTTAATTACACAAATATATAACATAATTACAGCACCAGTACCTTTCTGCCAATATCCAAATACATTTAATAGAAAACGGTGCACACATTTACGAATATAAATTCATATAAATATGGCGTTAGGAAAAGACAGATAACTTGTTATTGTTATCAATGCACATGAAATACAGGTAAAACTAAACACAAAATTCCATGCGATTATTCTTGCATCAATGCTAATATTTAAATTACTAAAAGTAGCATTAATGTTTAATAGATTGGCCAACATATAATTGTGTAATAACGGCACCAGACATGCACTCCTTCAGTCTAATGGTATCATTGACACAATAAAGCACACATTGAATATTCTCACCAGCCAATCTATTATCATATCTCCACCCTTCTTAATACACTCCACAGAAATACCATTCATAGAGTTTGCGTATCCCCTCTCATTTGTCTCACTGTTTCCTTCACCTCATTCTTCCCAATCCTTTCGTTCATTCTCTGTCACATGGTTAGCCTAAATAACCTATCTCCATCAACCATGGCTTCAATCACTGTCTCCCTTCCATCATTTACATTTAGCCAAGATTCACAATACAAACCATATATTTTCCTCACATGCACACCATCCACTAATAATTCTCCATTTGCATCTTTCACCGACTCTTCCCTCTTTTGTTCTCCTTTCCTTACTCTATTTACCTCCTGCCAGAACATCGTCTTTCATTCCTCAAATGTCTCACTCAATCTTTGACACCACCTTTCATTTGAACTTTTCTTCGCTTCCCTAATCTTCCGTTTCACCTCTCTCCTTTTCTCCTTGTACCTCTCCCATACCTCAACACTACCATCCTTTAAAACCCTCTCAAACCACTGTTTCTTTTCCTCAACTGTCTTTCTCACCATATAATTCCACCACTCGCTTCCCTTCCTGATACCTCTGCCACCTACTTTTCTTTTACCACATACTTCCTCTGTGTTTGCTTTCACTTCTTCCTTAACCCTTAACTGTCGGCGAGCAACATAAGTCGAGTTAAATAAAGCTGGACTATGTGGCGGCGCTCGACATAGGTCGTGTGGCAATTTCAGCACGTAATGTTGCTGAGAGAGAGAGACAAGTGGTGGCAGGAGAGTAGCGAGCGTATGACTGCTCCAGACCACCGCGGCGAACCTACTGACACGAATCCCACCTCCTCCCTCCCTCTCTCACTCGCTATATACGGAATTGTATGGGGAAAGTGCCTAATTACATGCTTTTTGCACTCGCGTTGCACGGTTATTGCAAGAAAACTAGCCATCATAAAAGGATCGTTATGGTGTCATTCGAAAGCTCTGTTTATGCCCTTTCAGGGATATATACTGGTTTTACGTTCTGGGTCTTATTTAGGCATGAAAATGATCACATAAACAGCCCTATTTTGGCTAAAAACACCCCGCTGGGCGGTACATATAAATAAACCGCATAGGCCGCTCGTAAGGTGTTAAACTGTATCCATTCATCCTCGATTTCTCTCTCTTCCATCGCTCTCACTTCCATCCATTTTTCATTCAGTCTTTTGTGGTACTCCCTCGCTTTTGTACTTTTCTCTAACTCACTAAATTTGATTACCATTCTTACTTCTCGCTTTTCTCACATTCTCCTGTAACTCCTTACTCTCAGCTTTCCCTCCACCAGATAATGATCAGACTTTCATACCAGGTCCAGCAGTCTACACAATCTTTCCCGTCTCCAACACATAATTAATTATAACACCCTCTCTACAATCTCTCCCCTCACAAGTCTAGGTCATGTGTACTTGTGTATACATCTCTTTTGGAAGAACTATTACCTACACTCATTCTACACTCTCCACATACATCAATCAACCTTTTTCCACTCTCATTTACACCATCCACACCAAAACTACCTATGACTCCCTTAACAGGTCATTGCCTACCCTACCATTCAGATCCCGTAAAACTACAACATTATAATTGTCCTCAAACCCTTGTAGACAATCCCTCGTATCTTATCAAAAACTCTCCACTTCCTCTGTCGTCTTTTCACTCTCTGGTCCATATGCAGTCATACAAAAACACCATTGTAGCAATGAACACAATAATGTCTTCCTTGAAATAAATTCAGTTCTGTTTCCATCTCTACGGCACAACCTTATGCACAACTTTCCCATACACTAGTTATTCACTGAATGTCCTCCCTTTGGTATCTCTTTAGGGCATGATCCATTATGGAAATGTCGTATTACTTGTCAAAACAGATTCCAAGTTTGGGTTCCTTTAACCACAAACATTAAATTTACGCACAACGTTTTTTTTGTTGTGTGTTTTTTTTTGTTTTTTTCCTGCCACGTTCAGAATAATATTTGTTATCACAATTCATTATTATACCCATATTTTCAACTTCGTCATCTATCAAGTAAGACAAACAGTCTTTTTGAGTGAGGATTTACAGTATGTCTTTCATCACAGCAAGATATGAAATTCTGATGATGGGCCATGATAATGAGGGTCAGAAACAATACTAAGGTTCACATGTTCTAATTTGTATACTATTTTAATATAGTGTGGTAATTCTCACTTCATTTCAACTATCACTATACAAATGTATATAACTATCTATCTATTTTAATGTATATAACTATCAATCTATCTTAATTACTTTATTTCAATTTCGCTTTCTAAACTAGATACGATTGTCTAATGATAGCAAGAATTTTGATGTAATTCCCAACACAGTTAATGGGACGAATAATTAGCATTTAACCTTTAAATACATTCAATCATTCACCACAACCTCTCTCTCTCTCTCTCTCTCTCTCTCATCTGATGCAAATTGGATTAATATGAATGAATCAGTAGGTAAGTGTAAACTTCCTTTATGACAAATGTCTTTCTATATTCTATAAAAACGTTCCTTATGGGCATATCATGACCCATAAGCTGGCACTTCATCCTATTTTCCGGTACGATTTTTTAAGCTGGAAAGAGCGGAGAATGGTGATAGAGACTTCTATTTTGCTGTCCCTTTCTTCTACTAGAAACTAGTAGTATTTAGGCCGAACCACCTACTAGGGACCGCAAGATCTGTGTGGTCCGAGTAACTGTAACTCTGTGCAACTCTCTCTCTCTCTCTCTCTCTACACGCTCTTACAACTAGCTAAGCTCTTTAGAACTGACCCAAAACCAACCCCCACACCACGTTATGGATAAAATGTGGTACGCCACTTTCAACACGTTCTCACCCTTATCCTACATATACTCGTAAGGACCCTTTCTCTCTGATACTTAGCCACATTAAATTTTAGATTTTAAGACGTTTGTCCCATAAGTTTAGCGTTTGTAAGACCTTTTCCCCCATTTCTTTGTCAATCTTAAGACTTTTCGTGTCATTTAGGTGTTGATTTTTTCCTGGTGAGCGATATCGAGCCTATGATTTAGCAGGAACCAGGGTTTGGACAGGACATAGTTCAACCGAATAATGAACAAACTTATATCTAGCATGAAGGTCTTGGGGGGGATGTTTTTGTTTTTATAACGGTGAAGGTATAGGGAGAAAACTAATATATACCGGTATATATATATATATATATATATATATATATATATATATATATATATATATATATATATACTGTATATAAATATATATTAGTTATATATATATATATATATATATATATAATAATTATATATATATATATATATATATATATATATATATATATATATATATATATATATATTAAAAAGTAATAACAATAACATAAACAAATAATAAACAGAAACCAATCCCTCTTACCTTTTAATTATAATGACGCCTCTTCCTTGTGTTGTGGTTATCATTAATCATTATAATGACGCCTCTTCCTTGTGTTGTGGTTATCATTAATCATTATAATGACGCCTCTTCCTTGTGTTGTGGTTATCATTAATCATTATAATGACGCCTCTTCCTTGTGTTGTGGTTATCATTAATCATTGCCACTGAGAGAGTCAAACCATACATCTGGATCATGCTCAACCCTTTCATATCTGGCTGTTCTTGAGAAGATAAAAACAATCGCCTGTTGGTAGCAAGACTTAAATTAAACTTGTCAGGATATTGAAGCAGGTGTTACACGAGCAATATCATGAATGAACATGTTGTTTAGCATGGGTTTCAGTAGTGAGGTACTGCATGGGTTATGTGCTGCCAGTCTTGGTTTGATATAGTTGTGTAAACAAAAATTAGTACGACAAGCAGAATTATGCATAAATACACAAGATCAAAGTTTGACTCCAATCAGTGACCTGCAATGGTTCTTAGCAAAAAGAGCGCTTTGGAAATTGGTTTAATTTACAATATATCTTTTATGTAAATAATCATACTGGAGACACTTCCTTCTGGAATCATGTGTATTAGTTGCAGTTCAAAGACTTATAACTGCACTGTTTGTCCTTTTAACTCAAATATTGTTTGTATTTGACAGACTACTAAATATTCTGAAATAAGGAATTCAGATAGAGACAAGAAACCTTTCCTTCCTGTGTGTAATAAAACAAATAATATTTTGTTGAAACATTTGTTTATAACATATATGCTAAGAATACTAGGTCTAGTCTTTAACGATTGACAATATTATGAGCAAAGACTATTGGTTTGTTTTCATCCACATTGCACAGTACAGTAACATATTTTAACATATAACCGGATCAAGAGATATATCTTTCAGATTTTAGAGTAATATATGATATATAACTCAAATTAGGTTTTTGCAGCCTTACGATTATTAGTCTTTGGTAATAGAACCACAAATAGAAACAAAGCTAAGGTTTACTTGCGAGATTAGCCACCTACTACTGACAATAATACAAGGGAAAGACATTTAGACGTGTTCACCCTTTGAGGATCATGTCGCGTTTGACAGTTTATTCTGGCTATCATTAGACGATTGTATGCAGCTTTGGAAGGATCCGTAGGAATTTAAACGGTAAAGACTATCTAAATTTACCCTCTGACTACCAAATAACTTTCGTAATCTTAATAAAATTGTCTAATAATAGCCAGAATATACTGTCAAAACGCGTCATGATCCTCAACGGGTTAAGTGACTAATGAGAGCTTCATTCTATCACTACATTAATTATTGGATCATACATAACCAAGACAGATTTTGGCGACTAAGTTATATTTATATATTATTGATGACATGGATTATACAATTATATCTTGTCAGCACGAACAATCCATTTTCAAGTATATTCATGTTCTCGTTATAGGATTTAATGTAGTTAATGGAGTACTTGCAGGAGTTAAATGGTTTATTAGTAATTATACAGTACTGCATGTTGTATTTTGCTTTTCCTGCAGGTCCTTGCTGAACATGTAAATATCGGCAAATACAAGCCAGTACAAACTTTAGAATACCCCATCTTACTAAAGGCATTAACACCGACAATAATGAAAACACAACAAATATTACATATCTGTATATTTTTAGTGAATATGTAAGATTTTTGTTTGTATATACTTCCATTATCTGTCCTGCTCGGTTTATAACGTACACTCTCGTAAATAGCTCCACCTTGTTCATATACCGTTCAATATACCGACAATAAGGACGATAATCAATGTTCCCTTGATCCTTCCCTGAATACCTGCCAATACATCTGTTTCCTGCACGACCCCAGACTATCATTGTAAAATGTTCCGGTGTGAAAAAATATGTGGCTCCATATATCGGCTTGGGGGAAGGATAAGAGAGTGGATACCAGGGACATTGTACCACAAATTTACTTCCCAGTGGCCGTCGTATTCACTCTTTTTAGACACGGTATTTTTCCATAATAAGCGAAACTAATATTACCTATCTAATAAATGATAAATTCTATGGAAAATTAAGGAAGTGTCTTAAAGATATTATTTGAACAGTTAAGGTAAAACATATTTCGAAGATGTTATCATTTCTGGCCGTCGAAACAAATATTTAGAAAATAGGAACTTCTGCATTGCAATTAGTAATTTCAGTGTAGCTAGATAAACTGATATCTGGATTACTGCAGTCAAGGCAATAGTTTCAGAGTGTTTCTAAGATCCTGTTATATTGACCTACTGAACATTATGAAGCATTTAAGGCTTACTTTCTTAAATAAAGTAATGTGTATTATGTTGTGTATATACAGTACACATGTGGAGACATATATTGGTATTGGAACTGGTTGAGTGGCTGCATGTAATGTAAACAGAGAGATGAAACCATGAAGCTCCTATACTTTAAGTTATTCGTCTTATGACCAGTGAATCTTAGAGTAACTGCCATTCAACTCCCTTGTTGAAATATGTGGGTTCAGATATAAAAGAAGGGTACCCCCAGAGGGAGAGATCTAATGCCTCACGCTATTGTATTGTGGTAACACTGGCCCTCAACCATCGACGTCACGAACAAGGAGTGGCGACTGTGGATTGCGGTAGGGAGTAGGGATTTGATATAAACGAGGCAATGCTTCACTTCAGATTGATAATCGTTTTGCTAATTCTCTCTCTCTCTCTCTCTCTTTCTCTCTCTCTTAAAACAACAAATGTTAGGTTACGTATCAGTAGTATACAATATTTCTCAATTTAATGAATTTCCCAGTATATATTTTCTCATTCTGCTGGTGACCTTGTTTCCCCAACTAACTTCCTAGCCGACCCAAGTTCGGAGGGAGTGGTGAGTGATGAGTGATCCTTCTGCTTTGCTGTCTTTACCTTCCACTTTGTAGCAAATCCCATGTTAGAATTAGGTATGGACTGTCTAGTAGAGACCGCAAGATCTGCGCAGTCTGGGTATCTATATAATTATGTAATTCTCGCTTATCCATAGATATCTATATTTATCTACATCTATCTATGTATCTATCTACATGTATATACAAAAAACTAAATACATTCAGTTCTGCAATAAACATATCCCACCTGAATCCTATATAACTTTCAATAATACAAACATGGTAATTTTATTCAAGTATGCCAACCTTAGTTGAACGTCTTATGTTAGATCTACTTTAAAAAAATGCCCCATAGAAACTAGGAAGGATGTCCTTTCAGAGTTCGAGAATCCTGTATTGACGAGCAATTAACCGTAATCTATAACAGTCATGTGCATTCTCATATGGAATATTGCTCACCTCTTTGGAGTGGTTGTGGAGAGGTGGTATTAAGGCAGAGAGAGAGAGAGAGAATTAGCAAAACGATTTTCATATTTTAGTGAAGCTTTGCTTCGTTCATATCAGTCCCCAACTCCCTCCCAGAATCCGCAGTCGCCACCCACTTTCGTGAATTCGGAGGTTCAGGGCCAGTGTTACCACAACAAAATAGCTTGAGGCATTAGATATCTCGCTCAAGGGGGGTACCTTTCTTTTATGAGTGAATGTACGTGAGGTGCTATCTTAGCCCTAGCTATTATATTTGTCATCATATAAACAACTTGTCCTGCTTAGGGGAGCCGGATTTCGATTAGAGGACTCTGTCCCCCAATCCAGTTGTGGTTGGGGGGGGGGGGGGGACACAGGTAGAAGTACCAAATTCCTCCTTTTAACCACCGTAGTGCTACTGGTGACAGACCTCCTGCCTGTACAGGTGCCTGGACAGACGAAGTTTAAAGCAGCTTACCTCACAGGATGGAGTAAAGGGTACATCACACAGTCAGGAGTGCGAGCTTGAATCACTGGGTGTAGGGGAAAATTTGGACTCACGGGCCTATTCGCAGTGAAAATCGATGACTCCCAGTGACTCTAGCGACTCCTGTTAGACTCCCAGTGATGCCTGGCCAGTCGCGGCTGGTTGGCCCTGTCCAAAAAATTGTTGGTCATGTTGAAAATTCGGGCCGCGAGTCGGACCACTCTCAGTGACTCCATTCTCGTCGCAATGACTCGCGGTGATTTGTATATGATTCTAACTTGATTCGTGGACAGTTTTCAGTACGGGACCCATTGCGAGTCACCGCGAGTGGGATACGCACCAATTGCCGGAGGACTCAGAATTGGAGTACAAGAGGGGTACAATACAAGTCACCAGGTGTCGTAAGGCATCAGGTGCGAGTCAGGGGAACTGTAATGCAAGTCAGTGTGAGTACAATACAAACTGACCGTTACATTCAAATATGTATAACGAGTCACCGGAAGTCACTGGGATATAGTTACATAATACATGCGAGTCACTGAGGGTCACTGGGTGCCACCGGGAGGCACGGGGAGTCACCGAGCATGCTCTCCTAGCGGCAAGAGTAGTGCGAGTTGGTGGCAACACCACACCACGAGTTGGCAGGTTTGTGACAAGCACACGCTTGCTCCACCCGGTATAAAGGCCCTACACGCTGGTCATTCCATCCCACTCTGACCTCCACCGAGCAACGAGCAACACCTACACCTGTTCAACACCTCACCTGCCCCACGCACTCAACCATGCCTCAATCAGGACGTAAGATGACAACAACATGCACTAGGAAGCCCCCCTCAACCTAGGCAGCTCCAAAGGGCAGTGGTAAAGAAGGGTGTCAAGCTAGCTGTGTCGTCTGATGATGAGGTGATCCCAGACAGCCAAGCGCCACCCTTGACTAGCCGCACAGTCACACACGCCGCTGCCGCCACCTAGACGCCGGGATCCAGGAAGACATGGAGGCTGGCATGTCTGAGGACAGCGATACCCAGCAAGACGAGGAGGAGGATACCCAGGAAGCCGAGACACCCAGGAATACGAGGACACCCAGGACCACGACGAAACACAGGACCAGGACGACGTGGACGATACCCAGACCGACGCCACCCTGACCACCACCACCATGCAACCACCAAAGATTGTGTATGTGTATTTGTTGACCGTGGTTCGAATCCACGTGTATCAGCAGGTTACCTCCCATATTTATATTCCAAGTGTATGGCATTAACTAATGTATTAAAGTGTTGACAATATGTCTGTCGTGAGCGTGGTTCAAGTCCACATGTATGACATGGTTAAATGCCTTCATTATCATTGATATTGTATCATGTTTAATGTAATATATAATGTGAGCATTGAACACAACCCCTACCTACAGTGCAGTATATTTCAGCTATTACTAATTATGCTTCTTTATGTCTACCATTCTCTAATAGGTGCCCAGCTGCTACTGTGGTATACGGGGATGAAGTCCAGGTATGTGAAACTGACCAAGGACAGGAGCGGGTCTGGTACACCTAATACGCCCGAGGGCAAGCCACTGTCGCAGAGGGATGAGTTGATTCTCACTAGGTTTGCGTTCATCTGGGAACACATAGCGCGGACAAAAACACGCGTTACAGCCACGGTATTTTTATTTAATGTTACCTTTCTCAATATATATGGGTCCTACGTATATGATATGATACATGGACTGCTTTACTATAATAATATCATGTATGAAGGAATAAATTTATTGCTGTTCCTACAGTGACGTGGTGTAGATATCTAGGTATTTAAGTCTACTATATCCATTAATGTTTGATTCAGTATAAATTATTTAGGTGCAAAGATACATTAAAGTATGCTTTAATTTAAATGTTATTAACATAGTAACACAGCTTAGGATACATGACTTAACATATGACTTAACATAAATATACAGAGACATATGTATGATACATCGACAAAATATACTTCACATATACCGTTCTAATATACTGTAAATATATCACTGCAGTTTCCCGCACAACCGAGCCACACCCCTCCTGCAGCCCTGCCCGCACAGGAACCTCGCCATCCACCTCACGCACATCGTCTCCAGAGGAAGCTCAGGTATATGACATGGAGAGTGGCACTGAGGACGACACCCCTGTCCCACCTTCCGGTGACTCGTCCCAGGGCTCCTCTGTCCGCCATCGCCACAGGATCACCGATACTGCTCCATCTACCAAGGTAAGAAAATATATTATTATATGGAAGTGTACATAGTTTTATATATTGGATATTCTCAGACGGTTACTATTTTTAAAATGGTTTTGTAGAGTGGAATGCAAATCGGGTGTTACCGTTACAAACAATCATGTAATAATTTACCTGTAATTTGAATAAGAGATAAGTGTAATACCAATTATGAGCATATAAATAATAATGTCATATACTGTACATATCAATGCCACAGTTTATAACAACATACAATAATGTGAGTATCTAGAAACGCCACACAAGGCAGATCCCGGTCACACTGAACCCCAATAACAAGGCTTAATTATAGGCCAAACTCACTAATACCTTGGGGACAGACCACACCAAAAGGGTCAGGGATTAAGACAAGATTATGGGGGCCCACACCCGGCATATCACCCCTCATACCTAACTCATTATTACAAACATATCCCCTAATGTTGTACTCGTTTTGTTTTGCCAGGCTTCTGAGCGGCGGGATGTACTGTTCAAGGAGATAGCCACGCTTAGCCCTTCCCGCCCGGGCAACATTTTAAAAGGACACCGCGGCAGATGGGCAGGAGCCCGGGTGTCCTTTTAAAATCCGGAAGCTTGAAAGCCTATTAAGCTTGTTTTGAAAGCCGCGTGTCCGACGTATGTAAACACAGCTGGTCGGAGGCGATGCGCGCACCTCACAAAGCAAGCAGACGTCGGAGCTTTGTTGTTGTGTGGTCTGCTAAGACAGATTTAGTGTTGAAAATTGTGTCATATTGCTAACATCGCCTCGAAACTCTCTCCACGGAAATTGTCATCACAACTGAACCAGTTTACTTAGAGAGCTCTACTCAACGCCAGTCTACAGATTGGAAACCGCAGTACGTTTAGACATGCGTGGAGCAGTTAAAATAACAAAGATACGGTAGCCTAGGCATAGAAATTTTTCGGCCAAATCGCCCGGATCTCAACAACGTCCTTAGGAGGGCGAGCCTGGGCTGGGAAGGGTTATGGAAAGGCTGGATGTAAAGTCATCGAAGTTGGGAAACTTCGTGGCCTTCCTGGAGACAGAGCTGGGCACCCTGCCAGAGGAGATGAGCGAGAACATCCAGAATGATGTCCTGCAGATAGTTCTGACCGCCAAGCAGAAGGTTGTGGCGCAGAAGAGAAAGCGTGCCATTACACACGAGCAACAGGGCGTCGAGCAGCAACCCCTCTAACAGCCCCCTCAGCCACCCATGGAACAGCTGACACCACTCCAATAGCAGCAGCAACTCCAGCAACAGCAACTACAGCAGCAGCAACTACAAGAGCAGCAGTAACTACAACAGCAGCACAGCTTGCAACAGCAGCAGGCATTGCTGCAACCCGCACAACAATGGCAGGCTATGATGCACATGCACCAACACCAGGTAGCCACCCCCACACAGCCAGCTGTCGTGCCGCAGGTGTCAGCTCCAGGTACCATGCTACCTCCCAACACACTCACTCTGATGTCAGTTCCGACGTTCTGGTCTGGGTCCTTAACACCAACCCATGGGAGCAACATACCCCTGCCGGTGAGCCCCAGCAGGAGCCTCGCATCGCCCTATTTCAACCTGCCCCTGCCAGCCTCCGGTCTCTTCCCAGGCTCACCGACTCTGCATACTCTTTGACATCGCCGCCCCTCGACCCCCACTGACTCCGCTCTCAACTGACATGCTTTATATATAAATACATAATATAATGTTATCATGTGAATAAAATATTATGTAAAGAAATTATACCCCATTGTATTCATACCCCATCCATGACTTAAATAATTATATTAACTAGTAATTCAATGACAAAAATATATCATAATAATCGACGTTTCACATACGTACCTGTTAACGTAAATAAGGTAAAAATGTAATACACAAATATAAATATATAATATAATAATATATATATTCAGGTAAATACTATAATACTATAATACATGGGTATATACTTGGTAAAGACCATATGTAGATATAATACTATCACAATAAATAATTGATAATGAACCACAATATAAATATATAAACGTGGATACAATATACCATACCATACTGAGGTACAGGAATACATAAAATTATAACATAAGGTTATTGCTGAAACCTAAAATATTATAATTGGACCTGGAATATAAACTAGATAGATATATAATGGTATAGTGAGTAAACATATGAAACTGGTTAGTAAACATATATGTAGATCTGTAATAAATAGATCTGTAAGTTGTCATGAAAGTAATGCATTATAAATGCTATGATTATTAATTGAATATATATTTCACACAGTGACTACATAGCATAATGACTGACAATAAATACTTACCAGGCAGGCCGGAATAATATACCGTACATAAATAGGGGCTGCAGTTTCACTACTTAGTAGTGAATAAATCACAATTAACTTTCACATTCTCAAATCAAGGATGGGATAGAATGACAACATAGAATATTACCTCAAATAATGCAAAACTGCAAGGCAACACTACCCCTAGGGGAGGAGTAATAGCTGGTGAGGTGAGCACGCTGCCGCTTTGCCTGGGCTGTCAGCCTGTTCCCGGACATTGGCTGTAGGATGGCCATCACATCACCATCCCTCCAGGACCCCGGGATGACGTCGTGGGTTTCAGGGTTTTCCTCATCGATGAGTGCTGCGTGGTGTGAGGGAAACCTTATCCTCATGAGGTTATGCATGCAGCAAAATGCGAGGACCACTGACTCCACACGCAGGGGGCGAAGGAGGATGGTGGTGAGAAGACACTGGAACCTGGTAGAGGGAGAGAAACATTATTGACATGTATACTGTATAGAAGTGGAATATATTAGACTGCGACAAACATGGTTATGGAATATATATTTGGTGTTGATGCAGGTCGATCATTGTTTTGTTGGGCTACAACATGGTTTTAACATTATTGATGATTACATACTGGTTGTGGTAACTATAATGACATTCACACATAATTTATGCTTACCTTGATGACATAATCCTAAATGCGTTCTCCACAACGCGACGAGCCCGTGATAGCCTGTAGTTGTAGATGCGCTCCGGGACTGTCAACCTGCAGGTTGATTTTGGCTTCATGAGCCAGCTTTTTATCGGGAACGCGTTGTCACCAAGCAAGAAGTAGGGCACAGGCAGGTCATCGTTGGGAAGGGCTTCAGGTGGTGGGAGGCCGAGCCTGTTGCCCTTGAGAGCCGGTCAAAGCTCCGTCCTCCCGAACACCCAACCTGAGCAGCTGCCAAGGGATCCGACATCACAGTTTAGGAACTTGTAGTCTGCGTCGACGACTGCCATGAGAATGATGAAGTGGAAGCCCTTGTAGTTGTAGTACTCCGATCCTCCTTAGGGTGGACATCGGATGGCTACATGCTTCCCGTCGATGACTTCTACTGCGTGTTGAAAGTCCCAGCGTCGAGTGAACAGGTCAGCCACCTCCTTCCACTCTGCAGGTGTTGAGGGGCACCGCATCACCTCGGGCTGGTACTCAGCAATGATGGCCTCGCAGGTATCCGGGACGATGAGTGAGATGGTGTTGCGGGCCACACGGAAGGAGAACTGGAGGCTGGCATACGTATCACCTGTGGCAAGGTAGCGGAGTGTTATGGCGATGCGTATGCCAGGTGACAGAGCCTCACGCCAAAAGGTGTCCTGTCGCTCGATACTGGGACCAACACAAGCCACCAACTCCTGGAACATTGCACAGTCGACACGTAGCAAGTTCCTGAACCCCCTGACGTCCTCGAGCTCCAGTTCACCCATCAGCTGCTCGTACATCCCAAACTCGGGCCGCCGCATCAGCCACTTCCTCGCCCACACTGTCCTCGGTCTCCGTTGTCGCCGTTGTTGCTCGATGGCCTGCTGTTGCAGCTCTTCCTCCTCCTCCAAGTCCCCCATCTGTACCTCGATTTGCAGTAGATGCAGCCTCACCAGGTCCTGCTGGCTTCTCCTCGACATGTTGCGTGGGTGCAGTGGTGGCTGGTGGGTGGTGGTGGGTGTCCGTGTGGCGGTGGTGGGTGTCCGTGTGGCGGTGGTGAGTGTCATTGTGGCAGGGAATAGCTTGGGGACCCCTAATATATCGGGCCTGTGCACAAACGGGGCCATCCATGGCATACTCGCATCTCATTCCTATCAACTCGCTCTGATTCTCGGTGACTCCCAGTGACTCGTATATAACTCGTCCTGCCTCGCAGTAACCCGTGTATTACTCGCATCGACACGTATCTAGCACTAATCCGAAAACGACCGTTAATTTTCAATTTTTCAAAAACTCGCACTTCATTCGTGGTTTTATCACGATGACTCCTGGTAACTCACAGTAACTCACAGTGAATCCTTGTGACTCGCAAGTACACTCCCGCTGACTCCTACTCTGTCGTGGTGCCACGTGGATTTTCGGACACTCGCGGTCATTTTTGCGTGAACCGCCGCGAGTCATCACTCCCGGTGATTCAAGCTCGTACTCCTGACTGTGTGATGTACTCTTTAATTTGCCAATTCTCGGGTTGGAGAGCTGGTAAAAATATAAGGGGGACTGTGTTGAAAGGCGGGGGCCTTGCACTTGCCGCAAAGGAGGGGGTATGCACTGAGATCTCTCTGAAGAACACTGATTGTTGTAACAGCGATAGTAGAGTGACAGAGATGCAACATTGCGGCGTGTAGAAAGATATTGTACGGAACTAGTAAGAGGAAGTGAGTTGATGAGGCAAAATGTTTTGGATTCTACTCTTTCGAGAAGTGCGGTATAGGTGGAGGCTCCCCACACGTGCAAACAATCCTCAATACAGGGGCGCTATGTGCCCCGATACAGAGCAAGAAGCTGTGCTGGGGTGAAGAACCCACAGAGACAGTTGAGCACACCTAACTTTAGGGAAGCTGTTTTGACAAGAGTGGTAATATGATATTTCCAAGAAAGGTCGGATGAAGAAGATGCACCTAGAATATTGAGAGAAGATGAAGGGATGATTTGGGTATTGTTGAGGTATAATTGAAAGTCAAATATATCTATATCTATCTATCTCTCTCTCTCTCTCTACTTATATATATATATATATATACTGTATATATATATATATATATATATATATATATATATATATATATATATTTTTTTTTAATTTTTTTTTTTTCTATGTGATTGAGGGAGGCAAAAGGCATAACAGCCTATAGCGAGTGCCTCCCCCATAGTTGAAAGAGTGACAGGGCCAAAATCAAGGACGTTCGAGCCAAAATGCCTGGACACACGGAGTTTGAAGCAATTTAAGTCATAGGAAGAGGGAAAGACTGATTCTGGGAGAGAGTTCCAGAGCTCAGCTGTTGAGTAGAAGAAAGTTTGAGAGTAACGTTTCACTCTTGGGTTGGAGAGTTGCACAGAGTAGGGGTGGGATTGAGTTGCAAGACGGGTACCACGTGCCCTACGTAAAGGAGGTGGTATGCACTGGGATAGCTCTGAGGAACACTGATTATTATAGTAGCGATAGAATAGCGAGAGAGATGCAACATTGCGGCGGAGAGAGAGAGATTGCAGAGAGTTGGTGAGTGGACGGGAGTTAATGATACGAAAGGCCTTCCTTTCAACTTTGTCTAGGAGAGCGGTGTGAGAGGAACCTCCCCCCACATGTGAACAATACTCAATACAAGGGCGCACTATGCCCCTGTACAGAGCAAGAAGCTGTGCAGGGGAAAAGTACCCCCTAAGGCGGTTGAGCACACCCAGCTTCTGGGAGGCTGCCTTAGCAAGACTGGTAATATGGTCCTTCCAAATGAGAGCAGAAGAAAAAGAGACACCAAGAATATTGAGAGAAGATGAAGGGTTGATTTTTGTATTGTTGAAGAATAAGGGATAGTCCGCTGGGAGATCCTGACGGGTAGATAGATGGAGAAATTGGGTTTTGGAAGCATTAAAGTTAACAAGGTTTTCTCTGCCCCAATTGGAAATAGTATTTAGATCAGAATTTAAGAGTTCTATGGCTTCATTACGTTTGTCGTTGAGGGATTGCTGGCTGGGGCGTTCTGAAAAACTAATGGAGTAGTGTAAGGTTGAGTCGTCTGCGTATGAATGGATGGGAATTAAGGTACAGTTAAGGAGATCATTTATAAAAATTAGAAAGAGAATAGGAGATAGGACAGAGCCCTGAGGAACACCGAAGTTTATAGGGTGAGGAAGTGAACAATGGCCGTCCACAACCGCAGCTATGGAACGGCCGGAAAGGAAATTAGAGACAAAGGCACAGATGGAGGGATAGAAACCGAAGGAGGGTAGTTTAGAAATTAAAGATTTATGCCAGACTCTATCGAAGGCTTTCGATATGTCTAGTGCAATAGAAAAAGTCTCACCGAAGTCCCGAAAGGAGGATGACCAAGAGTTAGTAAGATATGAAAGAAGATCACCAGTAGAGCGACCCTTAAGGAAGCCATACTGGCGATCTGAGAGCAGATTATGAGAAGAGAAATGCTTAAGAAATTTGGAAGCAAGAATAGTTTCAAAAACTTTAGAAAGACAAGAGATAAGAGCAATTGGACGATAGTTGGAGGGTTGAGAGCGGTCACCCTTCTTTGGGACAGGTTGAATGTGAGCAAACTTCCAGCATGAAGGGAATACGTTAGAGGATAGACAGAGACAAAAGAGTTTGCCTAGGCAGGTATACGGTATATATATATATATATATATATATATATATACAGTATACTGCATATATATATATATATATATATATATATATATATATATATATATATATATATATATATATATATATATATATATATATATATATATATATATACCTGTATATATATATATATATATATATATATATATATATATATATATATATATATATATATATATATATAAATATGTATATATATGTGTGTGTTTATATACTCCCAGCCGGACTCGAACCTCCGACATTCAGAACGAGTGTCCAAGATTGAAAATTAAATCTCTATAACCCAAGATATGTGTGGAATCTTTTACAAATCCCTGTATGGTATCCTGGAATATGGATCATGCGACTTGTGCATGAATTGAAATACATTCTCCAAGTAGGATTTCCCTTCTCCCTAATATACATAGGCAATGGTTAAGATTCCCTTATCACGCCGTGGTTTAATGGATTAAGAGCTTGGACACTCGTCCTGAATGTCGGAGGTTCGAACCCTGCTGGGAGTATATAATAATAATAATAATAATAAACGGTTTATTAAAGAATGGCAGCCTCATGAGCTGAAAATACACATTTTACAATTTAGTGGATGAACATGAGATGTACAGATATGAGGATGGTAAGCTTAGTTTACAAACAAAATAAATAAATACAATAATGATGCATGTGCAGAATACAAATTATCATAAAATAACCATGAGAGTAAGTGATATACAGTACATTTACACATTTATTAACTTACTCATATACAGAACATACGTATATACACGTACGTGCGCACATACATATACATACATATATAGGAACATAAGAACATGCAGTAAGTGTGCACATGTCCGTATACACAAACGCTCACGTATGCACACAGACATACATACATACAGAAACTGTTTTGGTAAGTGAGGTAAAGAGGGTGCGGGTACTACAATGGGAGGTTAATCCTCGGTAGTGCAGGTGTGTGTGTGTGTGTGTGTGTGTGTGTGTGTGTGTGTGTGTGTGTGTGTGTGTGTGTGTGTGTGTGTGTGTGTGTGTATGTGTGAGACAGAAGGCGAAATATGGAAGAGCTGGGCGTTCTATTGTTAAGGGTGGAAATACATGGATGAAGATACGCGAACACTTAATAATAGATAATGCTTATGCATAGATTTATAATCAGAAGTTGCGCTAGTGAGCAATATGTTCTCGCTCATATGTACGTATATTTACATACATATGTGCATATGACCATATAAATATAAATACACGTACAGTACATATATATATTATATACCTTATATTCTCAACCGGGCTCGAACCATTGACAGCACGTACACACAGACATACATATACATAAATATATGCACATTACATGCATATATGCTCTTCTCTTATCCTACCTGATACTCTCAGCCGGGCTCGAACCACAAACAGTATACACTATACACATATATATATACATAAATAACGCATACATACATACACATATACGCACACATACATACACATATACTGCACATACACAGATACATATATACACATATACATAAACAAACTCAAGCAAATACATACATAATTATATTCTAATACACACACGCACACACACTTATGCATATTATTAAAGGTGGGCGCGTATATATGGTGTGACAGACCGTTATTACACATTATTAATAATATTAACAATGGTTGGGATAGGACTATTTTTATATCTGTCAGTTCTTGCTCTTATTGGTTGGAGTGTGTTGAAATGACGAGCTGCACGTGTAGGTCTAGGGGCGTCTGGTGGAAGTAAGTTTCTGTGTCGTGGGTGAACAAGCAGCTTAGATGCAAACTGTTTGAGTGTGTTGTAGTGGTGGGTTGAAAGTGCAGGTATGCTAAGGGTGGTGAGAGCTTCCTCGTACCCTGGATATGTGCCACCCAGAATGATCCTGCATGCCCTCCTCTGAACTCTCTCCAGTTGACGTTGTTGTGTTAGGGTTAGAGAGGAGGACCAGGCGGGAGAGGCGTAGGTGAGCTTAGGGAGTATAAAGGTGTTATATATACTCTTCAGCTCATTCTCCGGCGCCCCCAGCGATCTCAACCGCCTTAGCATAAATAACTTGTAAGTGGCGGTCCTGACTGTGGTAGTTACATGTTTCTTCCAGTTCAGTTTGTTGTCCACAGTGATTCCGAGGAGTTTGGTGGACTCAACAAGCTGAAGGGGATGAGGACCAATTGTGACAGTGGGTGGAGGAAGGTCGGTAACGGAAGTGTTGATGTGCATGACCACTGTCTTGTCATGATTGATAGTCACATGATTGTCTGTGGTCCAGGCTTGAAGACGGTCGAGGATGTCTTGTAGGGGGTCATAGTTAGGGGAGGTGTTATCGACAGTAATGCCGACTGTCGAGTCGTCCACGTACTTCCAGTGGAATGGGGTGTCCTTTAGGGCATCATTAATCAAGATGAGGAACAATAGAGGCCCCATCTTTGTGCCCTGTGGGACTCCACATGTGATGTCTAGGAAGGTGGAGATGAAGCCTTGGTATCGCACTGCTTGTCGTCTGTCACTAAGGAAGTCGGTCAACCACGCAACCAGGGTAGGATGTAGCCCCAACTTTATGGCTTTGTTGATGATGATGGTGTGGTCAACAAGGTCAAATGCTTTCCTGAAGTCAATAAAGGCAAGGGCGAGGGAAGTCTTTCTCTTCTCAAGATTTGTGTAAATATAATCTAGGAAGCTAATAAGACAGTGAGTGGTGGAGGAGGTTTTTACGTTGCCAAACTGTTGGGGATCTATCAAGTGACGGATTTGTGAGTAAGCCCAGGTGAATACAAAGTCCTCACAGATTAGACTAGGGATGGGCGTAATGGCAATTGGTCTGAGTTCATTAAGAGAATGTGGGGAGGGGGTTTTGGGGATTGGAGTGACGTATGAAGTTTTCCAGTCTGCAGGGCATTTACTTTGCCTTAAGGAGGCATTAATTATCGAGCAAAGGGGGGTGGCAAATTCCACTGAAAATTCTTTGTATATTTTCATGGGTAGGTCTACTGGGGTTGTTGATCTTTTTTATTTGAAACTGGAAAGCTTTTTGGCCACTTCAAATTCTTGAACAGTTACTGGGGGGGAAGGGGATGGGAGGAAGGCAGGGAGGTTGGTGCGGTCTAGTTTGGGGAGGGTTTGGCAGATGGTAGAGAAGTGATTATTTATCAGTTCAGGTGCGTCTACACGAGGGACATGGGAAACACAGGGGATCGAAGGAGTCCCACTACTTAAGCCACAAAGATTCTTAATTTTAGAGTACCACTGACTGATATTGGTTTGTTTTAAATGATGAATCTTTGTAGGGTAGTAGGACTTCTTCGCCCAACGGATTTCCCTTATCACAATGTTGCGTAGGTCCTTGTAGCGATTTTTGTCCGTGTAGAAGGCCTTATTCCGATTCTGCATCAGTCTCTTGATCCGAGGAGTAATCCATGGGACGTCAGAGGGGTGCATTTTGGTCCTCTTGGTGGGGAAGAAGTGGTGGTAGGCTTCGGTGGTGGTAGATACAAAGTTGTCCCATTTGGCATTAACATCTTCTTCAGTGAGAACCTCCGTCCACGGGTAATGAACCAACCACTGCCCGAACCCCCGCATTGCAGAGTCTGGCGTTGGTCGGTAGGTCCGGATGACGGGGGTCTGTTGATGGGAGGTGGTAGGGGCAGGTGACCAGAACACAGAGAGATGAGTGCTGCGTCCCACAGGAGGTAAAGGTTCAGGTGGGAGGTACTGCTCATCCATGTCTGTCAAAATAAGGTCAAGAGTGTTGTGGTTGTGGGTGGGGAAGTCAACAATTTGTGAAAGATGCAGCTGTTCTTGAATCTCACAGGTGTCTAGTTCATTGAAATCCCCACAAACCACCAACTTGGATGATGGAAATTGGAGTTTGAGATCATCACATGTATCGATGATGTGGTTGATTAGTGCGGGGCCGGTGGGTGAGCGTGGTGGGTGGTAGATCACACAGTAGATAATGGAGGCAGTGTGACGAGGGTGGGAGGGGGGATTAACTCTCACCCAGAGTGCTTCGATTCCCTCCGGGACCTCAATATCCAGGCGAGATGCACACAGCTGTTTCCGGGCGAAAATAGCTACTCCTCCCCCCCTCCTCTCTGTCCGAAGTTGGTGAAAGAGGTCATAGTCTTGTATCACGCATATTTCTGGGGTGATTTGCCATGCTTCAGTAACTGCTACCTTATCACGTGTACATATATATCACGTGTACATATATATATATATATATATATATATATATATATATATATATATATATATATATATATATATAATTACTATATACTGTATATATATAAAATATATATTATATATATATATATATATGATATATATATATATATAATTATATATATATATATATACAATTATACAGTATACATATATACTGTATATATATATATATATATATATATATATATACAGTATATACCTATATACTGTATATATACTGTATATACAGAATAGTCATGTATGCATACACACACATACGCATAAATATCCACATTACAGCTACCTTTACTTCCAAACAAACCACTTCCCTCACACTCGTAACCACCATCAACATACTTGCCTCCACTCCACCTCATCTTCTTATTCAAGCCGTGATGAATGCCTTACACACCAGCCACCACTCACCACAATGGGCTGCCGGATATCTCATGCAAGCAAATTCACACTGAGGGTTTTTGCTGGTAGTTTTGGAAGAGCAAATACCGGGTACGTTTTTGGATCATTTGACACTTGCATTAGCGACTTGAATGATGGCAGGTTATTGTGAACGATTTTAGGTGGCAGTGTCCTATAACAGTTAGTTAAAGAAGCTCGCAGACTTTGAGTTCGCAAAGAAATGGGGGATAAACCACCTTAATCGGTCGTATTCCAACAATGTTTATATCCACTCCTCGCCCGTGTGGAATGGTTGCAAGTGAAGAATTTAGGTTCCGACAGTAGACGCACTGATGCAGAGGTTTAAGGTTGCTGTATGAAGTATGTTGGCGTACATACCATAATGATACGCCTAAATGGTGGAATAAAGATATTTCAAACTGATAGCATGCTAAAAAGATTGTTCATGATATATTAAAATCCTCACAAAATGCAAAGCCAAAAAGTAAATTATACAAAGTAAAAAGACCCTGGAGTTACATGTTGCAAATCAAAGTAAAACAAACCTCTTACATTTCATCCACGATATCCTCAACCTATATGACGAGAATAAAGCTGTAGATATTATATACCTTGATTTTCAAAAGGCCTTTGACAAAGTTCCCCACAAACGTTTACTGATAAAACTGAAAGCGCATGGAATACAAGACGGTGTGTTGAAATGGATAGAAAATTGAATCAGCGACAGAAAACAAAGAGTAGTCATAAACGGTAGGGCATCTAAATGGATCAATGTGAGTAGCGGGGTACCCCAGGGATCGGTACTAGGGCCAATTATTTTCCTAGTTTACATCAACGACATAGATGAGGGTCTCACCTGTACAATCTCGAAGTTTGCTGACAATACAAAATTGCAAATAGTGTACTCTCAAAAGAACAAATGTAAGATATGCAACTATTTGATGAATGGCACCCAGCATAAATCGAAAGATGTAATCCTATCTCTTTACAATTTCTTAGTCTGACCTCTTCTGGAATATTGCCTTCAATCCTGGTGCCCCTACTACCAAAAAGATATAGAAAAGCTAGAACGAGTTCAATGTAGAGTTACCAAAATGATACCTAGCCAACAAATCATACAAGGAGCGTCTTAGTGAATTAAATCTATTTCCTTTAACCCAACGCAGATTAAGAGGCGACATAATTAAAGTATTCAAAATCATCAAAAGCATCGACAATATGAACTGTAGTAAGTACTTTACTATCAACCATTCTAATTAAACGTGGGGAAACAGTTGCAAAATTATTAGTACAGTATATCTTTTGACTCACAAGAGTCTAAGAATTTTTTCTGCAATCGAGTTGTCAACTTGTGGAATAGGCTTCCCGAGACGTTATAGACTGCAACACAATTGATTCTTTTAAACTTCGCATAGACAAACATCTTGCCTCAAACCTGCGACTGACTGCGTTTGTAAATGAAACAAATTATTTGTGCTCCATCAGATCCATCAAGGATTATTGCATTTACAAATTACAAAGATGTTACAATGTAATGTTACTAACCCAATAGTCCCCTACTAACATCTCTTATTCCTGCCACGGACATTAGTTACAGGGCAGTTCTCCCTTTTCCAATTTTCGCTTACCCACTCTAAACCACTGTTTGGACATTTGATCCGCAGTGTTTTGGAGGACAAGCAGCCTGGAGGGGTCGCTAGACATGTTGTTGCTTGATTGCCTCAGTACTCCTTTTTACTTTAGTACTCTCTCTCTCTTTCTAAGTATGATAGGGTACGGTACGGTATTCAATGTATATATATGTTTCCAATGTTTACCGTGTTAGCTGACGCGTCATGGTTCTGTAGACTCACACACATACACATACATACACATCCAAAAAACCGTGGAACAACACAATACAACACAGTACACCTCAACATTACATATTTCACATTTAACACATCCACAACGAGGGATAAAAACTGATTTTGGAAACTTCATGCTTCAATTAACCACATCCACAGTTTGTGGCGTGTGGCCACTCATTTTAGTCAAATCTAAACTCGGCCAATTGCAGATAGACTATTTTGAGTTGCTGTCCACAAGAATTGAGGTTGGAGACACATCGGGGAAGACATTTCACGGTCAAATATTTTTGGTCCGTTCTATCAGTATAGGAATAACATACAAATTATGTGTGTAGAGACGATGGGCAACTTTTGCTGTAAGAGAAGTCGAAGCTATGGTTATTACCAGCTTAAAATCCTGACAAACTGTAACCCTTCTTATGACATCTATGCTGTTGTTCAATCACTAAACTTTTCAGTAACTCCAAGTTAAGTTAGGAAGGAACTTGTTAATTGATTGTTCAAAAAGTATTACATAGGTATTCCAAATTTAAGACACAATTTAATTATATTGTCTTTCCTTTATATATATATATATATATATATATATATATATATATATATATATATATATATATATATATCTATATCTATATAATATTTTCGATTGTCTGTGTGTGTGTGTCTGTCTGTGTGTTCTTAATAGGCGGCCGCAGTTTTGGACCTGGGGAGCTGAAACTTTGCATGTGGGTGTCCTGGTGACCTGGGTCAGGTCATAGAGGGGGCGAGGCCACGATCGGAGGTCGTTTCGAGGCCGAAATTGAAAAAAAAAAAAATAATAAAAAAATGGCCTTTTGGGGCAGAAGGAGGCCTCCGATCGAAAAGGTGTATGGAACGAAAGTTGTTCGCAGCCCCCCAAAATGCGGGTACGGATGAGGTCAGATCCAAAATCGGAGGTCATTCAGTGGCCGAAATCGAGGTAGCCGTTTAATTAGGAACAGGGAGGTCGAGGCCGGTGATTATGGTAGTAGTAGTATTGTGATGATTGTGGTAGTAGTGATTGATGATGGTGATTATGGTAGTAGTAGTGGTGGTAGTAGTGATTTTAAACCCGGGCAACGCTGGGTACCCCTGATAGTATATATATATATTTATATATATATATATATATACAGTATACATTTTATATATATATACAGTATATATATTCTGACATACGGAGCCCTGTATGTGTTTATTTAAGAGTTAGAATTAAGAGTTGAAGGAGTGCCGAATTACCCAGGCGGCGAAGCAGACCAGCGAGCGAATCAGCGAGTGGTAAACCAGCTCGTCCGCATACCAGCAAACAAGCCTTTCACACCTGCGTGCGTCATATGGGACCCTGCAAACTACTTCGATGACCCGACGCTATGACGATGATCGACGCCATGAAACGCCATTGGACCACGCACCTGCTACACAACTAGAGGAGCTGTGATTGGGGCGCGCACCATCCCCCGCCTCCTGATTCGTTCCTACACCATCATTGCATAGTATATAAGACCCGAGTAGTGGGCATTCAAATCAGTCTCATTTGGAGTTGGGAAGGTGAACTTGCAGCTGGAGGAAGACGGGGTGAAGTATTATAATGGGATTGTGACTGTCAGTCAGATTATATAAGTGTGTGTTAAGTGTGTTCCGTGTAAACACTTACAGTATGTTGGTTAGTGAGATATGTGATTGGGAATTAACGTTAACGCTACTATTATGTACTTAACTATTTTAGTTGACTGACTTGTGGACTAAAGCAACTCTTCAAGTAACCTGGGTTATGATAAAAGTAATACTATTGTTTTATATTAATACTTGCGAGTTCTTTAATTTTCTTTTTAATTAAGCTTACATTGCTGGTAAGAACAAGAACGGTGATACTATTGTCTCATATTAGTAATATCGCCTTAGACTAACATGGCTATTTTAATGTTACTTCTAGTGATTTCCTAATCTGAAGAAAATTCTTTTAGCTTCAAAATATTATTTTTGCTTTTCATATTATTTGAGTGAGACCTGAATCGAATCTATGAAGCGATGCTGTAACTTAATTTACTCATAATCAAACCTCAATGTTACGTGGTTAAGAAATACATTTATCTAATTATTAAATATATATCTAACTTGTTATGTGACATTGATTTTAACTCCCTGCGACATATTATGTTCCAATAAGTCCGAGGAGGAGGGAGCCCCAGGATCATTGCCATTGCCGCGCACTACACTCAAAACAATACTGCGGCCGTTAGAATTATCGGAGGTGAATGAGGTTGCCACCAACGGTTTTATCGTGAGGTAACTTATCGGACTTACTGAGCTCCATATGACGCTAGTGCGTCATATAACTTATTATAAAGGTATAGAGATAAGTCCATATGATGCGATCGCGTCATATGAGTTTTTGGTGGACTTATTCATATGACGCGATCGCGTCATATATGTCGCAAGGAGTTAATCCTGACAATAATAATATAATACTATTAACTCACATTCAACCTGTCCCAAAGAAGGGTGACCGCTCTCAACCCTCCAACTATCGTCCAATTGCTCTTATCTCTTGTGTTTCTAAAGTTTTTGAAACTATTCTTGCTTCCAAATTTCTTAAGCATTTCTCTTCTCATAATCTGCTCTCAGATCGCCAGTATGGCTTCCTTATGGGTCGCTCTACTGGTGATCTTCTTTCATATCTTACTAAATCTTGGTCATCCTCCTTTCGGGACTTCGGTGAGACTTTTTCTATTGCACTAGACATATCGAAAGCCTTCGATAGAGTCTGGCATAAATCTTTAATTTCTAAACTACCCTCCTTCGGTTTCTATCCCTCCATATGTGCCTTTGTCTCTAATTTCCTTTCCGGCCGTTCCATAGCTGCGGTTGTGGACGGCCATTGTTCACTTCCTCACCCTATAAACTCCGGTGTTCCTCAGGGCTCTGTCCTATCTCCTATTCTCTTTCTAATTTTTATAAATGATCTCCTTAACCCTTAATTAGCGGCTCACCACATAAGTCGAGTTAAATAAAGCTGGACTATGTGGCGGCGCTCGACATAACTCGAGTGGCAATTTCAGCACGTAATGTTGCTGAGAGAGAGAGACAAGTGGTGGCAGGAGAGTAGCGAGCGTATGACTGCTCCAGACCACCGCGGCGAACATACTCACACGAATCCCAGCTCCCTCCTCCCTCTCTCACTCGCTATATAAGGAATTGTATCGGGAAAGTGGCTAATTACATGCTTTTTGCACTCGCGTTGCACGGTTATTGCAAGAAAACTAGCCATCATAAAAGGATCGTTATGGTGTCATTCGAAAGCTCTGTTTATGCCCTTTCAGGGATAGGTACTTGTTTTACGTTCTGGGTCTTATTTAGGCATGAAAATGATCACGTAAACAGCCCTATTTTGGCTAAAAACACCCCGCTGGGCGGTACATATAAATAAACCGCATAGGCCGCTCGTAAGGTGTTAACTGTACCTTAATTCCCATCCATTCATACGCAGACGACTCAACCTTACACTACTCCATTAGTTTTTCAGAACGCCCCAGCCAGCAATCCCTCAACGACAAACGTAATGAAGCCATAGAACTCTTAAATTCTGATCTAAATACTATTTCCAATTGGGGCAGAGAAATCCTTGTTAACTTTAATGCTTCCAAAACCCAATTTCTCCATCTATCTACCCGTCAGGATCTCCCAGCGGACTATCCCTTATTCTTCAACAATACAAAAATCAACCCTTCATCTTCTCTCAATATTCTTGGTGTCTCTTTTTCTTCTGCTATCATTTGGAAGGACCATATTACCAGTCTTGCTAAGGCAGCCTCCCAGAAGCTGGTGGTGCTCAACCGCCTTAGGGGGTTCTTTTCCCTGCACAGCTTCTTGCTCTGTACAGGGCATAGTGCGCCCTTGTATTGAGTATTGTTCACATGTGTGGGGAGGTTCCTCTCACACCGCTCTCCTAGACAAAGTTGAAAGGAAGGCCTTTCGTATCATTAACTCCCTCACCAACTCTCTGCAATCTCTCTCTCTCCGCCGCAATGTTGCATCTCTCTCGCTATTCAATCGCTACTATAATAATCAGTGTTCCTCAGAGCTATCCCAGTGCATACCACCTCCTTTACGTAGGGCACGTGGTACCCGTCTTGCAACTCAATCCCACCCCTACTCTGTGCAACTCTCCAACCCAAGAGTGAAACGTTACTCTCAAACTTTCTTCTACTCAACATCTGAGCTCTGGAACTCTCTCCCAGAATCAGTCTTTCCCTCTTCCTATGACTTAAATTGCTTCAAACTCCGTGTATCCAGGCATTTTGGCTCGAACGTCCCTTGATTTTGGCCCTGTCACTCTTTCAACTATGAGGGAGGCACTCGCTATAGGCAGTTATGCCTTTTGCCTCCCTCAATCACATAGAAAAAAAAAAAAAAAAAAAAAAAAACGTAAGACAAGAACCAAGAATAATAACTACATTAAATATAAATAAAAGGACATGATATAAGAAAACTATCTATTCATTTCAAAAAGGGTAAGAGACAGAAATATTCTTACCTTAATATTTATCTTTCAAGACTTGATATATAATTAATAGTCCTTCTTTAGATATAACTTATTCGGTTCATAACCATAGCCTACTGAGCTTCGGTTAAATAATAATTTTTTATAAATACTACATGACTTTAATTAGTTTCAGTATTTTTCCATAATTAACCCTTAATTAGCGGCGAGCAACATAAGTCGAGTTAAATAAAGCTGGACTATGTGGCGGCGCTCGACATAGGTCGAGTGGCAATTTCAGCACGTAATGTGGCTGAGAGAGAGAGACAAGTGGTGGCAGGAGACTAGCGAGCGTATGACTGCTCCAGACCACCGCGGCGAACCTACTGACACAAATCTCAGCTCCCTCCTCCCTCTCTCACTCGCTACATACTCAATTATGTACTGAAAGTACCGAATTACCTGCTTTTTGCACTCGCGTTGCACGGTTATTGCAAGAAAACTATCCATCATACAAGGATCGTTATGGTGTCATTCGAAAGCTCTGTTTATGCCCTTTCAGGGATAGGTACTTGTTTTACGTTCTGGGTCTTATTTAGGCATGAAAATGATCACGTAAACAGCCCTATTTTGGCTAAAAACACCCCGCTGTGCGGTACACATAAATAAACCGCATAGGCCGCTCGTAAGGTGTTAAAGAGTATCAGTCAATAAAGGATACCAAGTCCTAAGATCCAATAGGAAAGGAAGCAACAACAGGAAATAATTTTATTAGATTTTACTTTCGTTTTGCCTTCAGCTGACTGATACCTTAATATATATCTCTGTGCAATCCAGTTTCATCAAGTTAACCACTTGAGGATCAAGATACGTAACAGAAGAGTGGCGACCTTGCCAGGATTCGTTTCATACAGTTTCACTCAGTTTCATTACCGTTTCACTACTTACAAATCAAATATTAATCATGCCTGATCTAATTAATGACGAAGATGCTCGTTTTCATAGAATCAGAACCCACAGCCCCTGATATTGACCGTCTGTCAAAATCCGAACTGAAAGTGCTTGCCTCACATCTCCAGTTAACTGTCTCAAAATATGTCCAAAGTAGAGGTGGCTCAGACCATAAAAACCCACCTGTTCCCTGTAGCAGGCGGGGAGGGTGACGGAGCAGTTGGTGGGATCCCGAGTAAACCTAGCCAACTTGATGAACAATTACCACCTGGTTTTACCGTTGATCAAGTATTCGAACTAGAACTAGCCAGAATAAAGACCAAACAACCCAGAATAAATGCCAAACAAGCCAGAGCAAATGCCGAACAAGCCAGAGCAACGACCGAACAATATCAATGTCAATATCAATTAGCTCAACTAAATGTCAATACAAATGCTCCCTTAATTGCTTCCCCTCTGGGATTGACTATGACCAGTGTCATTCCACCTTTCACTGAGGATGATGTGCAGGATTTCTTTGTTTTGTTTGAGGAAGTTGCTGGAGGTATGAGGTGGACAAGAGATCAATGGCCTTTTATGTTACAAACCGTTTTGACAGGGCAGGCTCGAGCCACGTATTTGTCAGAAGTAGCAGAGGTTAGGCAGGATTATGGCAATCTCAAAGAAGCTATCCTAAAAACCTATCAATTACAGCCTGAGGCTTACAGGCAATCTTTCCGTAAAAACCAGAAGAAAGTAGAAGAAACCCATAAGGTATTTGCCAGGACCATGACTAAAACTTTCAATCATTGGGTCAAGAGTAAGAAAGTCACAAGCTACAACGATCTGAAGGAGGTGGTCCTGTTAGAAAATTTCCTATGGAAAATTGATTCTTCTGTAGCCTATCATTTGAGGGGGAAAAAGGTAGATTGTCTTGCCGACGCCGCTGACATGGCTGACACATACGTGCTCAACAACAAATTTCTTGGAAAGAAGCCCCACGATAATTCTAGTTGTAATTCTAAGTATCTCAATCAAAAATCTGACAGACCCAGTCACAAGCCTGTAACGTCTGCCCCAGCTAGCCAAAATAGAATTGTTCCCCCAACTAAAAATGCGACTCAGGGCAATGGTAACAGAGGTGGGGCCCAAAGTAATAGTAATGCTCAGGAGTGCCAAATTACCCAGGCGGCGAAGCACACCAGCGAGCGAACCAGCGAGTGGGAAACCAGCTCGTCCGCATACCAGCAAACAAGCCTTCACACCTGCGTGCGTCATATGGGACCCTGCAAACTACTTCGATGACCCGACTCTATGACGATGATCGACGCTATGAAACGCCATTGGACCACGCACCTGCTACGCAACTAGAGGAGCTGTGATTGGGGCGCGCACCATCCCCCGCCTCCTGATTCGTTCCTACACCATCATTGCATAGTATATAAGACCCGAGTAGTGGGCATTCAAATCAGTTTCTTTTGGAGTTGGGAAGGTGAACTTGCAGCTGAAGGAAGACGGGGTGAAGTATTATACTGGGATTGTGACTGTCAGTCAGATTATATAAGTGTGTTCGGTGTAAACACTTACAGTATGTTGGTTGGTGAGATATGTGATTGGGAATTAACGTTAACGCTACTATTATGTACTTAACTATTTTAGTTGACTGACTTGTGGACTAAAGCAACTCTTCAAGTAACCTGGGTTATGATAAAAGTAATACTATTGTTTTATATTAATACTTGCGAGTTCTTTAATTTTCTTTTTAATTAAGCTTACATTGCTGGTAAGAACAAGAACGGTGATACTATTGTCTCATATTAGTAATATTGCCTTAGACTAACATGGCTGTTTTAATGTTACTTCTAGTGATTTCCTAAGCTGAAGAAAATTCTTTTAGCTTCAAAATATTATTTTTGCTTTTCATAATATTTGAGTGAGACCTGAATCGAATCTATGAAGCGATCCTGTAACTTAATTTACTCATAATCAAACCTCAATGTTACATGGTTAAGAAATACATTTATCTAATTATTAAATATATATCTAACTTTTTATGTGACTTTGATATTAATCCTGATAATAATAATATAATACTATTAACGTAAGACAAGAACCAAGAATAATAACTACATTAAATATAAATAAAAGGACATGATATAAGAAAACTATCTATTCATTTCAAAAAGGGTAAGAGATAGAAATATTCTTACCTTAATATTTATCTTTCAAGACTTGATATATAATTAATAGTCCTTCTTTAGATATAACTTATTCGGTTCATAACCATAGCCTACTAAGCTTCGGTTAAATAATAATTCTTTATAAATACTACATGACTTTAATTAGTTTCAGTATTTTTCCATAATTAAAGAGTATCAGTCAATAAAGGATACCAAGTCCTAAGATCCAAAAGGAAAGGAAGCAACAACAGGAAATAATGTTATTAGATTTTACTTTCGTTTTGCCTTCAGCTGACTGATCCCTTAACCCGCTGAGCCCCAGCTAGTTGTATTATTTTGTTCACCCCAGTCCCAAGCCTTTTTCATTTTTTTTTATTCTAACTAAGAATAAATTAAAAATAAGGAAAAAAAAAAATTATTTGCTTACCGATGATTTTTAGGGGTCCTAAAGGGGTGGGGGTCCGGATATGACAGCTGCAGTTTGGCCCGGTTCATAAATCCCGGGCGGGCAGGCTGGCTGGGGCGCCCGGTAGCCAGATGTACGATGAGTCAAGTTTTCAGGTGTTTGGTCATTTGCATACCACCCAAGTATCATGTGTGCCTTTATAGTTTATGTATACCACATATGTATCAATAATGTCCTAATAAGTCAAGTTCAAGTGTAATAAGTGCACATATTCAAGTGCTGATATAAGTGTTCACTCGTGGCAACGACTCCCGCGCTACATACAGACACACGGACACCAGGTGACAGTTCTCACTCCCGCGCTCTCTGTCAAACTGTACATTAGTCCAGCACTTTCACTTTAGTTGTCTGACACTGCCACACTGTCACTTTATATATATAGAATAGTTTACCGTATAGTTTACTTATATTATATGATTTGTAGGCACTTTTTAGTTAGAAATATTGGATTTCACATTGTATTTTTGTTAGTTTGTACAAGTAAAATGTATCTCACTGTTATTATGGACTTATATTTTATCACTTTATACCGTTATCATTCACACTTAGTATTTACACTTGGTTTAGCGTCTTTTTTCGCAGTCTTTGAATACACTTAGAAGTTTTCAAGGGTGTGGTAGTCGATGAAGCAGTCCGGGTGACACAGTGGTACATTACACTGCCTGCAGAAATAATTGGTGTCTTGTCTTTTAGGCATCCTTCGTGTTGTGTTGCGACACACATGACACACCCTGCGGGATCTCGCCTGGCCATCAGTGGCTGGCACATACGTGGGGAAATGGCATCCAGTGAGCCTGGCAATCCCTTCTGCTGCTGGCTGACGATGTGCTGGTGGTTGCAGGTCGCGGGGTTCAGTCATGTACTTATGCAACATCTCTCTGCACAACTCGATGGAGAAGTCCTCCATCGTCTCTCGCTTGCCAGTAATTGCATGGTGGAGAATGTGGCAGTTGTACAGGGTGATGTCTACGAGATGGAAGAACAATTTTTTGTACCACCGCATAGTCTTCCTCGCACACTCACACGAAGCGATGACAGCATCGGACTTGTCAACCAGCCGCATGTTGATATTGTAGTCACAGATTGCCTCAGGCTTCCGGATCATATCCCCTGTTGCTCGGTCACGTCGTCGGCTGTTTTGGAAGATTGGTCGGTGGACTGTTGTGAGGACGTTGACGTCCCGGTTATCCATCCAGGACAACAGGAGGACATTATTGGCCTGCAGGTAGATGATGTAGCCCTTTTCCACCTGGGTGGTAGATTGGGCATGAAGATTCTGTTCCTCCTGACGGTGCCACACACGCCTGTTGTGCGGCTATACAGGAACTTGGCAAGGGAGTGGCTGGTGTACCAGTTGTCCAGGTACAGTATGTGGCCCCTGTCCAAGTAGGGCTCCATCAAGGTGATGACAACAGCCCCTGAAATACCATATGTCCTCGATGGCACCAATTCTGTCTTCTTCCCCAAATACAGATGATGTCCTGGATGTAGCCGGTCAGACAGTCACACATGACGAAGGTCTTCAAGCCATACCTATGACGTTTGCTGGGGATGTAAATCATGTCCAAAGTCGTGTGGCAATATGTGGGTATACGTAAATCCGTTTATTATCCATCACCCGCTCAGACTATGTTCATGTACACCGATAATACGTATACACAATGACATTCCACGGCTTTGACACAATTTTCAAGCAAAACCAACCCATACGACCTGAGTAAATGAGGTCCAAAGTTGCGGTCAAAAAAGGGGGGTCAGTACATGCCTCTCATCCACCCTGGTTCAGCCGTACGACCCACCAACCCGTTTCGGCCGCCAGTCCCGCCTTCCCAATACCCGAGAGAGTACGCAGTACCATTATTAGGCATTTTCTTATGATACCGGCCGCGTAACTGATTTTAATATGCCGGACGCGCCAGGCGCGTCGCTGGCCGCTGGTGATTGAACATTGCCGACGCAACACGTGCGACGCTGGGATCCAGCGGGTTAATATATATCTCTGTGCTATCGAGTTTCATCAAGTTAACCACTTGAGGATCAAGATACGTAACAATATATATATATATATATATATACAGTATATATATATATATTATATTATATATATATATACTGTATACATGTATTATATATATATATATACGGTTTATATATATACTGTATATATATATATATATATATATATATATATATATATAGGTATTCTAAACATAAAATATTCTATAACAAAATGTCCAAATTTCAACCATTAAAAAAAATATTGAAGGTTTTATGTAGTGTCCTCCCTGCATCACTGTAATGGACTCTTCCATGGCACATAGTTTCCAACTACTCTAAAGTGAGCTAATAATTATGTCTATAATCATTTTGCTACTTACAGAATTATAGTATCTTTATCATTACATTATAAAATAATTGCAAACAGATGGAGGTGTAGTAGGCACTAGGACAGCTAGGCCAGCCTTATGGGGAAATATTGAAGAGAATACCATTTTCAAAATGCAATACCTCTATACAGGTCAAGATTTGGGCATTTTGTTGTAGAATATTTTAGGTTTAGAATATTTTGTTTTATCATTTCCCAAAGTTATGCCCTTTCCTCCCGGGACACCCTGTATATATATATATATATATATATATATATATATATATATATATATGTTTCTAATCTCTCAGTGGGGTTCGAACCGCCGACCGTCAGGACGATAGCCGACGCTTTAATCAACTACACCACGGCAGTCTAAAAGACACTCAACCCTCTATCCTATTTATGTTCGGGAGAAGGGAAACCCACTAGGCGTTTTATATATATATATATATATATATATATATATATATATATATATATATATATATATATATATATATATTTATATATATACTACATTATACAACACTAATGCAATACAATCTAGACAACATAGTCACTGCAGAGACCATCCAAATCCAAACTGTGCCAAACAAATTTGACAAAAATTTAGGTTACACCAGTGAAACTGAGAACCTGATACTTCTACTAGTCTTGCTATCGACTTTCGTAGAGTTTCCCAGTACGATCCAAAGAGGTAGATTTGTATGAACATGTGAATTAATGTTCTATAAATCATTTACTCGCAGCTATGATTTCATCGTAATATGTGCCATCACCTACAGTGGCATGGCAGTGAGCCCATACATTATACCAAACTAATCAAGACACCCCTTTGCTGTCAGTCACGCAATCACCTTACATAGTGGAAACATGAACCAAAACATAGTAGTAAGGTAATTTGATGAGTTGTTGACAATTGGGATAACAGGTCATGTGAACTACCCATCTATATCTAGAGGTTTTCCTTGGACCCAGTTTGGGCTAGTCTTCAGGTGTGCATTAGAGTGTAATAATCTTCCAGCATCTGACAGACCACCATCAGGTGGATGGGCGGGACGGAAATCGACGGCAGGGTGTGCTCTACCCTTTTGATATTCATGATTTAATCTATCCACAAATAATGAAAAGACATAGTTGCTGTGCATTATAGAGAGAAAAATTAACTAAACAAAAGGAAAGCCACTAGTCGATACTCTCATGTGTAGTGTGTTAGTGTGAGCTTTGTGGCATAATTACCATAACATTACGTAGAGAAAGACCTCTTAAGAGATCTGGCCGTAATCATAAGCTTGACCCAAGGGGACTAGTTATTAGTGATGGTAAGTGTAATTTATAGTTGAAAGCTCAAAATATAAATGTTAGCGGCTTCTAACCACTACAGAGGCGCCGTAGGCTTTGTGTCATGTACAAGGTCCCTAACTTACACACTCCCCATCTAGCAGGACTATGCTCCCACTACCGTCACCTGTACACATGTCACATACAGCCCACACTTGGGAGCATCATGAGACTGTGCTCTCTACCAAGACAAAACAGTACCTAAGCATCATAACCGATCTTTGAAAACACATTGTGTGCCATACTGAGTTAGATCACACCACAGTGCTACATGGCTTATATCAAAAGGCAATGTATGGTTGCAATATTTCATGATTGTTATGCATTTACACATGACACGCAAAACCCACACTTGGGAGCATCAGGTGACTGCCCTCTATTAAAACAAAACAGTACTTAAGCTCTATATAGCCGTCTGTTAAATATCATGGTGTGCCATACTGAGTTAGACCACACCACAGTGCTACATGGCTTATATCTTAAGGCAATGTATGGTAGTAATATTTGTATGCATTTATATTATAGTGAGCTTTAGATATATTGATGTATTATTAATGTATTTCAAGAGTATCATTCGATAAGTAAACCTGAGATAAATATCAAAGTAAAGGAGAAAATACAGAGAAAGAGTGCGAGGAACAGAGAGAAAGAGAGGTAGTGCTAATAGGAAGAGAGAGCCTGGGACAAAGAGAAAGTGAAGAACAGAAAGAGAGTGAGGGACAAAAAACAAGAGATGGAGAGGTAAAGTAAAAAGAGGAATAAAGCACAAGAGAGGAAGGATAAAAGAGGAGAGAGTGAAGTAGGGGTGCAGGAGTTAGATTTAATTGAGAGGTAGTCTGAAAATAGTGCCTCGTGCCTTGAAACATTGTTTTGAACATTTAGGAATTAAATAAGGTGAAAATGGATCAATGGAAATATTTAAACAACAATTAAACCTTGCTAAATACTGTATGTACGGAAGCCCACATGTAATACTGTATGTACGGAAGCCCACATGTAATACTGTATGTACGGAAGCCCACATGTAATACTGTATGTACGGAAGCCCACATGTAATACTGTATGCACGGAAGCCCACATGTAATACTGTATATACGGAAGCCCTCATGTAATACTGTATGTACGGAAGCCCACATGTAATACTGTATGTACGGAAGCCCACATGTAATACTGTATGTACGGAAGCCCACATGTAATACTGTATGTACGGAAGCCCACATGTAATACTGTATGTACGGAAGCCCACATGTAATACTGTATGTACGGAAGCCCACATGTAATACTGTATGTACGGAAGCCCACATGTAATACTGTATGTACGGAAGCCCACATGTAATACTGTATGTACGGAAGCCCTCATGTAATACTGTATGTACGGAAGCCCACATGTAATACTGTATGTACGGAAGCCCACATGTAATACTGTATGTACGGAAGCCCACATGTAATACTGTATGCACGGAAGCCCGCATGTAATACTGTATGCACGGAAGCCCGCATGTAATACTGTATGCACGGAAGCCCGCATGTAATACTGTATGCACGGAAGCCCACATGTAATACTGTATGCACGGAAGCCCGCATGTAATACTGTATGTACGGAAGCCCACATGTAATACTGTATGTACGGAAGCCCACATGTAATACTGTATGTACGGAAGCCCACATGTAATACAGTATGTACGGAAGCCCACATGTAATACTGTATGCACGGAAGCCCACATGTAATACTGTATGTACGGAAGCCCACATGTAATACTGTATGTACGGAAGCCCACATGTAATCGTACCCACTCTGTAATTTTGTATGTGGAAGTAAAAATACAATAGTGTGATTGTCTATATTATGATATTATTATTATTAGTAGTAATAGTATTATAGTTTGTTATACAACCTTTAATTAACCATGTGCTTTAACTTCGACAGTACTTAATTGATTTCTCATGGAATAATTTTTGCTTCTTTGGCCGGGGAACCTCAGAGTATTGTGAGTGCATTTCCGAGGGGATCATTACTGTCATGGGGGCATACATTCCATTTTCTTTCTCTCAGTCTCATGCAAACAGATCTTGGTTTACTTACGATTGTTCTACTGCTGCCTGCAATAAGGGGGAGCATTCAAATGGTACCGTCACCTTCAAACTCGAGAATCTTGTACATTTTATGTTTCTGCCCGGAATCAAGTCAAATCTATTTTTCAACTCGCCAAAAACTCTTTCATCAATTATAAATGCTCTGAAATTTTTAAATGAAGCTCTTCTCAAGCTTTCTGTCATCTAGCCAAAAACCTTTCCAACAATTTTACTTCCTCGTCGATTCCTCCTCTTTTCCACTCTGATGGCACCCCCATCTCTCCCCCAGCACTCCTCTCACAATTCTGAGCTCTTCGCTCAAACATTTGCTAAAAATTCCACCTTGGATGATTCCGGTGCTATATCATAATCTCTTCTAAGGATGTACTTTCTACTCTCTCTGGGTTGAAAACTAAGAAGGCGTACAGACCGGATGGTGTTTCTCCTGTTGTACTCAAAACCTGTTCTTTCATGCTGACTCCCTGCCTAGGCAAACTCTTCCATCTCTGTCTCTCCTCTAATGCCTTCCCTTTTTGATGGACGTTTGCTCTCATTCAACCTGTCCCAAGAAAGGGTGACCGCTCTCAATCCTCCAACTATCGTCCACTTGCTCTAACTTTTTGTATCTCTAAAGTTGTTTAAACTATTCTTACTTCAAAATTTGTTAACCCACTGGGCACCAGTTAATATATAATAAATGTACATTCCAGGACCTAAAACAGCTTAAATAGGTGAGAAATGAAGGAAAAAAACAAAACAACACTCACCTCGGTCATTTGGGGTTCTTATGGGGGGGGGGGGGGGGGAGGGAGGGGCCTCAGCCATCAGCTGGTGCCACGCATTTCTTCAAATCTCCCGCACCAGCACACCACAGCTGGGCGTGACAGCATGGCTGATGTACGATGCCTCCAGGTTTAGAGTGACGGTTATTTACACCCACCTGGCATCATGTGTGCCTTCATAGTTCATAAATTATATTAGCAACATTTGTCACATAATGTCATTGTAAGTGAAGTTACAGTGTGATAAGTGCATAGATTCAAGTTTTATAAATGCCGATGAGTGGCTAGGCCCGCGTCCGTCCTGGTTACCATGGCGATGGGTGGCCATCTTGGCCCAAAACAACAGCAGAATGCACACACATACTGTGCACACGGCCAGATGACTGCCACTTCTCTGCCACCACTTCCACTTTCATGCTGTGCCTCTCTCACGCACTCTCTTTATGATTTTATACTTTATCATATGTTTTATAGTTTGAATATGCACTTTTGACTTAGAAATATGGGTTTTCACATTGTATTTTTAGTGGGGAGACAGTGGGAGGTGGTGGTGAAGGCAGGTGTGGGGGAGGACCACGCCGCACTTGTTGTGTAGCAACTTGACCCCTCTCATCCTCAGCTTGTCTCTTCTAACCCCAACGATGGCCTGGCGGAATTTTGAGGAATCCATGGGGTTTGGGTCATCCTCCTGCTCCTCTTCCCCACTTGGTAAGGAGTCAATTATGTTATGGGGAGCAGTGGGGGAGCGATACCCACTCTCCTCCTTTTGTTCCAACTTCGCAAGACGACGAGGTAGGTCAGACATGATGTAGCCTATCACTCGCGAGGTCAACGAGAAAACTGTCTTCCCTCCTCCTCCCGCTCATCCCCACTCCCTACCGCGGCTGGACTTGGGGCTTGCCAAATATTACCCCTGTCCGGCAACATCCTAAAGAACATACCATACAAATCTGGACCCTCTAGCTACCATAGGACAAGAGTAAATAAGGTCGAAAGTGCCGACGCAGGTGGTGAGAAAAGTGGGTAAACTAGCTTCTCCCACCAGCCCGTCCCAACCCGCATGGCTGGACTTGGGGGTTGCCGAGTACTGCCACTGTTCGGCAACATCGTAAGGTATATCCCATACACATTTGAACCCTCTAGCTACCATAAGACAAGAGTAAATAAAGTCAACAGCTCCGACACAGGTGCTGCGGCGCTGGAGTTTAGCGTTACATACATTGCCGACGCATAATTATGCTGCGGCGCTGGTGCCCAGTGGGTTAAACCTTTATTTTCCAATAATCTACTCTCGGGTCGCCAGTATGGCTTCTTTAAGGGTCTGCTCTACTGGTGATCATATTTTGTTTATCTTACTAACTTTTGGTCATCCTCCTTTCATTTCTATTGTGCTAGACATATTGAAAGCTTTCGATAGAGTTTGGGAAAAAACTCTAAATTCCAAGCTACTCTCCTTCGGTTTCTATCCCTCCATCTGTGCCAATTTTTATAATTTCCTTTCTGGCTGTTCCATAGCTTCGTCTTTGGACGGCCATCGTTCACTTCCTCAACCTATCAATTCCGGTGCTCCTCAGGGTTCTATCCTATCTCCAATTTGCTATCTAACATTCATTAACAATCTTCTCAACTGCATATGCAGCCCTATTCACTCATATGCTGATGTCTCTACATTACACTATTCAACTAGTTTTCCACACATCCCTCATAGCAATTACTTCAAAACTCACTTGAAGAGGCCATAGTGCACCTATCTTCTGATCTTTTTACTATCTCTGATTGAGGCAAAGAAAACCTTGTTACTTTCAATGCCTCCAAAACTCAATTTCTCCGTCTGTCTACTTGTCACAACCTTCCAAATGACTATCCATTACTATTCATTGACATACAAAATAACCCTTCATCTTCTCTCAACCCGGGAAAGGCACCAGGACTCTTAGGAGGCTTTACTGGAAGAAGGCGCTGGGACTCTTAAGAGTTTAGGCATACAAAATGCATTTCAAAACACCCCACTGGCATTCAAAACAAAGTAATATGTGATTAAGTGAGATAATTCCCCTCCATACTTCTTATCACTCCTCCACATGCGTCTTAACCCCTCCTTCCCCAGCTCCCCCCCCCCCCATTTCCCTCCTCCTCAATTATCCAGTATTTTCCCTAATATTCCCCATATTTGAGTATTTTGTGCGAAGACGGCTGGGAGAGAGGGGTGAGGATGAGGGAGTGTACCACCGACCCTCTAAGCTAGTCTCAGACTTACCCTTGTCTCTCAGTACCATGCGAGACACGAGAGAAGGAGGGTGTGTCTCTCTCGCCGGTCTGGGCCAGATTGCAACCATGGGGCCAAAATATGCAAATTTCACCAGCCAATTGCTGTTACCACTTGTCTTATTGCTTTTCAATGTTCATATGTTCATATTAAAAGTAAAATAGGCGCATATGGATAAATAATTATGATATATATGGTAAATATAACAATTTTTGTCAGGAATAAACCAAAATACCTTTGCCTGCTGGAACGTTTCAAGTACCATAGCTTCGCGCTTTTAAAGCGTAATATTTTTGGTGTTTCTTTTTCTTCTAATCTCTCTACATGCGTATGTGCACTTGCATGCAAGTAGGCTTATTTGTGTTTCTGTGTGTACCTTTGTGCGCATGTGTGTAGGTGTAGCAATATTTGTGTAAATGTGTGTCCGTCAATGTTCGCATGTGTGAGCGTGACATCCACCCTAACACACCGCGACAAATTATTCAACTGGTGACGGACCTACGGCAAAACAGACAACACAAGACAGACTTATTTATTTCCTGGTCATGTGGGTCATTTGACTATATTGATGGTGGACATGATTAGAATAGGTAGGCACATATTATATTGATGTAGTGAAATGCATATTTATTCACTGCATTGGACAATATATCGCCCCTAAAATACCGCCTATATGAACAAAAGGTAACCGGCAAGAACCTATCCTAAGATAACCTTATTATTGTACACCATCATACGCCATATCTTGCTAAAATGTAAAAGCATCATCCTTGTAATGCATTGTCAAAATTGGTAAAACATTACACGTACGATTTACCCGAACTATGTTGGGAAAAGATAACTTCCACACCTCCCCATTAATATTTAACAGCTCATCAATCCTGTTCCCTTACCCAATTAATCTTAAATGCCTCTCCACCATGACTACACGATCATTACAGCTTTAATGATTTGTGTGTGTGTGTGTGTGTGTGTGTGTGTGTTTGTGTGTGTGTGTGCGTGTGTGTGTATGTGTCCATTTTATCTGTGGCCAAGATATATTTTCGCTAACTGCAATATTAATCGTAATATCTGTCCTCCAAGTAACTCCTATGTGTGTTTTTTTTTTTTTTTTTTTTTTTTTTTTTTCCCAACTTACTTCCTCTCGGGCATAGGCTGAGAGCCTTAACATTCACCGCTTTACAATGAACAGTGAAGCCCGTGAGGTCTTGTTCCAGTCTAGGGAGTGAGACATGTGAAGCACGTAGAGTACAACGAGCACCTGCCATCTTGCCTTCACATGAGGCACGGTGCTCACTCATGGCCCGAAACGACCCCATCTCTGAAGCCACCTCGTTCCCGTGCTTCACTGTCTCACCACCTACACTCGGACTCTCACACTTACACACACACAACGCCACCTATAGCATATTTTGAATATGGGAATATTCATACAGTGCTATTAATCAGGGAACAATGAGGGTATTTTATTGACGTTTCGGTGGGCTTGTGGTAATGCACTGATACCAGGTACAGCACAAATTCCATCCCAATAATATCTTCCCATTGATACATCGGGATTTGAACCCGGGACCTTTGGATTACCAGGCCAGTGGCAAGACCACTCCACCACACCTCCCCAAGCAAAGAGAACAAATTAACTGGTGACAGTGTACACATCTGTTCAAAAGAAAACCAAATAACACATGAAAAGCTGATCATTATCGTAGGTATAATTCCAAATTTCAACTGAAATTGTAAAAATTTAATTTTAGCCTGGGAAGGGATGGACATTGGGGCTTAAAAAAAAAGTGGATACTAAATAATTGAAATGCAATTTGGTCGATGCGGTTGCAAAAATTGGCTGGTGAAAATTGTATATTTTAGCCCCCCGGTTGTAATCTGACCCAGACCGGCGAGAGAGGCACATCGCTCATTTACTGTACTCAACCTATCAACTCCAGTGTTCATCAGGGTTCTGTCCTATCATCAGTTCTCCTTCTTTTATTCATTAATGATCTTCTCAAATGTACCTCCAGTCCTATCCATTCATATGCTGACACTACCTTAAACTATTCAACTAGTTTTTTCAGAACGCCTCAGCAAGCAAGCACTCAAACTATCGTGTGATGAAGCCATAGAACACTTATCTTATGATCCATCAACCATTTCCAATTGGGGCAGACCAAATCATGTTGCTTTCAATGCTTCCCAAACACAATTTCTCCATTTATCTACCCTTCAAGAACTCCCACTGTTCAACAGGTCTATCTCTTATACTTCAACAAAACACAAATCGACCATTCATCTTCTCTCAGTATTCTTGGTGCCTCTTTCTTTGGATCTCTCTTGGAAAGACCATATTACCACCCTTGCTAAAACAGCTTCAAAGACGCTGTGTGTGCTCAACCGCCTCCGGAGGTTCTTTACCCCTGCACAGCTTCTTGCTCCGTACAGAGGCACAGTGTTACCATGTATATATTAAATATTATGCACATGTGTTTGGAGGATCCTCTCACACAGCACTTCTTGACAAAGTAGAAAGGAAAGCCTTTTGTCTCATTAATTAATTCACGTAGCACTCAAAGAGTCTCTGCAATCTCTCTCCCTTCGCCGCAATGTTGCATCTCTCTCACTATTATACCGTGATTACAATAATTACAATAATTTGTCAGAGCTCTCTCAGAATAGACCACCTCCTCTACATAGAGTACATAGCACCCGTTTTGCAACACAATTCCACCCCTACTCTGTGTAACTCTCCAACCCAAAGGTGAAATGATATTCCCAATCTCTCTTTTATTCAACAGCTGAGCTCTGGAACTCTCTCCCTGAATCTATCTTTCCCTCAATATAAGACTTAAATTGCTTCGAATTCCGTGTGTCCGGGCATTTTGGCTTTAATATTCGTTGATTTGGGCCCTGTCACTCTTTCAAATCTGGGGGCAGTTTTGCCCTTTGTCTCCTCATCCACATAGAAAAAAAAAAAAAAATACCAAAATAATATACAGTATATACAGTATATATATATACTGTATATATATATATATATATATATATATATATATATATATATATATATATATATATATATATATATCGGTATATATATATACTGTATATATTGCAAATGTCTTTTGACAGTCACTGTAAGTAAGGTGTAAAGATTAGGAAGTTTTGAGGTACGATCCTATATTTATTTATAAGGGTTAAGTATTAACTCTTAGTAAGGATGACTATAGGTGTTGATGTCCTTATGAGTTATATGTTATGTTGTAGTTATAGGTTGATTGTAGGTTGCAGTGTAGGTTGATCTCAGCTCTCCTCTCTGCTCGTTGATTGATATATTAATTAGGTAGATAATTGTATCGCCGTCACCATCCCACTTATACCTTATACATGTTATATATAGGTAAAGGGGAAAAGGAAATTATCTGTTTGGTATCCGTAATCCATTGTAATTAATAAGTAACAACTGAAAGAATATACAGAAGTACTAAATATATAAGTAAGAGAGAATTCCCTATATTGAGAGGGAATCTCTGGGCTCTCTTGTCGGGCCCAAGGTTCGAGTCTGTCTGTCAGTCGACCTTCCCACCTAACCTCACTACCTACCTCCCAACACACCTCTAGAGCTGAAGGAAATTTCCACCACTCCTTCCGGTCATAGGATGAGGGTATGAGCGAGAGACACAAATGCATGTTGGCTTAAATGGCGTGAGAACGGTTTCTGACTCATGAGTTTTAGAATGGTTGAATGATCTCTGGTGTACAGTCCCCCACATAAGTATAGAGACACTGTAACTAACACCTTAACATTATATGAGATATGTAAATAATGATTGCATATTAAATAGTACACTCGTGAGATGTAATATATATATATATATATATATATATATATATATATACTGTATATATAATATATATATATATATATATATATATATATATATATATATATATATATATATATATATATATATATATATATATATATATATATAGAGAGAGAGAGAGATGGGGAGAGTGAACATTTAATACTGATTATTCCGAAAAATTGAGTTCATCTAATATAATTCAGACTTTGTTTAATGTATAATTACAAAAGTGTCTACATTGTCTGTGTGATCAACTGTAAGCTTTCAATGTTGCAACGATAGATCATAATATCCAATACATTTAATTCAACATATGATACAACTTCGCGTTTTATTTGTAGCTTCCATGGTCGACTTAATAATCGATATTGTTCAATGGATGTATTAAACACTTTCAGAAAATGTAAGTAACCTAACTTTGTTTAGTTTTCTATAACCTAATCTAACTTACCCTGAACTAATGCTAACATTACCTAACCTAACCCCTTTGCATCGTAAAGTAACCTTTATAATCTATCTGAAGATTGTTTGATAAATGTTGCCTATATATTTTGTATATGCGTATGAAAACTTATTCCACAAACGGTAAATAATGTATCTTGTACGAATTTGAAATGCCTGAAAAACATCACCCATCACATTGGATGGGCTGCACATCTTCCAAATGCATGGATAACATGCAAATTCAAGCACATGCAATACGTTCGTGTCAAAATGCTTACGAACAGTAAATTGCACAAACATTTTAGGAACAGGTGACAAAACTTCTAAAAATTAAAAAAATTTGTGTTGTAGGTGGTGGGGGAGATATCGCAAAGGTGAGATTTGTGATTGGTTGTTGTTATTTATGTTATTTGTATTTTATTGTTCTGAGAGGTTCGGATGCAAAACAACTATATGATCGGTAGTATGTCATTGATTCATAGGGGAATCTATTAAAAACATTTATCAGTGTAGATTTGTAAAGTTCATCTTGATTATTGATTTAAATCATCTAATTTGTTAATTTAACTCTCTACACAAAACACCTCCCAATGAAATTAATGAAAGCATGTGAGACATTCGAACCTGTGTTAACACACACATATCTTAAACACTCTAACCATTACACCATCAAGACAGTTGTAACAGAAGATAATACCGATATTTGTGTTTTTCCTTAATAAACTATCTATCTATCTATCTATCTATTGCCTGACGCCGTGATCCCCGAAGGGGTGACCACGAACGAACCGCCCCCATGCACCTCTGTCCCCAGTCAGTCGACGCCCTTCCTCCCAACCAGCACCGCCTTCATCCATATACTTCCTCACTCTTCCACCTCTCTTTCGGTCTACCTCTCCCTCTCTGTCCTTCCACCTCGCTCTCGTACACCTTCTTAGTAAAATAAACACTAATGGGTAATTTGCAACAAGTTCTACATTACATTTAATAATAGCTACATATATTGAATACAAAACTTATAGTATTGTTACTTGTTAGCTTGTTGGGTAATATAAAAATGTATATGATTTGATTGTATTACTTATTCAAGATTTATCCAAAATTCAGTAACGTTAATTATATAGATATCGCATTATTATTTGAAAGCTTATTGTGTTGTTACTTGTTAACTGTATTGGTTATTAGATCATTTTGTAGGATCATCATATATTATGTATTCAAGATTTATCCAATAGTCCAGAGCGTTACTAATTATATTATGATGATTATTATATATAAGTAATACTAATTCGGCAAAGTTATTTCTGAGACTAAGTGCATTTACATACAATACTTTGATACTGCTAAGTGTATTCTATATGTTACCCCATCCATGCACACTAAACCAATCACTTAGTGTATTCTTACACATATTTCACTACTATCATAAAGATTATTCACGGCATTCAACAAATTGTCTTTTACATCGTACCACTCCGAAACCTTCCACAATCCCTCCCAAATGATGTTGTCGTATGCTCCCTCAAGATCCATATATACCTTCTGATCGTTCTCGCATGCTTTCTTTATCTTTTGTATCACTGCCAACATCTGATCCACACATCCTCTGCTACTTCGAAAACCATCCTGTGCATCAATCCCTTATTCTTCGGTAATTGCTTTAACTCTATCAATCATTATTCTTGCATATGCTTTGACAACCAAGAACAACAGGCTATTATCTCTGTGACACTTACATTCGTTACGGTCGCCTTTACCTTTATACATGGACCTATTAGTCCTCTCTTCCAGTCCACTGGCACCACTCCTTATATTCAGGCTTCTGTACAGATTATCTACAGCAATTCCACTACTATCTCACCTCTATTTATTGTCATTACATACTGTATTCCATCCACACCAGCAGCTTTTCTATTCTATAAGTTATTAATTGTATTATCTACTTCCACTCTCAATACATTCCATTTTTCTACATGTGTCTCATCTGGTATATCTAACAAACCTCTTTAATTGATAATTGCCCTGTTCATATTTCCATTTATTTATCTTTCAAAATTATCTTTTCATCGCTTTCTTATTTGTTCTTTATCTGTAATCACATATCATCTTTCATCTTTCACATTCTCACATTGCTGATCACATTTTTTCCTACATTTACGCACTCAAATATATATTATTCTCATAAACTTAGAAATACGGTCTCACAAAGTCACACACAGGAGTGACTGTACAGTGACTCCTGACAGTAGAACAACTAAGCAAGGAGTTGAGAGCCATAGTAATATATGGTGATACCTCTTTGAGTACTATACGTATGCTCCTAATTATAAATAAATCGTCCACTGTATTAATTTGCCTCTTCCCTTCCCCAACACATTATAGTGACATAAAGTTACAATACGGGAAGCAAAAATCAATGATCTACTTATAATAACTGAATCGTTGTCGAAGTTATGTTATTGACATTATAAACCATATCTCATAGTTAGTACGTGATATACATTTTCATCCATCGATTTTAGTTACCATAATCGGTTCTAACGAGGAGTTACTATTCGCTGAATGACGAAACATGTTATCACTAAAACTAGGAATTCGTTTGTGTTTTTAATTTATTTGTTTATAGCTATTCAAGAACGATTTTATTGAGTTTAGGAAGGGCCTAATGTAAGGAAATAATTCATTACTAATTCAAAAGTTCGCATGTTAATTCCATGAGTAGCATAAAACGTTCAAACTGGTAGAATAAGGAGTAATATATATATATATATATATATATTTGTTTTTTATTATGTTACCTCCACCAACCGACTTGACTCCTAAACTCAATTAATGAAATCAATAAATACATGTGGCAGTCCAGGGATTCGAACCTAGGATGCTCAGACCGAAATTCAGTGCATTTATCCATTGCTCTACGAAGACAGTTAAAGAATGTTTGAGAGTAAGCATTTCTGCCAATCTGGTCAGCAAATAAAATGTATGAACCAACATACAGTAGGTGGGGAAAATGAGTACACCAAGTGCATGCCATGGAAGTTGAGTATACCTAAATATTACAATAATTTCCCCTGCTTTTAGTATTCGCTAAGCAAAAACTGTAATTGGATATAATTATGCACTAGCTCGTGCAAATTTGACAGACGAAATATATTAACGTAAAAGAGTTCATGTCACAATTAATATTGCTTCAAATTTACTGGGGTGAAGAGTGTACCGGTAACGAATACAAAATTGTTTGTGTTGATATCACATGCATTTAAATGTGCCCTGTATATTTTGTCAGAACAATTACACACTTGGACGATTCAGATAATTCATGCATATATATATATATATATATATATATATATATATATATATATATATATATATATACAGTATATACTGTATATATATTTATATATAATCTCAGACACGGGGACGTTCCTGGGGAATCTTAGCTTTATTAGGAAGAGGACAACCAATCTGTTAAAACGTCTTCCAAAATGAAAATAAAGATGATTTTTATCACTAGTTTGGTTGTCCTCTTCCTATTATATAATTATATAGATATCAGGACGTCAGTGGGTGTGCTAGGGCACCGTAGCTTCCATATTCTGGTGTCGGGGTTGGAGGTACTTGGTAAGCTGTCGTATACCCATAGTGTAACTGTGTTACTGTAGGTCGGGGGGTGTTTAGCTTTGTCTTTGTTAATTTGACTAGCTTATCTTTGTTTTATTATTTGCAGTGTTAACAATTTATATTTTTAATTTGGGATTTAGATACGTAGGTTCTTGGTGTGCGTAATTCTTTTGATTTCGCCATTAGTTACATATTTACACAATAAGTTAATATGTATTTTATTATTTTAAATATTGGATCCATTAGATGATTTAAACTGTACAGCTATTTTCGTATTTTTTTAGGATCATGACGTTCGCCTGAAGATGGTCGCTAGTGCAGACCGAAAATGTGTGAATAAAGATGGGGTTTTATGGAGTTATTTCTCTTCTATTCATATATTCCTACTCATATATACCGATATATATATATATATATATATATATAAGAACATAAGAACATAATAAAATGGGAGTCTGCAAAAAGCCGATCGGCCCATACAAGGCAGATCCCTGTCACACCCAGCCCCAATTACAAGGCCCAATTTTAGGCCCAAATCACTAATACCTTGAGCACTGACCCCACCAAAACGGTCAGATATTAACACACGATAACGGGGGTCTGCTGAGCGCCGATTAGCCCACACCTGGTAGATCCCCCTCACACCCAACCCATCTCGTCCATATGCCTATCTAATTTTATCTTAAAACTCCCAATCGTTCTTGATCCCACTATATCACTCGGTAGCCTATTCCACCCATCTACAACTCTGTTACCAAACCAATATTTGCCTATATCTTTTCTGAAACTAAATTTATCTAATGTATAACCATTTGTTCGAGTTCTTTCGCTATCACTGAGCTTCAGTACATTTTTCATGTCTCCTTTATTTACCCCACTGAACCACTTGAACACTTCTATCATATCCCCTCTAACTCTGCGTCTTTCTAACGAATGTAAGCCTAATTTGTTCAACCTGTCTTCATATGGTAGATTTCTAATATTATGAATTATTTTTGTCATTCTTCGCTGTACTCTCTCCAACGAATCTATATCCATTCTGTAATTAGGACACCAAAATTGGACAGCATAATCCATATGAAGTCTCACTAATGACAAGTAAAGTTTCAAGATAACATCGGCAGTTCTGTTACTCACACTCCTTGAGATGAACCCCAGAATCCTGTTTGCCTTGTTACGTACGCTTATACACTGTTTTCTAGGTTTCAAATCGTTGCTAACAAACGCACCCAAATCTTTCTCGCAGTTTGAGTTTTCTAATTCAGTATTAGCTAGTTTATATTTTGCATTAGTATTCGTCTTCCCTATCTTTAATACCTTGCATTTGTCAATGTTAAAATTCATCTGCCACTTTACTGACCATTCGTGTAAGGTATCTAGATCCCTTTGGAGGCACTCTATGTAGCTATCTGAATCTATTGGTCTCCCTATTTTGGTATCGTCTGCGAATTTACTTATCCTACTAGTTATACCTAAATCAAGGTCATTTATGTATATGATAAATAACAGAGGACCCAATACAGATCCCTGGGGGACACCACTCTTGACTGATCCCCACTCTGACTTAGTACCATTTATGCTGACTCTCTGCTTCCTACCAATTAGCCATGACCTAATCCATCCTAACAACGCCCCACCTATTCCATGCGCCTCAACCTTTCTCATCAATCTCTCATGAGGTACTCTGTCGAAAGCTTTACTGAAATCTAAATATATAATATCATATGATTTGTCATTATCTACTGCTTCATATACCTCTGAGAAAAAGCTAAGCAAATTAGTAAGGCAAGAACGTCCCTGAGTGAATCCATGCTGAGAAGAATTGATTAAGTTAAATGTTTCTAAGTGGTTTCTCATTTTCCTAGAAATAATTGACTCTAGTAGCTTTCCTATGATTGAAGTGAGACTAATGGGACGATAATTTAATACTATGGATTTATCACCTTTTTTGAAGATCGGAACTACATTTGCAAGCTTCCAAGCTTCTGGATCTATACCTGTTTCTAATGACTTGTTAAAAAGAAATGTTAATGGGTAACTTAACTCATCTCTGCATTCTTTTAATACTCTAGCATATACCTCATCAGGACCAGGTGATTTCTGAGGCTTCAGTCTGTCAATTTCCTTAAGCACATAATTTCTACTTATAGTAACCGTGCTTAACCTATTTTCTATACTATCGCTATATACCTTACTGACTTTTGGAATCTGTGCCAAATTTTCATTTGTGAAAACGGATAGAAACTCACTATTTAATGTACTGCACATTTCTAAATAATGTTCTGTCATTTCTCCTATCGAAGTTTTAAGGCCTATTACATTTCTAACTTTAGATTTATATAGTTGGTAAAAAGTTTTAGGGTTATTTTTTTAGTCATTGGCTATCCTTATTTCATAATTTCTTTTTGCTGTCCTAATTTCCTTTTTGACCTGTCTTGATAGAGTCTGATAGTAAATAAGTAGGTGAGTTTCACCTTTCTTAATTTTTCTATATATTCCTTTCCTTTTTCCTAGAAGATCTATTAGTTTATTATTCATCCATTTTGGTTGGTTCTGTATCGATCTAAATCTTCTTTTGGTGATATATTTATTTTGCGCATTGTGAAGTGAAGAAATAAACTGTTCATATGTAGCTGTCAAGCTTAACTCTAGCTTATCCTGACTTAATTGTTTAACAATAGGGTCCACCCTTAAGGCTCTTCTTATCCCACCATAATCGGCTTTTCTGAAATCTGGGACAAGTGACGGATTCTCTTTAGAATTTCCTGTCCATTGTATATTAAAATAAATAGATTTGTGATCACTATTTCCTAGTTGGTCCCCTAACTCAACATTATTTATCATATGTTCATTATTACTGAGAACTAAATCAAGGATATTATTACCTCTAGTCGGCGAGTCAATGAATTGAAATAAAAAACTATCTTGTAGCGCCTCAATAAACTCCTCAGAATCTGAGTCGCCGATCAGATGCTGCCAATCTATCTTCGGAAAATTAAAATCCCCCATAATGCACACATCGCTAAACCTTGATGCTATTTTCACTTCCTGCCATAAAGATTTACCTTCATTTCTACTCATATTTGGTGGTCTATAAATTACTCCAATAACTATGGTCTCGCTACCTTCGCTAACCTCTACCCAAACAATTTCGTTATCATTATTTAGCGTAATACCTGATTTAGTACAGCATTTTAATGAACTCCTGACAAACTCTGCTATACCGCCGCCCCTCCTACTTGTTCGGTCATATTTAAACAAACTTTATCCCGGTATATCAAATTCTGCTAAAAAAATGCTTGGATTCTGTATTAATCCATGTTTCAGTAAGCGCTATTATGTCTATATTTTCATTGCTAACAAGTGCTCTAAGTTCGTCCATTTTATTACATAAACTCCTACAGTTTGTGTAATATAATCTCAATGTATTTCTTTTACTGGTGTCTGGTGGACCTTCTTTTCTTCTATTAGTATCTATGTGACTGTTGTTATTATCTTGTACTAAGGTATATATTGCCCCACTATTTATATGACTAACTTCTATTACTGCATTGTCACCTATTGTTTCACTGTTATTAATAACATCTAATTTCCTTTCCTGATTATTTTTTCTATCACCTAATTTATTTTGTTTTCTTTTGATGGGGCATTTCCAATTTAAAACCCCACCTCAACTGCTCTATCAACTAACTTTCCTAGCATCCCTATCCCTTTCCTACTTAAATGCACCCCGTCCCTTGCGTACAAGCTATCGTTACCGTAGTAGAGGCTCTAGTTGTCTATGAATGGTAATGACAACTCTTTGCACAGCTTTGCCAGCCAGCAATTAAAACCAATTGCTCTGGACAACCATTCACGTCTGACACCTCTTCTTGGCAAGATAGAGCAAGCAATGGGAATCCCACCCTTCATCCTAATCTTATCTAAGGCTTCCCTATACAACTTACGCAGTTCAACACTGGTAAGCTTTCCCACGTCATTGCTGCCTGCACTAAGTACGACTATGGGTTTATCTCCAAAGTCGTCAATGACGTCCTCCAATCGCTCACAAACTCTACCTATACCTGCCCCGGGGAGACACTCCAGCTTCCTAACTTTGGTGGAGAGATTGTCACCTAAATACCTAACCATAGAGTCTCCAACAACATTGATAAGCTTACACTTACCTTTATTTGTAGTTTCCTTACCTCCCTTACTCGTGTTTTCCTCGCCCCTGGAAACACTCCCAGCCTCGCTATCCTTCACTTCACTTATTCTCCATCACACTCATCAGGTAAGTGATGAACTTGTTGCTGGTCTTGAGTGGGTCCCTTTTCAGCTTGCAGGTCGTTGCACTTGTCGCAACCACTTTCCAGGGAGTTTCACGATCCCTAGGAAAACTAGCCTCACTCTTCTTCTCCACCATGGCTAGTTTCAAGGCCAAGTTTTCATCTTTTAGACATTGAATCTCCTCCTCCACATTGTCCAGCCTTTCCTGCAAAGCAAGACAAAGCTGGAGAACATGGGAGGAGGTAGCAATCTCATCAACACAAGCCATGTTTCACTAAAAAAAAATCACTAGCACCACACTAAGGGGTAAACAGGTTCACTAGCGGTCACTGTGGACGTCCGCACTGGTCAGAGGTCAGTGGGCAACTGAACTGTATATATACAGTATATATATATATATATATATATATATATATATATATATATATATATAAGGTTTGATGTTTGAACATTTCATTTAACATTACAAATATAACCATCATATAAGAAATGGATTTCTGTTTAAAATGGTGCATATTTTTGGAGATATATGATAAATCAATAAATATTAGACACCCGAAGACATTAACTCACTTTTTATTATTACTATTATTATTCCTAACACACTTTAATTCTTACTATAATTATGTTCTATTATGATAATGCCGGAAAGAGCGTTGGAATTGGAAATGTTATTATGTTACATCACTCCGATCATTGGGATTCAGTAGTGATAACTGTCTTGTTTATATCATGAAGCGGTATCAACGTATTCCTGTCCAAGATTGTACAGTTACTCTTAGAAAGTTGTGAACCCGTCATTATATCTGGAAAATACAATATAAACATTTATTTGCAAGTATTACAAAGTAGAGTTTCTTAATTATTCCTATAACTATACACTTGCCTTAATGAATATTTTGTTAAGCATACTCGAATAGAGAAAAGCAAACGAGATATCCAAAAAATAATTTATGAGCCAGTAGGCTGTCGCAGTAATAAATACTTCAGCACCATACGCTACAAACCACCCTAGTTCACCAATAATTAGTGAATACAATATATATATATATATATTTGACCGTCAGGACGATAGCCGACGCTTTAATCAACTACACCACGGATTAAAGCGTCGGCTATCGTCCTGACCGATTCGAACCCCACTGAGAGATTAGAAACATTTAGTGGCTCACGTGTATTTGTGATAAATTTCATAAAAGACCTTATAAATATCGCTTTATTGCCGGAGCAAAATTTGCTACCACTAAAACTCTATCAGAACAAGTCGTAAATTGCTTAAAATACATTAAAAGTACTCATAAAAGATATTGTAATACCATCATGAAAAGAACTGGCATTAACTATTATTGGAGTGTTGACAATTCGTTAGAAGTTATTGATAAAATAAATACCATGCCGAAAGTTACCTCGGTACATAGCTTCGACTTTTCAACTTTGTATACCAATTTGCCTTTAGATTTAGTATATTCAGAGCTTTGCTTTATTATAGATTTGCACTTTGACAGGTTCGTTAGGAATGGTAATTATTTCATAAATGTTTATACATATTTTAATAATGCATCACTTAGCTCTACTCCCACTAGTTCTGTATATTTTGATAGAACTAAACTTAAAGATGCCCTTAAATTCCTCCTTTTCAATACTTATGTTAGATTCGGGCCGTACATTTTCAAACAAATATTAGGAATTCCTATGGGTGGAAATGCTAGCCCTTTAATTGCAGACTTATTCTTGCTTGCTTTAGAATTTAAATATATAAAAGACTTAGTTGACAGTAGCAAGAAAAATAAAATTCCAGAAAAATTAACACTTGCTTAAATGTTAAGTAATAATAGTAGATATATTGATGATATTCTTGTTTGCAATTTGTTAAATTTTAATCAAGTTGCTAAACTTATTTACCCTAATTCTATTCCCCTCACACAATGTAACGTAAATTATAAAGTTGAAAATTTTCTTGATATAAATATAGAGATTGTTAATGAACAGTGCATACTTAAAGTATATCACAAAGTTGATGATTTTAATGTTAACGTAATAAACTTTCCTTTCCCTAGTAGTAATATCGATAGTAAAATAACTTATAACTGTTTTTATTCCCAATTAATAAGATTTTGTAAAATCTGCACTAAAGTAGATGACTTTTGGGCTAGAGCTAGGTTACTATACAGACTCTTAGTGGACAGAGGTTTTGAGGCAAGTAAATTGTTCCATAAATTTAATCTTTTTAGGGTCAATTATTGTGACTGTATTCTAAAATTTGACATCAATAATTTTAATCAAGCATTTTTAACTTGAAGTTTCTTGTATAACCTCTGCTTTACTTTTTGTCTGTATTTATTGTTTATCTTTTTCTTTTTCTTTTTCTATTATTATTATTATTAATATTAATATTGATATTGATGATTTTTTAAATTTATTGTTCTTGTTAAAAGAGTACTCTTTGTTTAAATCTGTTGTTACTTCATATTTTGTAATTATTTGTCTTTATATTATATGTATTCATTGTCGATAGTATCAATTGCTTACTTTTGCGATTTCCTTAGTTTATTTGTGCTATAAATGTAGGTTATTTGTAGGGTAGTTATTGATAGGGGTCACTTGAGGCATGCTATGCTTACAGGTACCTACCCGATAGCACTATCGTTAGTGAGTGCTGTACTGTATTTTATATATTATTTTGTAATAGTATAGATATCTTATCAATATTTGTATTTTGTACTATTTTAATGTCTTGTCATGTTGCAAATTTGATTTTAAATAATATTTTGACATTTAACATATAGTTTCTTTATTCATGCAGAGTTTAGTAAAATTTGCCAGAACGTCCCGGACTTCCCAAACTTGACTACTTCCTTTAACGTGACGATAGTGCGTTGTTATATGTGCGATTAGTTTGCTTGGGAAACAGATTAACTTGCTCATGTAGTAATGTACACCCTAATTGGTGGATTGTGTTCTTTTATTTAATAATTTTCATTTTAGTAAACGTTGTTTCCACATAGCGATTTTGATAATTTAATTTGACTTTATATTGTCCTTGTCCCAATTTTGGTTTGTTTAGTTTGCAAGTTTTACATTTTAATATACTCAATATATATATATATATATATATATTGTGACATACGGAGCCCTGTATGTTAATTTAAGAGTTAGAATTAGAGTTCAAGGAGCCCACTACCCAAAACGGTGAAGCAGACTAGCGAACGAGCGAGTGGGCAAACCATCTCGCCCCATACCTCGATGACCGATGCTATGACGTATGATCGACGCCAGGAGCTGTGAGTGGACCACACACCTGTTATGTGATTCGAGGAGCTATGATTGGAGCCGGCACCACCCGCTGCCTCCTGATTCGTTCCTACACCATCATTGTTTGGTATATAAGACCCGAGTTGTGGGCATTGAAATCAGTCTCATTTGGAGTTGGGGAAGGTGAACTTGCAGCTGGAGGAAGACGGGGTGAAGTATTATAATGGGATTGTGACTGTCAGTCAGATTATATAAATGTGTGTTAAGTGTGTTCGGTGTAAACACTTATGTTATGTTGGTTAGTGAGATATGTGATTGGGAATTAACGTGAACGCTACTATTATGTGTTTAACTATTTGATTGGGAATTAACGTGAACACTATTATTATGTGTTTAACTATTTAATTGGGAATTAACGTGAACGCTACTATTATGTGTTTAACTATTTGATTGGGAATTAACGTGAACGCTATTATTATGTGCTTAACTATTTTAGTTGACTAACTTGTGGACTAAAGCAACTCTTTAAGTAATTGGGTTATGATGAAAGTAATACTATTGTTTTATATTAATACTTACGAGTTCTTTCATTTTCTTTGAATTAAGCTTACATTGCTTAATGGTGCTTAGTACGGTGATGCTATTGTCTCGTATTAGTAATATCGCCTTAGACTTACATGGCTGTGTTAATATTACTTCTAGTGATTTCCTAAGCTGAAGAAAATTCTTTTGCTTCAAAATATTATTTTCATATTATTTGAGTGAGACCTGAATCGAATCTATGAAACGATCCTGTAACTTTATTTACTCATAATCAAACCTCAATGTTACGTGGTTAAGAAATAAATTTAACTAATTATTAAATATATATCTAACTTTTTATGTGACTTTGATATTACTCCTGATGATAATAATAATATAATACTATTAACGTAAGACAAGAACCAAGAATAATTACATTAAATATAAATAAAAGGACATAAGAAAACTATTCATTTCAAAGAGGGTAAGAGACAGAAATATTCTTACTTTAATATTTATCTTTCAAGACTTTTATAAAATTAATAGTCCTTCTTTAGCTATAACTTATTCGGTTCATAACCATAGCCTACTAAGCTTCGGTTAAATAATAATTCTTTATAATACTACATGACTTTAATTAGTTTCAGTATTTTTCATAATTAAAGAGTATCAGTCAATAAAGGATACTAAGTCCTAAGATCCAAAAGGAAAGGAAGCAACAACAGGAAATTATTTTATTAGATTTTACTTTTGTTTTGCCTTCAGCTGACTGATACCTTAATATATATCTCTGTGCTATCTAGATTCATCAAGTTAACCACTTGAGGATCAAGATACGTAACAGAAGAGTGGCGACCTTGCCAGGATTCGTTTCATACAGTTTCACTCAGTTTCATTACCGTTTCACTACTTAAAAACTAAATATTAATCATGCCTCAACTAATTAATGACGAAGATGCTCGAGTTTTCATAGAATCAGAACCCACATCCCCTGATATTGACTGTCTGTCAAAATCTGAACTGAAAGTGCTTGCCTCACATCTCCAATTATCTGTCTCAAACATGTCTAAAGTAGAGGTGGCTCAGACCATAAAAACCCACCTGTTCCCTGTAGAAGGCAAGGAGGGTGACGGAGCAGTTGGTGGGATCCCTAGTAAACCTAGCCAACTTGATGAACAATTGCCACCTGGTTTGACCGGTGATCAAGTACTGGAACTAGCCAGAATAAAGCCCGAACAAGCCAGACTAAATGTTGAACTAGAACTAGCCAGAATAAAAAGCAACGACCGAACAATATGAATATCAATATCGTACGGCTCAACTAAATGTCAATACAAATGCTCCCGAAATTGCTCCCCCTTTGGGATTGACTATGACTAGTGTCATTCCACCTTTCACTGAGGATAATGTGCAGGATTTCTTTGTTTTGTTTGAGGAAGTTGCTGGAGGTATGAAGTGGACAAGAGATCAATGGCCTTTTATGTTACAAACTGTTTTGACAGGGCAGGCTCGAGCCACGTATTTGTCAGAAGTAGCAGAAGTTAGGCAGGATTATGACTATCTCAAAGAAGCTATCTTAAAAACCTATCAATTGCAGCCTGAGGCTTACAGGCAATCTTTCCGTAAAAACCAGAAGAAAGTAGAAGAAACCCATAAGGTATTTGCCAGGACCATGACTAAAACTTTCAATCATTGGGTCAAGAGTAAGAAAGTCACTAGCTACAACGATCTGAAGGAGTTGGTCCTGTTAGAAAATTTCCTATGGAAAATTGATTCTTCTGTATCCTATCATTTAAAGGGGAAAAAGGTAGATTGTCTTGCCGACGCCGCTGACATGGCTGACACATACGTGCTCAACAACAAATTTCGTGGAAAGAAGCCCTACGATAATTCTAGTTCTAATTTTAAGTATCCCAATCACAAATCTGACGGACCCAGTCACAAGCCTATAACGTCTTCCCCAGCTAGCCAAAATAGAAATGTTCCCCCAACTAAAAATGCGACTCAGGGCAATGGTAACAGAGGTGGGCCCCAAAACTAATAGTAATGCTCAAAGAGGGAACTTTCCCGTATCCCCTAAAGTATGTACTTTTTGTGGCATGAGAGGCCACCTAGCTTATCAGTGCTGGGCCAAGGAAAAAACCGAGAGATCGGGGCAGACAGTTGCCGCCGTATCTCAAATTCCATGTGTGCCTTTAATGCAGGGCTCCCGACAGAAGGAGTACCTAGCACCAAATGTTCCTTTAATGCAGGACTCTCGACAGAAGGAGTACCTAGCACCAAAAGTTCCTTTAATGCAGGACTCTCGACAGAAGGAGTACCTAGCAGCTAACGTAAATCATCTAGACAGGGGTGTAGTAGCATGTGTGGTGCAACCCACAAGGGTTAAACCAATAATAATTTCACCATCAGTGCAGGACAGTTACCGTCCCTTTATTTCATCTGGCAACGTGAGATTAAATGGTTGCATGCATGAGGTAAAAATTCTGAGAGACACAGGTTCTACTAGCACCCTCATGGTGAATCCTTACACTGAGTGCCCACCTGGCGAACCAGTTGTAATGAGAGGTGCTGGAGGCCAGTTTTATGCATACTTGGTAAAAGGCGAAATTGAATGTGAGTTACTACAGGGTGAGGCCACCATAGCTTTGTGTAGGTCCCAAGATATCCCTGTGCCTGGGGTAACTCTCCTTTTGGGGAATGATGTAGCAGGTGAGAAGGTCCGACCAGGCCCCATTTTGTCACTTTCCCCTGTTAACGAGCCACTAACCGGTGAGCTCGAAAAGGAGATGCCAACTGTTTTCCCTGTGTGTGCTGACAAACTTTCAATGTCTCAAGTACCGGTAGCAGTTCCCTCAGACAGAAATGTACCGAATGTAAGAGTTGATGAAAGGGATGATGAGAGTGTGAATGATGCTCAAACTGTGCCTGATGATGTGTCTGAGGTGGATTTATCTGACACCTTTATGGCTCATCTTGACCCTAAAGATGACCATGAAACCCCTCCAAATTGTCCTAGCGGCCTGGTAGAGCTACAGAGAGATGATAGTGAATGCAAGGAGTTAGCTGCCAGGTCCGTGAGTGAAGAGGAATGTGAGAAGGAGGGTGGTGAATGTTTCTACCTCAAAGGAGGAGTATTGTGGCGAAGATGGAGACCGCCACACAGACCAATCGATGACGGGGCTTGGGACGTCCATCAAGTAGTAGTCCCCAAACCTTGTCGTAGAGATATAATGGAAATGGCACATTGTATACCATTGGCAGGACACCTAGGTGTGAGAAAAACTCTAGACAGAATCAGAGCCCACTTTTACTGGCCCGGAATGCGTGCAGATGTAGTGGAGTGTTGTAGAGTGTGTGTCACACTTGCCAGATGACAGGAAAACCCAATCAGAAGGTGCCTGTACATCCTCTGGTGCCCTTGCCCGTTTTCGAGAATCCTTTTACTCGGGTGGTAGTGGACATTGTAGGCCCATTGCCTAAGACTTCCCAAGGTAACATTTATTTATTAACTATCATGGACATGGCAACTCGCTACCCAGAGGCTATACCCTTAAGGACTACCTCTGCTCCAACTGTAATCAAGGAACTGCTCAAATTTTTCACCAGAATGGGTTTCCCCCATGAGGTGCAAAGTGATCAAGGAACTAATTTTACCTCTAACATTTTCCAGCAGTCCCTGAAGGAGTTGGGTATCGAGCATGTAAAGTCTAGCACCTACCACCCAGAGAGTCAAGGGGTTCTCGAACGATATCATCAGACATTAAAGGGAATGTTACGTAAGTATTGTACAGAGACCGGAGTTGAGTGGGATAAGGGGGTACCTTTTCTTTTATTTGCTACTCGTGAGGTTCCAACTGAATCCCTGGGTTTTTCCCCTAATGAGCTTGTTTTTGGCCAACCATTATCTGCCAAGTTCAGGGGCCCATATAAGATCATTCGGAGGGTGAGCATTACCGATTATCTAGTAACTACCCCAGACAGGAGAAAGCCCACGCAAGTATTCCATATAAATATGTTGAAGCCCTACCATAGGTCCCCTGATTCCTCTCCTCCAGATTCTCCCACTGTGGCAGTGAATGTCAGGACCTGTGAGCAGCCTGGTGCGGACAAAGTCTTCAGTTCTCTTACTGACTCGCAACAGACTGTTCCAGAGCCTGAAGGTATCCATGCAGACTTTGACTTGTCATGTAGCCTATCCAACTTTCAGTATAATTCAGTGGCTTTGAGGGAACTACCATCTAAACTATGTCATCTTCCCTCTGATCAAGCGAACCAACTAATCTCTGTTTTATCTCAGTCTCCCAATGTGTTCCGTGATACTCCGGGGCTCACTTCTTTGGCCGTGCACGACATCGACTTAGGGGATGCAACTCCCATTAAACTATCCCCCTACCGTGTCTCGCCACAACGCAGGAGTATACTGCAGGTCGAGCTTGACTTAATTTTTTCAAACCAGCTGATCACAAGGGCCTTAAGCCAGTGGAGTAGTCCGGTCATACTTGTGCCAAAGCCAGACGGGAGCCATAGGTTTTGTAGGGACTATAGGCAAGTCAATGCTGTCACAAAGAACGATACCTACCCACTGCCACGGATCAAAGATTGCATTTCCCAGGTTGGCCTCATGCAGCAGTAAGTATAATTTAATGAGAGGATTTTGGCAATTAGCTCTCCCTTGTAGCGAGGTAAATATCATGCTTTTGTAGTGCGCTTTTAAGCCTTCAGCTGTGAGATGCCTTGCAGTTCGAATACCGCTCCAGCTACGTTCCGGCTATGTTCTGATGTGGTACCTGGAGACGTTGCCTACTTTGGGTGATATCCTTATTATATCCTCATTATAATCTTGCTGTTGCCAATCTGGTGGTGAATCTATTTATGTATTATGTTTAATATTATGTACTATACTCCTTAAACTCTTTTCTAGGGGGGAGGTGTGACATACGGAGCCCTGTATGTTAATTTAAGAGTTAGAATTAGAGTTCAAGGAGCCAAACTACCCAAGTGGTGAAGCAGACTAGCGAGCGAACGAGCGAGTGGGCAAACCATCTCGCCCCATACCTCGATGACCGATGCTATGACGTATGATCGACGCCAGGAGCTGTGAGTGGACGACACACCTGTATGTGATTCGAGGAGCTATGATTGGAGCGCGCACCATCACTCGCCTCCTGATTCGTTCCTACACCATCATTGTTTGGTATATAAGACCCGAGTTGTGGGCATTGAAATCAGTCTCATTTGGAGTTGGGGAAGGTGAACTTGCAGCTGGAGGAAGACGGGGTGAAGTATTATAATGGGATTGTGACTGTCAGTCAGATTATATAAATGTGTGTTAAGTGTGTTCGGTGTAAACACTTATGTTATGTTGGTTAGTGAGATATGTGATTGGGAATTAACGTGAACGCTACTATTATGTGTTTAACTATTTGATTGGGAATTAACGTGAACACTATTATTATGTGTTTAACTATTTAATTGGGAATTAACGTGAACGCTACTATTATGTGTTTAACTATTTGATTGGGAATTAACGTGAACACTATTATTATGTGTTTAACTATTTAATTGGGAATTAACGTGAACGCTACTATTATGTGTTTAACTATTTAATTGCGAATTAACGTGAACGCTACTATTATGTGTTTAACTATTTAATTGGGAATTAACGTTAATGCTATTATTAAGTACTTAACTATTTTAGTTGACTAACTTGTGGACTAAAGCAACTCTTTAAGTAATTGGGTTATGATGAAAGTAATACTATTGTTTTATATTAATACTTACGAGTTCTTTCATTTTCTTTGAATTAAGCTTACATTGCTTAATGGTGCTTAGTACGGTGATGCTATTGTCTCGTATTAGTAATATCGCCTTAGACTTACATGGCTGTGTTAATATTACTTCTAGTGATTTCCTAAGCTGAAGAAAATTCTTTTGCTTCAAAATATTATATTTTGCTTTTCATATTATTTGAGTGAGACCTGAATCGAATCTATGAAACGATCCTGTAACTTTATTTACTCATAATCAAACCTCAATGTTACGTGGTTAAGAAATAAATTTAACTAATTATTAAATATATATCTAACTTTTTATGTGACTTTGATATTACTCCTGATGATAATAATAATATAATACTATTAACGTAAGACAAGAACCAAGAATAATTACATTAAATATAAATAAAAGGACATAAGAAAACTATCTATTCATTTCAAAGAGGGTAAGAGACAGAAATATTCTTACTTTAATATTTATCTTTCAAGACTTTTATAAAATTAATAGTCCTTCTTTAGCTATAACTTATTCGGTTCATAACCATAGCCTACTAAGCTTCGGTTAAATAATAATTCTTTATAAATACTACATGACTTTAATTAGTTTCAGTATTTTTCATAATTAAAGAGTATCAGTCAATAAAGGATACTAAGTCCTAAGATCCAAAAGGAAAGGAAGCAACAACAGGAAATTATTTTATTAGATTTTACTTTTGTTTTGCCTTCAGCTGACTGATACCTTAATATATCTCTGTGCTATCTAGATTCATCAAGTTAACCACTTGAGGATCAAGATACGTAACAATAT
>CM064512.1:35182492-35304559 GCA_032716605.1 Paralithodes platypus
CAGCATATACTACCTATAACCGAAGGTGCTTGGTTATGGTATGCAAAGTAAGGTGGTAAGAGAAGTTACAGCTTACGTTACTTTAATCAATAAATGTCAGGCACCCCTGCATGAAAGAAAGTGCACTAAAGTCCTTCAACACTAACAAGGAATCTTCTTTAAATGTTAGATCCTATAAAGATGCTCGTATCGGAAATGGAACCCAAAAAGGCAGGCAGCGGAACAATGCTCGTGCAGGCTATGCACACAAAAAGGCAGAATATATAATGCCGTCGGAGCCAAGAATATCCTAAACACTACAACAATAATAATAATCGCCACGACAATGCAGTATTCCTATCAACAAAAAGAGCCTAAGTCGTTTGTGTCTCCATACATCAAACTAGGCTGCGAAATGCTTGTGTAATCATAAATGGGTATGCATAAAAAAAGAGTAATTAGGTTAATATACTTAACCCCTAACTGTCGGCGAGCAACATAAGTCGAGTTAAATAAAGCTGGACTATGTGGCGGCGCTCGACATAGGTCGAGTGGCAATTTCAGCACTTAATGTTGCTGAGAGAGAGAGACAAGTGGTGGCAGGAGAGTAGCGAGCGTATGACTGCTCCAGACCACCGCGGCGAACCTACTGACACGAATCTCACCTCCCTCCTCCCTCTCTCACTCGCTATATACGGAATTGTATGGGGAAAGTGCCTAATTACATGCTTTTTGCACTCGCGTTGCACGGTTATTGCAAGAAAACTAGCCATCATAAAAGGATCGTTATGGTGTCATTCGAAAGCTCTGTTTATGCCCTTTCAGGGATAGATACTTGTTTTACGTTCTGGGTCTTATTTAGGCATGAAAATGATCACGTAAACAGCCCTATTTTGGCTAAAAACACCCCGCTGGGCGGTACATATAAATAAACCGCATAGGCCGTTCTTAAGGTGTTAATGTCTACTATGATTGATAAAGTCTAGCTAGAGTCAATGATACGAGATACTGGTGCGCATGGCATGCCGCATAGCCTAGTGCAAATCTCAAGTCTGTGCGTCAAATAATACGTTATAGGGAAGGGTAGCTCTCTTGAGAAACCTTAATACCGAAGTATTAAGCGTTCTCCTGGCGTACCTCAAAGACAAACAATCGAGACTAGAACAGTGCAGAATGGTATAGGCAAAAAGCCCTCATTCGTGCATGCTCTACTCTTAATGGCACACAGACTAGAATTTACTCAATCAACTCCAGTTCTCAGGTATGTCGTGCAGCTTTTAACTAAAGCCAGCACTCATAGGAAACAATACCTTATAATATCAGACTCCTAGTCTAGCATTATCTAATCCAGCAGAACACTAATAATTATAGGATGCAGTACTTAAACAATATAAATGCCAACCAATGCTTCGTGATCCACTTATCTTAACAACTAACATACATGGGTTATATCAGACCTTAACGCACAATACAACTGGCCAGCATGAAGCTGATTTTGCAGAGTTAACCAGAGGGGGTATAATATTAATAAAAAGGTGGTGAAAGATATGAAAAGAGAGAGGTAGGCAGAGGAAAAGATTCTCAGGTGCGGAGCAGGGGACAGATAGCAAGGGAAAAAGATGGGTGCGTTCTAGAAACCAGATCTGAGAGAGAGAGTGGCGAGAAACTGTATATATACTCGCACTAGCTCGAGCCGCGTGGGAAAAAAGCGGTTACAAGTCCTCTAGCCACTAGCAAGGGAGCTAACTGCATGGGAAGGACCTCTCTCAACCAACCCCCACGAGGCAGTCAGCCGTGACGTCATCGAGCGGGACAAAAACACTACACGCTCCCTCTCACTCTGTTCTACTCTCTCTCTCTCTCTCCCAGATCCCATCATTACTAGTTAATGATAAAACATATACTTTACAATTAAATATATAAAGCCTTGACATGGGTGAAAACAAAGAGCCTTTCTGGACTGCCCATGACACAAGCTTTCATATGCAATAAAGCACACTCTAATACATAAACTGTAGCCCCATCCACTGCCCTGGCGATCCTAGCGAGTCACTGTAGGACAAGCCATGCGGTTCTAACGGAGTGGTTAACATCACACCCCCCCAAGATTTTTCTCAGAGGCCCCAAGGCTTACAAAAATCTGATGGTTAGAACCCATGCTATATCTCCACTTCCCATCACCCAGCGGCAGTAAAATATCTGGCACAGTTCTTCAACAAAACATTTTTCAAAATTATAACCCTCCCCAACACCATAGGTTAAATTATATGTAGTTATGCTCCTCAAGAGCGAGCTTCTCTAGCCCAGCATTCTGAGAGGAGTGCAACTCAGAATTACTGCTATAACATACTAAAAAAAATCAACTATCAAAGAAAGAGTTTTTATTTGATTTTTATGTTTATAATTTGTTTATTTCGGCTGCACTATAGGGGCAAGCCTAGTTTTTTCTTCTATACCAAACGCTCAACTCCTGCTTTACGACCCAATACGCTGGGCTACAACCGCGAGCCAACAAGCACCTAGCGCAAAATACTATTCAAACTAAAGCAGGAGGCTACCCGTGTGTCAATCTACCCAGGATCATATACCCTTGAACGACCATCTGCAACCACGTTGTCACAACCGGCAATATGGCGTATGTCCAGGTTATATACCAATAACCTTAGTGACCACCTGGTCAGCCTCATATTCCGATTGTGAAACTGGTCCAAGAACTTGAGAGGGTGATGATCTAGGTAAACTACAACGACCGGATCATACGCTGGAACATAGACCTCGAAATGCCCCAGCGCAAGCACAACCGCCAGCAGCTCCTCCTCGACAACAGAGCAGCTCCCCTGGGCCGAATTGTACTTCTCTGAGCAGAAACTAACAGGATGCTCCAGCCCATCATCGTCCTTTTCCACAAGGACGGCACCAGCCCCCACACCACTAGCCTCCATTGCTAGTTGGAAAGGTAGGCTAAAGTCAGGGGCCCTGAGGATCGGGTGAGTGCACAACAGGTGTTTTACTTCTCTAAACACCTTCTCACACTCAGGCGCCCATTTGAACTTCTTATCCTTCCAGTTATCCTCCACCTGAGCTTGAATGTCCTGTTCTCCTTCTCCACCTTGACTGCTAAACGTCATCACAGGCACAGTGAGAGGCTCAGGGGGGTGCCTCCCATACTCCTTCATGGGATTAACATGACATAACTGATTGCGCTTCCGTCTGTCTGGAGTGGCTACCAAGTAATCCAGGTCTGATAGCTCCTCCACCACCCTATAAGGACCAGCGTACTTCGCGGATAAGGGGTGACCTACAAGGGGCAGTAGAATCAACACCTCCTGACCCACGTGAAACTCCCTGAGTTCAACCTTGAGGTCGTACCTGTCCTTCCTGAGGGCCTGAGAGCTAGTCAAATTACGGCCAGCCAACTCCAGACTGCGCAACATCCGTTCTCGACTGTTGAGGACACACTTGAGCATAGAACAAGGTTTTTCTGCTCCCTCCCATACTTCTTCAACCATATGGAGAGGCCCTCTGACACGGTGTCCAAAGACGAGCTCATTAGGGCTGAATCCCAAACTCTCCCCAGGTACCTCCCACACAGCAAACAAAACACATGGCAGGCCAAGTTCCCAATCCCTCCCACTCCCAAAGCAACAACAACGAAGCACAGATTTCAAGGCTGAGTGCCATCGCTCTAACACACCCTGGCTCTCCGGATGATACGCAGATGACACAACCCCAACAATCCCATGCTGCGGCATTGCTTGAACAAAGAGGCTAGAGGTGAAGTTGGGTCCCCGGACTGACTGAATCCCCTGCGGGTAACCATACCGGGAAAAATACACTAGCAAGCTTTGGACCACCGTCTTCGCCGACCCATTTCTCATAGGGTACACATCAGGGTACCTTGTTGCTACATCTCCCGACTGTGCATCACTGTCCTCCTTCAACTCTTTCGTCTTTTTAAGCCCATCCTCTGCCTTTTCCACAACAGTTACTGGGTCTTCTTCAGACTCGATATTTGGTCCTAATACTGAGTCCCCGAGAAGGTCCGTTGATACTAAACTCTCAACCGCATCAACTTTCAACCCCTTCTCGGTACCCTTCCTCCGCTGATCTAAAGATTGTTGACCAGAATGTGACTCCCTGGATGCAGGATCTCCAGTGACAACACATGCCATAGGCTGCACCGGACACTTCTCAACCCACTCCTGCTCCTCCCTACTCACGTCGGCCGGCTTCTCGGCAACGACCAAGGGTGGAGCCTCAGAAGTAGGTCCCGCAAAGTCTTTGCCGAGAAGGAGGTCGACGCCCCCAACAGGTAACTTCTCCACAATTCCTACATCCAGGTCCCGAGTCACACCATCAACTTCCACCTTCATTCTTACAAGCGGGTATGACCTTGTCGCATTAACTCCCTGAACCACAACCACCCGCGCCGTATTGACAGGTTTACCAGTGAAATTTCTCAACAGTGTTTGCGATGCTCCAGTGTCACGCAAAATTCTCACCTCATGTCTTCTACCCCCCCACTCCACACAACCGAGTCCCCTGTGGTCACTAAAGGCATCACGGACAGGGAATAAGCCTTCCGGATCCTTCTGCACTGGCAGTGTATTTACCTCGGAAGAAATGCCTCCAACAAACTCCGATGTCCTCTTGAACACTCCAATGCCGTGAGCAAAAGACACGGCTGCCGGAGGAGGTCGACTAGGGCACTAATTTGCCTTATGACCCTCCTGGTGGCAACTAAAACACATAAATTTCGGTTTCGGCTTATACTGTGATGTAAAAGGCCCCTGACTTTTCACATACGGTGTGGTGTAAGGTTTGGATTCAGTTTTAGTTTCATGGCTCTTCTGTTTAAATGTGTCATTGTTACGGGGAGGGGGAGGATAACGGTCCTTAGCACTTACATCGTACTTCTGTGAGGACCCGCAACCCCGAATCAACGACAGCCGTCGATCAGCCATTTCTGCTGCTTCGACTAGATTTCTTGGGTTTTTCTCCTTCAAGTTCAAAGTTAGATCACCGCCCGTGCTCTTAAAGAACTGCTCCAACATCATTAACTGCTTAATTTCATCAAATGTTGTGACCTCAGATCGGAGCCAGTTCCCCATAGCATCGGACAAGTCCCGGGTGTGTTCCAAAAAGGTGCTATCTCTTCCCTTAGTTACACCCCGGAACTTCAAACGGTACGTTTCTGGTTGTAGTTCGTAAGCCCTCAGGACAGCCTCCTTGAGATCCTCGTACACAATACATGACTCCAAAGGTAACGCATCGTAGGCTTTAAGACCCTTGCCTATTAATCTAGAGGATACAAGTGCTGCCCATTTATTCTCTGGCCACTGGTGTTCCTGGCACTTCTTCTCAAAGCGTGTGAAAAATTCTGTTACACCACTCTCATCAAACACCGGAACCAGTTTCAATAAGTGCGAGAGAGACTGCTCATGAACACGGTTACCAGCCCCAAGTCGCTGTCCCGTTGTCTCCACTCGCGACTTCTCTACATCCATGTCGGCACAGTACCTAGTCGACTCAGCTTGGATTTTTGCTTGACTGATAGTTTTTCTCTCTTCTATCTTGGCTAATTCTAATTGCTGCTGAAGCTCACATGCCCTTTGTTGCTGCTGAATCTGACATTTTCTCTCTTCGATCTTAGCTGATTCTATTTGCTGCTGATGCTGAAGCTTAGCTAATTCGAGCTTAAACAATAATTCTGGAGATAACCCTTGAGGAGGTGAAGGTGCTACAATGTTTGAAATTACCGGTGGTCCCTCCAGGGGCAACCCACCCTGCCAGTCACCACCCAACTGCGGAAGCGTACCCGGGGTCGGCAAACTACTGGGATGGCTGGGAGTCGAGTGTAGGGGAAGCATGGCCGAAGGGCTCTGAGCACTCAACCCATCTCGCTCACCAGTCACCCTGCCCAGTACACACGTTATCAAGTTATCCCTGGTCATGCTGCTAGTAACCGCATGACCGATAGCTGTGGCCAGGCATTGAAGACCGTACCGATACATACCCTCCAACCGCTCGGCAATAACAGGCCATTGCAAAAATATCCTAGCATCCTCCTCACAGTTCACCTGATTAACCATATCATCATACTGCTGTTCCTCAGTTTCGACATTATGTACTGTGTCTCCATTCTCCTCTGATCCGGTATAAGACATGATGCTCACAAAAATTTCCCACCTCAATATTCAGAAAAGAAGTACCCCAAACTCTTATACCTCAATATACACACAAAAATTCTCGGAAATACTCAAGGGCTATACTATGTTGCGAAAAAAAAAATATTCTTGTTGATCCCCGCAAAATATTCTCCAAAACAACAAATGTTCCCTGCTAATAAATGTAGGTTCACCAAATCCTAGGTAAGGTCGCCATTTGTTACGACTGGGGTTCAAATATATCAGGGCTCTTATTCATTGGACTAGTAATGGCATAAATGCTACAACGGAAAGCGCTAGCTCCAACCTCTGATGTATATTCCCAGTGAACAAAGAACACAAATACTCTACAGAGTTCTATATGCAATAATAGGCTATCAAACTCTCAATAAATGTGCGTCTACTCTAGGCTTAATGTTATGTGAAAACAGCCTATTACTACCTATAACCGAAGGTGCTTGGTTATGGTATGCAAAGTAAGGTGGTAAGAGAAGTTACAGCTTACGTTACTTTAATCAATAAATGTCAGGCACTCCTGCATGAAAAAAGTGCACTAAAGTCCTTCAACACTAACAAGGAATCTTCTTTAAATGTTAGATGCTATAAAGATGCTCGTACGGAAATGGAACCCAAAAAGGCAGGCAGCGGAACAATGCTCGTGCAGGCTATGCACACAAAAAGGCAGAATATATAATGCCGTCGGAGCCAAGAATATCCTAAACACTACAACAATAATAATAATCGCCACGACAATGCAGTATTCCTATCAACAAATAGAGCCTAAGTCGTTTGTGTCTCCATACATCAAACTAGGCTGCGAAATGCTTGTGTAATCATAAATGGGTATGCATAAAAAAAGAGTAATTAGGTTAATATACTTAACCCTTATTTAGCGGCGAGCAACATAAGTCGAGTTAAATAAAGCTGGACTATGTGGCGGCGCTCGACATAGGTCGAGTGGCAATTTCAGCACGTAATGTGGCTGAGAGAGAGAGACAAGTGGTGGCAGGAGACTAGCGAGCGTATGACTGCTCCAGACCACCGCGGCGAACCTACTGACACAAATCTCAGCTCCCTCCTCCCTCTCTCACTCGCTACATACTCAATTATGTACTGAAAGTACCGAATTACCTGCTTTTTGCACTCGCGTTGCACGGTTATTGCAAGAACACTATCCATCATACAAGGATCGTTATGGTGTCATTCGAAAGCTCTGTTTATGCCCTTTCAGGGATAGGTACTTGTTTTACGTTCTGGGTCTTATTTAGGCATGAAAATGATCACGTAAACAGCCCTATTTTGGCTAAAAACACCCCGCTGTGCGGTACACATAAATAAACCGCATAGGCCGCTCGTAAGGTGTTAATGTCTACTATGATTGATAAAGCCTAGCTAGAGTCAATGATACGAGATACTGGTGCGCATGGCATGCCGCATAGCCTAGTGCAAATCTCAAGTCTGTGCGTCAAATATTACGTTATAGGGAAGGGTAGCTCTCTTGAGAAACCTTAATACCGAAGTATTAAGCGTTCTCCTGGCGTACCTCAAAGACAAACAATCGAGACTAGAACAGTGCAGAATGGTATAGGCAAAAAGCCCTCATTCGTGCATGCTCTACTCTCAATGGCACACAGACTAGAATTTACTCAATCAACTCCAGTTCTCAGGTATGTCGTGCAGCTTTTAACTAAAGCCAGCACTCATAGGAAACAATACCTTATAATATCAGACTCCTAGTCTAGCATTATCTAATCCAGCAGAACACTAATAATTATAGGACGCAGTACTTAAACAATATAAATGCCAACCAATGCTTCGTGATCCACTTATCTTAACAACTAACATACATGGGTTATATCAGACCTTAACACACAATACAACTTGCCAGCATGAAGCTGATTTTGCAGAGTTAACCAGAGGGGGTATAATATTAATAAAAGGTGGTGAAAGATATGAAAAGAGAGAGAGGTAGGCAGAGGAAAAGATTCTCAGGTGCGGAGCAGGAGACAGATAGCAAGGGAAAAAGATGGGTGCGTTCTAGAAGCCAGATCTGAGAGAGAGAGTGGCGAGGAACTGTATATATACTCGCACTAGCTCGAGCCGCGTGGGAAAAAAGCGGTTACAAGTCCTCTAGCCACTAACAAGGGAGCTAACAGCATGGGAAGGACCTCTCTCAACCAACCCCCACGAGGCAGCCAGCCGTGACGTCATCGAGCGGGACAAAAACACTACGCGCTCCCTCTCACTCTGTTCTACTCTCTCTCTCTCCCAGATCCCATCATTACTAGTTAATGATAAAACATATACTTTACAATTAAATATATAAAGCCTTGACATGGGTGAAAACAAAGAGCCTTTCTGGACTGCCCATGACACGAGCTTTCATATGAAATAAAGCACACTCTAATACATAAACTGTAGCCCCATCCACTGCCCTGGCGATCCTAGCGAGTCCCTGTAGGACAAGCCATGCGGTTCTAACGGAGTGGTTAACGTCACAGCATGTTTAGGACTTCTGAGGTTCTTCTATGTGTGCTCTGTGTGGTACGATGCAGGTGACTGGTGACCTCTGACTTGTGTGGGTCCCTTTTGTCAGTCGCTGAGGACGCGAAAGTACAATTAATCTCTAATCTGTCTGAGGGGAGGGAGACTGCCCGAGCGAGTGATTGTGTTTGTTGTGAGCATCTTAGGAGGTTATACTGGGGTTCTGGTGGCTGAGGTGGGGGTTAAAGTGGTTTGATTGGGTTGGGTGCTGGAGGGTGCAATTTGTGACGAAGGTTGAGGGCAATTGGTGGAGGGATTAGGAAGAAGTGGCAGAATTTGTGGTTTGTGTGGAGATGTCGCTTGACTCTGGGAAAGGGTTTTTGGTGGGTTGTGGGGTTGTTGAGGATTGTACTGTGTCGGGTAGTAGTGTGGGGTGCCTGTGGTGAAGTGTAGAAGGTGTGAGGGTGGTAGGGTTCGTTTGGTCGTGGATGAAGATTGAGGATATAGGGTGTGGGAGGAAGAAGGTGAGAGTGTTTGAGGTGGGGATGCGTGGGGTTGACTGTGGGTAGGAGGAAGAGTATGTGGAAGGGGAGGGGGTGGTACGTTAGCATCGGAGGGTGGGGGTGTTTGAGGTTTGGCGGGTGATGGTGGGTTGTGCATGTGGAGGTAATTGAATGGGGGGGGATGGAGGGGTGGGGGGGGGGGGGGGGGGGGGCGATGCTGAATGTCTTGGGGGAGGCGGAGAAATCGGGGGATGGGGTGGGAATTGGAATTGATGTGGGTAAGGTGGAAATTGGTCAGGAGGTGTGAGGGGAGGTGCGTGCGGTGGATATGAGGGAGGGGATGGCGCAGGCAGGCCGGCCGGGTTAAATATGGGCTGTGGAGGTGGTGAGGGTGTTGGTTGTTGTCTCTGTTTGCTAATGTGTACCTTTCTATCATGGCGATTCCGAAATATTCTGGTCTCTCCATGGTAATTGATGACTACTTGATATGCGTTTGGGATTTTGCTTATTGTGAATGGTCCAATGAATTTGGGTTGGAGCTTATTTTGACTGGGTAGGTTTGCCACCACGACATTGTTGCCAATTTTGAAATGATTTCTCACGTTTTTTTCGTCCAGTGATAGGTCTTGGCAAGCTTGCAACTGATGCAATCTAGCTTTTATGTGCGCGACGGTGGTGTGAGCGTCTGCGGTGGTGGAAGGGGGTGGATCAAGTGGCTAAGGGTGAGTAAGACGTGCGCAACCCCGAATACCTTTGCGTGTGGTGATATACCGTCTTTCTTTGGGGTGGAATTTAACCCCCACTGGATCATTCTAAGTTGACTAGGCCAGTCTTTTGACTAACTGGCGAGGAGTCTTGTGCGTATCTGGTTGTTAATGCTTCTGTGGCTTTTTTCACAGACAGTATTGACCCTAGGCCAGTAAGAGGACGAATGTGAAATGGAGTACCCCAATCTTTTTTGACAAGGCTGCCAAGAAAATTCTGGCACGTTGTCTTTGTTTAGGGCCTGAGGCAGGCTAAAATTGGGGAAAACATGGTTCAGCATGGCGTCGGTAACTGTTTTAGCGCTATGATCTTTGACGGGGATCGTGATGAGGAATCTTTAATATATGTCTACAAACGTGAGGATAAAACAAAATGAGTTAAATACTGTGTCAAGGGATAAGAGTTGCCAGGGCAGAGTGGCATTGATGTTGCTGGAAGGGCCTGAGGTTTGTGATGTGTCTTTACCGCCATTGCAGGCAAGGCAGGATTCTACTGTTGTTTTAGCAAGGGGTTTAAAGTAAATCGTTTTGAATGCTTGCAAGAGTTTCGTATAGCCCAAATGGATAACGTTACCATAGTGAAGGAGTGTGAACGTTTCCTTGGCCTCGTCGGGGCTTAACACGATGTGGCCAGAATCAGTAAAGAAAGAATCTCCTATTCGTGTGAGACTGGGAACCATGTCGGGCGGTAGCCAGTCGGGTTTGTTATCTATGTCCCACATGGAGATGCTGGCTATAGACATGACAGGCACGGCTGCGGAGGTGAGACAGGGTGCGGCCTGGGGCAAGGGGGGGAAGTGGGTAGGCGAGAAAACGCGTCGTCAATCGTGTGTAGTTTCCCTGGCCTATAAGTTATTTCGAAATTAAGCTCTTCTAGTGTGTCCACCACCTTATTATTAATGCGTTCGTGGTTTAAGACGTCCGGAACCATTGTAAAGCATGATGGTCCGTAATAATGATGGTGATCTTGGCACCCAAAAGGTATGACCGGAAATGTTGCAGGGCCCACACTAGTCCTAAGCATTCTGTTACGCTGGCCAGCTTGCCAGAATGTGCTCGTACTCGCTAGCGCTCGCCAGGGCAGTGGAATGGGCTATAATAATCGTAGAACGATGTTCTTTCTTTCCTAGTATTCATGTAGTCACAGCCAGATCAGTGGTGGTCTTTATTCTTGTCTGTGACACATGGAAGTATATTATATCAGTAATAGAGTATAAGATGTATAGTGTGAACTTAAGGAGAGAGAGAACGAAAGAGGCAGCATGGGGGTATTATGTGCGTGTGTATGTACGTGTGACTCCCTCGCTCGGGTGGAGGTTCCCACGCTCCTGATTGGCCGGCGGGCTTGGCTACGTCATAGGACGCTTGCTCTTCATGACGTAGTGGTCTGTGATTGGAGTCCGCTGTCCTGGGAGGGTGGTGCGGGGATCCTTCCCGCGTTTCTCCTGCAGAGCTTGGCATAGCGTGCTTGGTACTAGACGTCCCGTGCAATCTATCCCCCAATCTAACCCCCTATACTACTGTTTCTCTCTCTGAACTTCTTCTTTTCCATTACTTCTCACATTTATTCAATTACTTATCCCTTCTGGTTCTGCATACAACTTCCATAGTCGGCCAGTCGTATTACCAGCACCAGTTCTCCCATACATGTTTTGCACTAGCTTTAGGGATTATTAGTCCTAGTCACATGAGTCATATTATCATTGGGTTGCTTCTAATTGTTGAGTTGTTCTTTGTTACTATTTAATGCTAGACAGTGGAAGGTATCTTTAGTCGTTGTCTGAGTTATGTATATGGTGAGTCAAAGCCTATACGACTTCGACGGAGCTAGGTTCCTGCAACATTTGTGCATATTTTTCCTTTGCGAGTGTAGCAGTATACGAGCGAAGGGCTTTTGCCTACTCTTGCTCGTATGCTCGCTACCTCTTTGTGTTGACCTTTGTGGAACGCCAGGGCAAGACCAGATACTTGAGATCTGGACTTACCAAGAGAGCCTCCAAGTCAATTAACGTAACATAAGGGAAATCTGTTCAAGGGGAGACAGTAGGCTACGAGCATGCTTGCGCTCTGCCTAGCCTCCTGGTATCTTTTGTGCCGCTGCTAGGCTTTATTAGTAATAAAGACAGCATTGTGTTTATTAACTTTATCTGTGTATGCTTTAGGAATTCACATATTATTTTAGCCTAGGTTGATGCTTGGCACACAACCCAGTATGGCTGTTACTTTGGCTAAGGAAGTACTGTTTTGAGAGGCTATTATTAGTGCTGTCACAGAGTTGTTGCACTCCCTTGTTATATATATGTATCCTACTTATTGGTGTATTTAAGATACACGCTTTGGTGTCCTGCCCCTGCATTATGTCTGTTCTATATTAACGAGCATCTTAGAGCATCAGACGTTTCCAGAAGATTCCATATCTGATTGCTGTAGGACTAGACTACCAGTGTTTTCATAGAGCATTGAAGAGTTTAGTGTTGAGTACAGGCTCACACTAAAGTTAACGTAAGTATATATATCTTTATTAAATATTGTTATAGTTTATTCAAGCATTGTTATTACTTAAGAGCATTTTATTAACGTAAAGTACTCCTGTTGTGAGTAGGCTTTGCCATCACCGGAAAGCCTTTGTAGAAGTGCACTAAAACCCACAATTAATTGATACCCCGTTATCCAGGAGATAAACTCTGGAGGGTTTAAGTGTTTTGTTCACCGGCGTAATAGTTCGAGGGTTTGGAATTAGCGTACCGTTGTTGCAGATATAGCCTATCATCTAGTCCAATATTGAGTGCCCTTGTTTATTTTGTAGTGCTGGTCGTAACAAATGGCGACCTTAGACCAGGATATAGTGAACTGAATATTGCAGTTTTTTTTTGAAGAAATCTTATTTCCATTTGGGGTTGAATTTATTTCTCGTATTGTTGGCAGTGGACATTGTTTTGAGGATATATAGAAGTTGTTGGAGTTTATTGGTGACCTAGTATTGCACTCAAGAACATCTTCGAATATTTTTTGTGAATAAAGCTATGCGAGAGTTTGGCTACTTTTGTCTTGACTTGAGATTTTTTGTTGTTGACTCCATCATTTCACTGGACAGGTCTGAACATAGGGAGGGCACAGTGCGAGAGACAGGCGAGGAGGTGGAGAAGGTGGAGTTGTCTAACGGCGTTCGGGTGGTGAACAATGAGGAGGATGCTCGGATTGTTTTGGAGGAGCCTGTGTCGGCGGATCGGGTGTCGGGGCTGGACCGGTACGGACTGCAATGTGTAGCCACGGTCTTGGGGTTGTCCGGTACTAGCGGTTTGTCGAAAGTTGAGCTGGTTACCTGTGTGCTCGGTGGGGTGCATGGGGCTTCGGGTGGAGCGGGAGCTGGGGCACCTTCGGCCCAGCCCCCATTCCACTCGACTCCTATCATGGCGCCCTCTCGGGCTCCGGAGCCGGGTACGTTCCCGCAGGCCGATGCCCGGTGGCGGTTGGGTATACCTCTAGGTGGCTCACGGGGTGGGTCCCCAATAGTAGCACCCCCTCCTCAAGGTTTGTCTGCCGAGATGTTGTTTCAGCTCGAACTCGCCAAACTTGAGCAGCGGAAGCATGAGGCTGAGCTTAAGTATGATTCTGAAATGTATTGTGCCGATGTTGATCTAGAGAAAACGCGTGTAGAGATGACAAGGAACCGGGTCATCCAGGGGGGTCGAGCCCATGACCAGTCCCTGTCGCATCTACTTAAGTTGGTTCCAGTGTTTGATGAGTTAGGAGTTACCGAATGTTTTCTCCGGTTCGAGAAAAAGTGCCAGGAGCACCAATGGCCCGAGGAGAAGTGGGCAGCCCTTGTATCGTCACGTTTGACGGGGAAAGCACTCAAGGCGTATGATGCTTTGCCCCTAGATTCCTGTGTGAATTACGAGGCGTTGAAAGAGGCTGTCCTGAGGGCATATGAGTTGCAGCCAGAGACCTATTGGCTGAAATTTAGGGCTCTTCCTAAAAGAAAGGAGAGTACTTTCCAGGAACACGCTAGAGAGCTGTCAGATGCGTTTGAAAATTGGTTAAGATCAGAGAAGGCAACTACTTTTGAGGCAGTGAAGCAATTAGTATTGTTAGAGCAATTTTGTAAATGTACTGGCAGTGACTTGACTCTTAACCTGAAAGAAAAGCAACCAAAAACTCTACAGGAGGCGGCTGAGCTGGCTGACCTCAGGTTGTCATTCATTCGTGGGTGCGGGTCTGCACAGAGAGCTGAGGCAGGTAACAAGGGGCGTACCCCCCCCCCCCGAATTAATGACACAAATAATTATCCATTTAAGAGTACTGTTGCCAATTACGATCCCAAGTCGAAACCCTTCCCGTTAAAGAAAGGCCAGGGCCCTTACCCACCTCAGGGGAAGTCCAAGAGTGAAGTGGAATGTTTCAAGTGTCATACGAAGGGGCATATTGCGCGCTCATGTCCGAGCACACCGCCTACAGCAGTGGTGTCACTAGTGAGCAACATTGGCGTGTCTTTGAGGCCTTCCACGTTTGCCCGGGGTAAACAGTCGGTTGCGAAGTCATTGCAGGTGCAGAAGCAGCAGGAGGGCTCGTCACCCGTCCGTGATGTTTTTTGTGGTCATAGGGGGCATGGCACTGTAAGGTGGGCTGGTGTGGAGCATAGGCTTGAGTTGTTGCGTGATACGGTGCTCCCCAGACACTTGTTAAGAATTTCACCACCACAACCCGAGCTGCGTTAATAGGCTTTATTAACGCGGCTCGGGTTGTGGTGGTTTAAGGCATCAATGCTACGCGGTCTTACCCGCTGGTCAGACTAGAGCTTGAGGTAGACGGTGTGACACGAGAGTTGGATGTGGGGGTTGTGGAGAAGTTGCCAGTTGAGGGGGTCGACCTCCTTCTCGGTAACAACTTTGCGGTGCTCACTCCCGAGGTTCCACCCTTAGTCGTTGCCGAGAGGGCGGCCGACATGAGTAGGGAGGGACAAGAGTGGCTCGAGAGGTGCCAGGTGACGCAGATGGCCTGTGCTGTCACCAGGTCTCAGTCCGCTCAGGTGTCACAGCCTAATACCCAAGTTCTAGACCAGCGGAGGAAGGGTCAGAAGGAGAAAGTCAAGGCTGGTCGGGTTGAGAGTTTGGATCCAGCGACACTCCTTGGTGACTCGGTACTTGCACCCATGATGAGGTCCAGAGTGGCCACAGAACCTGTCCACCCGAGTGACACGTTAGGGCGTGAGAGCACTCCGCAACAGAGACGTTCCCAGGCGAAGCAGGCAAGGCTTGAGCATCCTAGTATCGGGGGTGGCCATAAGTTGCTTCAGGAGCACTTAGATAGGTTGGCACCCTCGGATATATGTAGGTTGTAAGTGGAAGATCCTGGACTTGAGAGTTGTGGGAATGGAGCTATAGAACTCGACGAGGACGGGGATGCAAAGTCGGGAGATTTGTTTTATGTTGGGGGAATCCTGCACCGCCGTTTTGTGGATCCCAGACGTAGTTGGGATGGTGGGGCAAGAGTGGTTGATCAGCTGGTGGTCCCGGAGAAGTGTCGTGATAGCCTGTTGTGGTTGGCGCATGATATTCCTTTGGCGGGTCACTTGGGAGTAAGTAAAACGTTAGCCTCGTTATCTAGGTTGTTCTGGTGGCCGGGTATTAAAGCTCAAGTTTCGGCCTGGGTGGCGATGTGTGGTACCTGCCAGACGGTGGGAAAGCCGAACCAGAGCATACCTAAGGCTCCGTTGCACCCAGTGCCTGCTATTGGTCCTCCCTTCAGCAAGGTTATCATCGACATGGTAGGCCCTCTGCCTCCCACTAGTGCAGGTAACAGGTTTTTGTTAACCCTCATGGATGTCTCCACTCGCTACCCTGATGCATACCCTATGAGAAATGGCAAGTATAAAACTGTTGTGCGTAACTTGCTGTTGTATTGTTCGAGATACGGGTACCCGCAAAAAATTAAGTCGGACCAAGGTTCAAATTTCACGTCCACTCTATTTAAACAGACCATGCAGCAGCACGGAATCAATACGGTTGTCTCTTCAGCTTATCACCCAGAGAGTCAAGGGGTGTTGGAGAGATGGCACTCTACTTTGAAGAACATGTTGCGGTGCTACTGTACGGAGAATGGCAAGGATTGGGACCTAGGGGTACCGTACGTTTTGGTTGCGGCACGAGAGGTACCTGGGGAGAGCCTTGGGTTTAGCCCCAACGAGCTAGTTTTTGGGCATCAAGTGAGAGGTCCTCTGAGTATGGTAAGAGAGATCTGGGAAGGGACTGTTCCGCCATGTTCTTAATTAAGTATGTCCTCGAGAGTAGGGACAGGATGCTGAAGAGCCTGGAGTTGGCAGGGAGAAACTTGGTAGGTAATCAGGCCTTGATGAAGGATCGTTATGACAAGAAGGCAAAGCTCCGGGAGTTTGTGGTAAGACAGGAGGTTTTGGTCTTATTGCCCTTAGTTGGCCATCCCCTGTCTGCCAAGTTTGTCGGTCCTTACAAGGTCGTGAGGAAGCTATCGGACCTGGATTACCTTGTGGCTACTCCGGATAGGCGAAAGACAAATCAGCTCTGTCATGTCAACCAATTAAAAGAGTTTGTGAGGCGTCCACCTAAGCAGCCTACTGCCCCCCTGTTGGTCTGCAGCGGCCAAGGTGGAGAAGGAGGGGGGGGGGGGGGCCAGTGAGGCCCAGGTGGAGGAAAGTTTGGATTGTCATGTCTCGGCGGATCAGTGGGCGGGGAACACGAACCAGGTGGCTGTGGAAGTGCTTGAGCACCTGCCTGAGCAACAGCGTGCAGCGATCCAGCACCTGTTCTGTTCATACCCCACTGTCTTTGCCTAGCACCCAGGCCTCACAACTCATGCGGTGCACGATGTAGACGTTGGAGACCACCCCCCTTTTAAATCAGTGCCTTATCGTGTACCTCCCATTAAACTTCCGGCTCTCCGAGCGGAATTAGGCTACATGTTGGAGAAGGGACTGATAGAAAAAGGGGCGGTTAGGTGGACATCTCCCGTCACTCTGCAGCCCAAACCAGACGGGAAGGTCAGGTTTTGCATTGACTTCAGGCGGTTGAACGGCTAAACCCCCACCAATGCTTACCCTCTTCCCCGCGTAGATGACAGTGTTGACAAGATCGGGTGTGCACGTTACCTCACCAAGGTGGATCTTGTCAAGGGTTACTGACAGGTGCCGTTGTCTGAGCGGGCGAAGCAGGTGTGCGGTTTTGTGGTGGATGGGAACACTTACCGTTGCAACGTTATGCCGTATGGGCTGAAGAATGCACCTGCAACTTTCAAACGCCTTATGAACGAGTTAGTGGCGGAGATCCCTAACTGTACCGTGTATCTAGATGACGTGATAATCTATGATAATGACTTTGAAAGCCATTGCAAGCACATCGGGCCATTGTTTAGGAAGCTGAGTGAGGCTCATTTGGTGGTCAATCTGGGCAAGTGTGACTTTGTTCGGGCAACCGTGCAGTATTTAGGGTTTGTGGTAGGGTTGGGCCAGGTGTGCCCCCCCTAAACCAAAATACAGGCTATTAACCAGTTCCCCAGGCCGACCACCAAAAGACAAATCATGAGGTTCTTGGGCATGATTGGGTATTACCGCAGATTCATCCGCGGATACTCCTCGGTGTTGGCTCCTCTGACTGATTTACTTGCAAAGACGAAAAAGTTTGGGTGGGCACCTGAGTGTGAGAAAGCATTCTCACTCGTGAAGCATCTTTTGTGCACTCACCCTAAACTCAGGGCCCCAGACTTCTCAAGACCTTTTCAGCTGGCGACAGATGCTAGGGTGTAGGGGCTGGTGCCGTCTTGTTGCAAACAGACACAGAAGGTGTGGAACACCCAGTAAGTTTCTTTTCAAAGAAGTTCAACTCAGCACAAAAGAACTATTCTGTGGTAGAGAAGGAGCTTCTGGCCATTGTGCTGCCGCTCAGGCACTTTGAGGTGTATGTTCCCGCTTTTGGCCCAGTCGTGGTGATTTATACTGACCACTACCCTTTGAAGTTTTTGAATCAGTTCGACAACCGGAATATGAGGCTAACCAGGTGGTCTTTAACCCGCTGAGTGCCAGCCAATTTTGACGGTGTGCTTCTGCCAGTGCCAGAATTTTTTTTTTTTTTTTTTTTTTGGCTAAATCTATCAAGTTGGGAGAGAAAGGAAGGATAATGGTAAAAAAAACACTCCCCTCGCCAGAAATCAGCTCCCCGATGGTCCCGAAAGTAGCTGAAAAGACACTATAGACTATAGAGACTTTTATGGTATCGGAATGTATGGGTGGGAGGGTGGTGGGAGGGTGGTTTTGGGGTTGGTGTGGGGAAAGTAGAAGGGTAATTGACTTGTGTTACACATATGAAGCCGATTGGTGAGGTAGTTTCGCCACCACGGATTTTCCTTTTTTTTTCTTTTATTCCATTCTACGCTAGAAGTGGGTAGTGGGAGGTGGTTGGGGGTGTGGTGGAGGGAAGGCAGAAGGGTAAGAGACTTGTCACACAAATATGGAACCGATTGGTCCAATCGTTTCGCCGCCACAGATTTTCTTTTTTTCTTCTTCTGACGGGACCGACAGTCAGCGAGTGGGTGGAGGAGGGATTTTGAGATTTTTGTGGTGGGTAGCCAAAAGGGTAAGGTACATGTGGTAAAAATATAAAAGCCATAAGTGCAGTCGTTTCGCTGCTACGATTTTTTTTCGGCGAGGACGTATATATACGTCCCTGGCACTGGGCGTGACAACACCCTAGGACGCATATATAGGTCTCTGGCACTCAGCGGGTTAATGTTGCAGGAGTACAGCCTGGATATTCGCCATAATTGCCGGTTGTGACAATGTGATAGCTGACTGTTTGTCCAGGATGGATGACCCAGGGTAGATCACCACAGGTGTGTCGTGTTGAGTGGAGAAAAATTAGGCTTGCCCCTGTAGTGCAAAGCCGCCAAAAACACTATTAAAAATAATACAAAAACCTCACATAAAAACTCTTTCTTTTTGATAGTATATAAGTGCAGTATGTTACAGCAAGAATCTAAGACATGCTGAGTTTTTGTCTTAGTAGGCTAGGCTTGTTGAAGCTTGCTCACTGACCGTAATATGTTAAGTGATACTATTCTTTTGGGGAAGTGTTGTGTAGATTTTTTTTATATAATGAAGTGTTTTATGTTGTGATTGTGCCTTGTTTTCACAACTTGGGGGAGTAGCTAGGTGAGGCGGGGTTTATGAGCATTCTGTCTGGTCAGATGTGGCGTTTACCTGAGGTTAAAACGTCCAACATCTTGGGCGGGGTGCTACACTGGCCAGCTTGCCAGAATGTGCTCGTACTCGCTAGCGCTCGCCTGGGCAGTGGAATGGGCTATAATAATCGTAGAACGATGTTCTTTCTTTCCTAGTATTCATGTAGTCACAGCCAGATCAGTGGTGGTCTTTATTCTTGTCTGTGACACATGGAAGTATTTTATATCAGTAATAGAGTACAAGATGTATGGTGTGAAGTTAGGGAGAGAGAGAACGGAGGAGGCAGCGTGGGGGTATTATGTGCGTGTGTATGTACGTGTGACTCCCTCGCTCGGGTGGAGGTTCCCACGCTCCTGATTGGCCGGCGGGCTTGGCTACGTCATAGGACGCTTGCTCTTCATGACATAGTGGTCAGTGATTGGAGGCCGCTGTCCTGGGAGGGTCCTCTGCGTTTCTCCTGCAGAGCTTGCCATAGCGTGCTTGGTACTAGACGTCCCTTGCAATCTGTCCCCCAATCTAACCCCCTATACTACTGTTTCTCTCTCTGAACTTCTTCTTTTCTATTACTTCTCACCTTTATTCAATTACTTATCCCTTCTGGTTCTGCATACGACTTCCATAGTCAGCCAGTCGCATTACCAGCACCAGTTCTCACATACATGTTTTGCACTAGCTTAAGGGATTATTAGTCATAGTCACATGAGTCATATTATCATTGGGTTGCTTCTAATTGTTGAGTTGTTCTTTGTTACTATTTAATGCTAGACAGTGGAAGGTATCTTTAGTCATTGTCTGAGTTATGTATATGGCGAGTCAAAGCCTATACGACTTCGACGGAGCTAGGTGCCTGTAACCTTTGTGCATATATTTCCTTTGCGAGTGTAGTAGTATACGAGCGAAGGGCTTTTGCCTACTCTTGCTCGTATGCTCGTTACCTCTTTGTGTTGACCTTTGTGGAGCGCCAGGGCAATACCAGGTACTTGAGATCTGGACTTACCAAGAGAGCCTCCAAGTCAATTAACATAACATAAGGGAAATCTGTTCAAGGGGAGACAGTAGGCTACGAGCATGCTTGCACTCTGCCTAGCCTCCTGGTATCTTTTGTGCCACTGCTAGACTTTATTAGTAATAAATACAGCATTGTGTTTATTAACTTTATCTGTGTATGCTTTAGGAATTCACATATTATTTTAGCCTAGGTTGATGCTTGGCGCACAACCGAGTATGGCTGTTACTTTGGCTAAGGAAGTACTGTTTTGAGAGGCTATTATTAGTGCTGTCACAGAGTTGTTGCACTCCCTTGTTATATATATGTATCCTACTTATTGGTGCATTTAAGATACACGCATTGGTGTCCTGCCCCTGCATTATGCCTGTTCTATATTAACGAGCATCTTAGAGCATCAGACGTTTCCAGAAGATTCCATATCTGATTGCTGTAGGACTAGATTACCAGTGTTTTCATAGAGCATTGAAGAGTTTAGTGTTGAGTACAGGCTCACACTAAAGTTAACGTAAGTATATATTTCTTTATTAAATCTTGTTTTAGTTTATTCAAGCATTGTTATTACGTAAGAGCATTTTATTAACGTAAAGTACTCCTGTTGTGAGTAGGCTTTGCCGTCACCGGAAAGCCTTTGTAGAAGTGCACTAAAACCCAGTTAATTGATACCCCGTTATCCAGTAGATTAACTCTGGAGGGTTTAAGTGTTTTGTTCACCAGCGTAATAGTTCGAGGGTTTGGAATTAGCGTACCGTTGTTGCAGATATAGCCTATCATCTAGTCCAATATTGAGTGCCCTTGTTTATTTCGTAGTGCCGGTCGTAACAATTCTGTCTTTGTTGCATCATAGTTTATTTCTGCCTAGGTCAGTGTGCGGCTGGCGCATGTTACAATGTTTAACGAAATTAGCTTAATGACCTTATATTTGACCTTGACTGGTGACCTTGACCTTTCATATGGAATGTTATAGTTTCTTGTAAGACCATGGCCTAGGTATTCCGAATATACATGATAAATCTAGTGAAAATCTAACAGTTTGTATAAGAAATAATAGAAGAATTCTTATTTTGACCTTTGGCATTGACCTTACCCTTTAGAATATTTATCTGAAATGTTGTCAATATGATATCAAACTAACCTGTTGCATATATTGTACAAATTAACACATTTGAGTAAAAACTAAAATATATGAAATATTGACCATATATTTAACCTTGACCTTTAACCTTAACCATTAGATTAAATTGAAAATTTGTTTTCGACTAACCATCGAATTGACCAAATGGATATATATATGTTAAATTTGGTGAAAATCCATTGAACCGTCTAGGAGGAGTTTCCGGACAGACAGACGGACGACGACTATGGGCGACGACGACTACGACGGACAAGCTGACTGGTGGTGCACAGCATATGGACGGGATCTGTGTGCACGATACCACTCTGCTTCACAGAGTTGATTATCCCTTAATCCTTCCAACCCTCCAAACAACCCACGCATACCATGTTACCGCTGAGCATAAAATGTTCAATCACGGAACACAATAGAAAGGACATACAGAGATGAGGAAAAAATACATGGCTTTTCAATTAAGTAATATATATACCCATAAGTTGAATTAAAGGTTCGGTTATCACGAATATAAACCTGTAAACACCGAAAACAAATGAGAACGACAACGTGACGCCGGATTAAAACGTAATCGCATCAGTATAATACCGTTTGAATTGATGATGCCAAACCAAATCCTCGTTATGTCTTTATTGCCGGAAGCACAGCACCTTAACCCCTTACGGACGGGGATATTTGTGATTTCTACTACCTGTGTGGCAGGCATATTTACCCTAAACGAGCTTCATTCCATGATCTTATTCATGCATAAACAAGAGCCAAAGCGTAATACAATTAGCCGTGAAAGGTCGATAATAGAGCTTTCCAATGACACCAGAATCATCCTTCTACGACCACGGGTTCTCTTGCAATGATGTTGCAACACGAGTGCAAAAACCCTAAAATACAGTAATTTCCTCAGAATATCCTTGCATTCGAGAGGCCAGGGATGTGTAGAGGTGTGGTGGGGTTGTCAGTGGCGGGACTAGGTCCACGCCAAATGGTAAGAGCCCGCCTGCGGTCCTCCCACCCCGTGGACTCTCTCTCAGCGCCGATAATGTGCTCAAAATCCCGCCCGAAAATTATCGGGACCCGCTGAATAGGCCATGGTTCTCTCACCCGACAATTGTCGGGACCCGCGGATTGAGTGTTAACATGGTTATCACCTGTAGGAATAAAGGTTGGAAGCAAAAACAAAATCCTCTGTATTTTAGTCTACATGGAGTTTGGCCGGTAATAATAATTATGGACACTGTTAGGATGTGTTAGCTAAACGGTAATTTTATATTATGATTTTGGTCTCAGGGAACTATGTTGGGAGGATATTATACCTACACTTCAATCAGTTTGGTTTTCGTTTTCTTGCACATTATATATAGAAACTTGTGACTCAATTTTAATGTTACTTGGTAATTATCCCTCAATCAATCCTTCCTTCATCCTAAAAGTTGTGCTGTTTTAAACTTTGTGTGTCAAGGCATTTTTACACCAACGTACCTTAAATTTGGTTCTGTCATCCTTTGGCTTTTGGGGAAGACACTTGTTACAGCCTTTTATCTCCTGAATACACATAGACATTACATTCGTTTAGTTAGCTTTGCTAAGGTTTCAGTTTCGTTCGCAGACAACCGCTTCTGCTTAATATATATACCGTAGTGTTTTTTGTTTTAAACAAATCAACGTATAGGTCTACACATAGTTTGAAATCAAGTAAAGATATATAAGTTTAGCCAATTTGAAATTACCATGCACTTTATTCCATTTTTACAGATGATCGTGGATGACTTTGCTATTATATGCCCTAAATCAAACAATGAAGTTACCACTAACGTATTCAGTTCAGGTATATAAGCTCAAGCAATACTACACACATGTCCTCAACGGACAAGGTCATAGATGATGGTTAAAGATCAATAAAACAAATACTGTAGAATGTAATATATATATATATATTATATATTATATATATATATATATATATATATATATATATATATATATATATATATATATATATATATATATATATATATATATATATAAGTCTCACAAGGAAAAGGAGAACCAGCGTAGTAGCGAACATCTTATCTTTATTGGTTACCAAACGTTTCGGAGAAAACAGTCTCCATCTTCAGTGAATATAAAATAAATGAAAGTTTACATAAGAAATAAAACAAATAATAACATATGGATGTGAAATATCAAGCAGTAAGGTTCGTATGAATATGAACCGAGAAGAGCTAAACATAATAAAACAAAAACTATGTATTAAGAGAACAGCATTAAGCTAAACTTAAACAAATAATACTAATACGAGAGGGTATACAATAAAGTACGAACAGAAAATGGAAGGATATTTACCGAGTGAAAAGAGGTGTTGCAGTGGCCGTGTTGTTCAGGCTAGGCTTTAATTTATTTATATAGATTGATTCTGAGGTGATAAGGTCACAGCGTGAATGGCATGTGGTTAGTATCTGGAAGTCTGTGGAAGAGAAAGGGTGATCAAACTGGTGAGAGTGATCGCGGATAGCAGAAGTGGAAGGCTTAGAAATCAACCTGCCTGTTCGAATGAATTTACCTTGGTGCTCCCGGATACGGTGAAGCAACCAACGTGAGGTGCAACCCACGTATCTAGCAGTACAGCTAGAACAGGTGAACTGGTAAACCACATTGGAATGGAGGTTCATAGGAAGAGAAGAAGTATGTTTGAGGAAATTTCCTATAGTGTTATTATTAGAAAAACTAATTTGAAATTGATATGTGGGTTGCAGTTGCGAAGAGTTTTTTGGAGTGATTTCCTAATTTCATAGCTAAGTGGCCCTAAATATGGGAGTTTAAAATATCTAGTGTCTTTTTGTACGGTTTTAACTGGGGCGGGTGGGCAGAGCTTAGAGTTAAGAAAATGGTTCAGGAATTTGTTAAACATATGAGTGGGGTATTTATTATTAGTAAAGAAGTTTAGAAGGAAATAGGTTTCAGAGTGAAACGAAAGCCAAGATGAACAGGAATTGTATGCTCTGTTAAGAAGAGTCATGATACTGTTGGTTTTATATTTAAGAGGTATGAAACTTAAGAAATTTGTACCTAGACCGGTAAAGTTTCTCCGAAACGTTTGGTAACCAATAAAGATAAGATGTTCGCTATTACGCTGGTTCTCCTTTTCCTTGTGAGACTTCGATTCCCAAGAGGAAGCTCCTTTGCAGAAATTATATATATATATATATATATATATATATATATATATATATATATATATATATATAAATATATATTCAAACAGTTGTATGCTGCCTGTCTATCAATGTATTAGATAATTTCTAGTCACATAATAATTGTAATAGGCCATATAAAGGCACAAGGACAAAGCTAAATCCAAATTGCACGTACTTTGGTATGTATGAGGGCACAATTTATTAAAACAAACAAGATAAGGTTAATGTCACAGGTAACAGATCGACAGATCTGAGTGGAATCTGCCGGTTGTTGTCTAGTCGGCGCTCTGCAGACCCCCGTCTTCCCATGTTGACCTCTGATCGTTTTGGTGAGGTCAGTCCTCATGGTGTTAGTGAGTTGGGCCTATCATTAGGCCTTATAATTAGTGTTGGGTGTGAGAGGGATCTGCCTTATATGAGCCGATCGGCTTTCTGCAGACTCCCGTTTTCTTATGTTCTTATGTTCTTAAGTCTTAAATGTTTGATTAAATCTAATGATATACTAAATTTAGCAAAATATGGTCTAAACAGAAAACATATTTAAGCATATCTATTAATAAGTGTATTTTGAGATCACAATTATGTTATAAAACAATACGGTATATGGTGTGCATTGTATCAAGAACAAAAAATTCCAATCCCAACACAAAACAAATCCTGTAGAGTCAACGTATGTCTTTAGTTTTGTTCAGGAGTAGTATATGCCTAGGTCAAGATATGAGAACAATATTATAGTTGTCCAGATAGCCCACTACATTTGAAAATCCTTGTACACTTTTTGAAGTGAGCGAAGCTCGAGCGAGCCTTGATAAAAGCTGCAGGGTCGTCAATATTCAGGACAATGGTCCAAGAAAGGTCAGTCCTGGAAGAATGTGGCTGTATACACCCTGCTGCTGCTGCTGCTCTGAGGGGGAGAACACCCGGTTATCAGGAGGCCATATATGAAGAATGTGGCTGTATACACCCTGCTGCTCTGAGGGGGAGAACACCCGGTTATCAGGAGGCCATTATATGAAGAATGTGGCTGTATACACCCTGCTGCTGCTGCTGCTGCTCTGAGGGGGAGAACACCCGGTTATCAGGAGGCCATATATGAAGAATGTGGCTGTATACACCCTGCTGCTGCTGCTGCTGCTCTGAGGGGGAGAACACCCGGTTATCAGGAGGCCATTATATGAAGAATGTGGCTGTATACACCCTGCTGCTGCTGCTGCTGCTCTGAGGGGGAGAACACCCGGTTATCAGGAGGCCATATATGAAGAATGTGGCTGTATACACCCTGCTGCTGCTGCTGCTGCTCTGAGGGGGAGAACACCCGGTTATCAGGAGGCCATATATGAAGAATGTGGCTGTATACACCCTGCTGTTGCTGCTGCTCTGAGGGGGAGAACACCCGGTTATCAGGAGGCCATTATATGAAGAATGTGGCTGTATACACCCTGCTGATGCTGCTGCTGCTCTGAGAGGGAGAACACCCGGTTATCAGGAGGCCATTATATGAAGAATGTGGCTGTATACACCCTGCTGATGCTGCTGCTGCTCTGAGGGGGAGAACACCCGGTTATCAGGAGGCCATATATAAAGAATGTGGCTGTATACACCCTGCTGCTGCTGCTGCTGCTCTGAGGGGGAGAACACCCGGTTATCAGGAGGCCATTATATGAAGAATGTGGCTGTATACACCCTGCTGATGCTGCTGCTCTGAGGGGGAGAACACCCGGTTATCAGGAGGCCATATTTATATAATCGAGTTATATCCCTTCGATCACTAACAAGTCGTAATAACTACTTTATTTGAATCTTTTTATTTGTATGAACAAATTTGAGTATTTTGAATATTCTATAAAACTTCTAACTCAACGAGGGGAATACAGATTCACATATTATGTGAATTTGTATTTCCCTCGTGCATATTACTATTATGGATTGTGAGTGAACATGTGGTATAGGTAGCGCCAACGAACTTGACATAAATATCGATCCTTTACCTCTTCGTAACTCAAAAGGACCTTGAGCAAACTGTCTGTAATTATCCACACCTATTTCCTGGTGGACTCTTCCCAAATAGCAGAAATGTCATCCCTAGCTGACTTACAGTGGTAGCTCTACACTACCACTGTACACATTCTCCTATAATTTGAATACCATAAATCGTCACTACCCTCGAATTTGTTATATATTTAGACAATGAAGTTATACAATCATGCTCAAAAGTTTTGCTCTGCCTTCATACCTTCAACTTTGGTAAACAAAGAATTCAGATGGGACATTCTCCTGCCAAAAAATGTACACAACTTATCTTGAAGGAGGGCCCTGAGGGTGTTTTTTAAAGCTTAGCCCTCTGAGGATCCTGACACCTTTTAGCAGTTTCTTTTGGCTGTTGTTAGATGACTGTATACAGCTTAGGAAAGGCATCTAGCAATTTGATGGGTAAAGTCGATCTCAATTACCCTTTTAACTCACGCAGACTTTACTTAATGAAATCGTCTAGTAATTGCCAGAATAAAGTGTCAAAATGCGTCCTAATCCTCAAGGGGTTAACTACTACCACTTATAACTACAGTCAGCTGTGCCAATGTTGTTATCGCTTAGGTGTTCTGCACTGTGGACTGAAGGTGTTTATTGCCGTACGTTCCTCCTACATATCGTGGATGCGATAGAGACATTGCATGTGTGGTATGAAATTTGTCCTGTTTTCTATCTGTTTCTTATCTATCTTATCTACATCTCGTCATTTCGTACCTATTGTTCTTTTCGAATCACCCGCGCAGTTGTGGAGCGCCCTGGTGGGTTGAATTGGTACTAAAATATATCTATAAGTCTTAAACGGCTAGTTATTATTTATCCATTGACATTGATTTACAATATTAATATATTGTATATATTATATATAAGCTTTGGATAGAGCTTGATCGTCTCTATTATAATATTATGTGAGACGTCCACCTGTGCGACTTGCGCAAGGCGGGAAATACGTTAGGTCCCTGATGATAACCCTGGCCCACTAGCAGTCCTCGCCAGTCCACAGACAAGACAACATCTATTCCAACTTTCTTGTGTTTATCATTTCGTTGTGCATTAAGTGCCAACGTAATGTATATACTTTGTTTATTATTTGAGTGAATCATATTAAGCTTTATCTTAGTACTGTATGAATATTAACTTAACGTAATCTGATCATTGTTGTGTTTAGTTAAAGGAGCTACGTATATGAGTGCCCTTTTCTAACCCACACTATATTTAGGCCATTTGCTTGTTTAACTATTCTCTTGTGATTCCCGCCTTCAATACCGATAATCTTATATTTGAACTCGATCTAATTTCAGTCTAATTGCTCATAGTCATAGAGAATTAGTTATATGGTGCCCAGACCCGGGAACTTGAAGTAATTTAGTAGCAAGATCGGGTGTGCACGTTACCTCACCAAGGTGGATCTTGTCAAGGGTTACTGACAGGTGCCGTTGTCTGAGCGGGCGAAGCAGGTGTGCGGTTTTGTGGTGGATGGGAACACTTACCGTTGCAACGTTATGCCGTATGGGCTGAAGAATGCACCTGCAACTTTCATACGCCTTATGAACGAGTTAGTGGCGGAGATCCCTAACTGTACCGTGTATCTAGATGACGTGATAATCTATGATAATGACTTTGAAAGCCATTGCAAGCACATCGGGCCATTGTTTAGGAAGCTGAGTGAGGCTCATTTGGTGGTCAATCTGGGCAAGTGTGACTTTGTTCGGGCAACCGTGCAGTATTTAGGGTTTGTGGTAGGGTTGGGCCAGGTGTGCCCCCCCTAAACCAAAATACAGGCTATTAACCAGTTCCCCAGGCCGACCACCAAAAGACAAATCATGAGGTTCTTGGGCATGATTGGGTATTACCGCAGATTCATCCGCGGATACTCCTCGGTGTTGGCTCCTCTGACTGATTTACTTGCAAAGACGAAAAAGTTTGGGTGGGCACCTGAGTGTGAGAAAGCATTCTCACTCGTGAAATATCTTTTGTGCACTCACCCTAAACTCAGGGCCCCAGACTTCTCAAGACCTTTTCAGCTGGCGACAGATGCTAGGGTGTAGGGGCTGGTGCCGTCTTGTTGCAAACAGACACAGAAGGTGTGGAACACCCAGTAAGTTTCTTTTCAAAGAAGTTCAACTCAGCACAAAAGAACTATTCTGTGGTAGAGAAGGAGCTTCTGGCCATTGTGCTGCCGCTCAGGCACTTTGAGGTGTATGTTCCCGCTTTTGGCCCAGTCGTGGTGATTTATACTGACCACTACCCTTTGAAGTTTTTGAATCAGTTCGACAACCGGAATATGAGGCTAACCAGGTGGTCTTTAACCCGCTGAGTGCCAGCCAATTTTGACGGTGTGCTTCTGCCAGTGCCAGAATTTTTTTTTTTTTTTTTTTTTGGCTAAATCTATCAAGTTGGGAGAGAAAGGAAGGATAATGGTAAAAAAAACACTCCCCTCGCCAGAAATCAGCTCCCCGATGGTCCCGAAAGTAGCTGAAAAGACACTATAGACTATAGAGACTTTTATGGTATCGGAATGTATGGGTGGGAGGGTGGTGGGAGGGTGGTTTTGGGGTTGGTGTGGGGAAAGTAGAAGGGTAATTGACTTGTGTTACACATATGAAGCCGATTGGTGAGGTAGTTTTGCCACCACGGATTTTCCTTTTTTTTTCTTTTATTCCATTCTACGCTAGAAGTGGGTAGTGGGAGGTGGTTGGGGGTGTGGTGGAGGGAAGGCAGAAGGGTAAGAGACTTGTCACACAAATATGGAACCGATTGGTCCAATCGTTTCGCCGCCACAGATTTTCTTTTTTTTTTCTTCTGACGGGACCGACAGTCAGCGAGTGGGAGGGAGGAGGGATTTGAGATTTTTGTGGTGGGTAGCCAAAAGGGTAAGGTACATGTGGTAAAAATATAAAAGCCATAAGTGCAGTCGTTTCGCTGCTACGATTTTTTTTCGGCGAGGACGTATATATACGTCCCTGGCACTGGGCGTGACAACACCCTAGGACGCATATATAGGTCTCTGGCACTCAGCGGGTTAATGTTGCAGGAGTACAGCCTGGATATTCGCCATAATTGCCGGTTGTGACAATGTGATAGCTGACTGTTTGTCCAGGGTGGATGACTCAGGGTAGATCACCACAGGTGTGTCGTGTTGAGTGGAGAAAAATTAGGCTTGCCCCTGTAGTGCAAAGCCGCCAAAAACACTATTAAAAATAATACAAAAACCTCACATAAAAACTCTTTCTTTTTGATAGTATATAAGTGCAGTATGTTACAGCAAGAATCTAAGACATGCTGAGTTTTTGTCTTAGTAGGCTAGGCTTGTTGAAGCTTGCTCACTGACCGTAATATGTTAAGTGATACTATTCTTTTGGGGAAGTGTTGTGTAGATTTTTTTTATATAATGAAGTGTTTTATGTTGTGATTGTGCCTTGTTTTCACAACTTGGGGGAGTAGCTAGGTGAGGCGGGGTTTATGAGCATTCTGTCTGGTCAGATGTGGCGTTTACCTGAGGTTAAAACGTCCAACATCTTGGGCGGGGTGCTACACTGGCCAGCTTGCCAGAATGTGCTCGTACTCGCTAGCGCTCGCCTGGGCAGTGGAATGGGCTATAATAATCGTAGAACGATGTTCTTTCTTTCCTGGTATTCATGTAGTCACAGCCACATCAGTGGTGGTCTTTATTCTTGTCTGTGACACATGGAAGTATTTTATATCAGTAATAGAGTACAAGATGTATGGTGTGAAGTTAGGGAGAGAGAGAACGGAGGAGGCAGCGTGGGGGTATTATGTGCGTGTGTATGTACGTGTGACTCCCTCGCTCGGGTGGAGGTTCCCACGCTCCTGATTGGCCGGCGGGCTTGGCTACGTCATAGGACGCTTGCTCTTCATGACATAGTGGTCAGTGATTGGAGGCCGCTGTCCTGGGAGGGTGGTACGGGGATCCTTCCCGCGTTTCTCCTGCAGAGCTTGCCATAGCGTGCTTGGTACTAGACGTCCCTTGCAATCTGTCCCCCAATCTAACCCCCTATACTACTGTTTCTCTCTCTGAACTTCTTCTTTTCCATTACTTCTCACCTTTATTCAATTACTTATCCCTTCTGGTTCTGCATACGACTTCCATAGTCAGCCAGTCGCATTACCAGCACCAGTTCTCACATACATGTTTTGCACTAGCTTTAGGGATTATTAGTCATAGTCACATGAGTCATATTATCATTGGGTTGCTTCTAATTGTTGAGTTGTTCTTTGTTACTATTTAATGCTAGACAGTGGAAGGTATATTTAGTCATTGTCTGAGTTATGTATATGGCGAGTCAAAGCCTATACGACTTCGACGGAGCTAGGTGCCTGTAACCTTTGTGCATATATTTCCTTTGCGAGTGTAGCAGTATACGAGCGAAGGGCTTTTGCCTACTCTTGCTCGTATGCTCGTTACCTCTTTGTGTTGACCTTTGTGGAGCGCCAGGGCAATACCAGGTACTTGAGATCTGGACTTACCAAGAGAGCCTCCAAGTCAATTAACATAACATAAGGGAAATCTGTTCAAGGGGAGACAGTAGGCTACGAGCATGCTTGCGCTCTGCCTAGCCTCCTGGTATCTTTTGTGCCACTGCTAGACTTTATTAGTAATAAATACAGCATTGTGTTTATTAACTTTATCTGTGTATGCTTTAGGAATTCACATATTATTTTAGCCTAGGTTGATGCTTGGCGCACAACCGAGTATGGCTGTTACTTTGGCTAAGGAAGTACTGTTTTGAGAGGCTATTATTAGTGCTGTCACAGAGTTGTTGCACTCCCTTGTTATATATATGTATCCTACTTATTGGTGTATTTAAGATACACGCATTGGTGTCCTGCACCTGCATTATGTCTGTTCTATATTAACGAGCATCTTAGAGCATCAGACGTTTCCAGAAGATTCCATATCTGATTGCTGTAGGACTAGATTACCAGTGTTTTCATAGAGCATTGAAGAGTTTAGTGTTGAGTACAGGCTCACACTAAAGTTAACGTAAGTATATATTTCTTTATTAAATCTTGTTTTAGTTTATTCAAGCATTGTTATTACGTAAGAGCATTTTATTAACGTAAAGTACTCCTGTTGTGAGTAGGCTTTGCCGTCACCGGAAAGCCTTTGTAGAAGTGCACTAAAAACCCAGTTAATTGATACCCCGTTATCCAGGAGATTAACTCTGGAGGGTTTAAGTGTTTTGTTCACCAGCGTAATAGTTCGAGGGTTTGGAATTAGCGTACCGTTGTTGCAGATATAGCCTATCATCTAGTCCAATATTGAGTGCCCTTGTTTATTTCGTAGTGCCGGTCGTAACAATTCTGTCTTTGTTGCATCATAGTTTATTTCTGCCTAGGTCAGTGTGCGGCTGGCGCATGTTACAATGTTTAACGAAATTAGCTTAATGACCTTATATTTGACCTTGACTGGTGACCTGGACCTTTCATATGGAATGTTATAGTTTCTTGTAAGACCATGGCCTAGGTATTCCGAATATACATGATAAATCTAGTGAAAATCTAACAGTTTGTATAAGAAATAATAGAAGAATTCTTATTTTGACCTTTGGCATTGACCTTACCCTTTAGAATATTTATCTGAAATGTTGTCAATATGATATCAAACTAACCTGTTGCATATATTGTACAAATTAACACATTTGAGTAAAAACTAAAATATATGAAATATTGACCATATATTTAACCTTGACCTTTAACCTTAACCATTAGATTAAATTGAAAATTTGTTTTCGACTAACCATCGAATTGACCAAATGGATATATATATATGTTAAATTTGGTGAAAATCCATTGAACCGTCTAGGAGGAGTTTCCGGACAGACAGACGGACGACGACTATGGGCGACGACGAGTACGACGGACAAGCTGACTGGTGGTGCACAGCATATGGACGGGATCTGTGTGCACGATACCACTCTGCTTCACAGAGTTGATTATCCCTTAATCCTTCCAACCCTCCAAACAACCCACGCATACCATGTTACCGCTGAGCATAAATGTTCAATCACGGAACACAATAGAAAGGACATACAGAGATGAGGAAAAAACACATGGCTTTTCAATTAAGTAATATATACCCATAAGTTGAATTAAAGGTTCGGTTATCACGAATATAAACCTGTAAACACCGAAAACAAATGAGAACGACAACGTGACGCCGGATTAAAACGTAATCGCATCAGTATAATACCGTTTGAATTGATGATGCCAAACCAAATCCTCGTTATGTCTTTATTGCCGGAAGCACAGCACCTTAACCCCTTACGGACGGGGATATTTGTGATTTCTACTACCTGTGTGGCAGGCATATTTACCCTAAACGAGCTTCATTCCATGATCTTATTCATGCATAAACAAGAGCCAAAGCGTAATACAATTAGCCGTGAAAGGTCGATAATAGAGCTTTCCAATGACACCAGAATCATCCTTCTACGACCACGGGTTCTCTTGCAATGATGTTGCAACACGAGTGCAAAAACCCTAAAATACAGTAATTTCCTCAGAATATCCTTGCATTCGAGAGGCCAGGGATGTGTAGAGGTGTGGTGGGGTTGTCAGTGGCGGGACTAGGTCCACGCCAAATGGTAAGAGCCCGCCTGCGGTCCTCCCAACCCGTGGACTCTCTCTCAGAGCCGATAATGTGCTCAAAATCCCGCCCGAATATTATCGGGACCCTCTGAATAGGCCATGGTTCTCTCATCCGACAATTGTCGGGACACGCGGCTTGAGTGTTAACATGGTTATCACCTGTAGGAATAAAGGTTGGAAGCAAAAACAAAATCCTCTGTATTTTAGTCTACATGGAGTTTGGCCGGTAATAATAATTATGGACACTGTTAGGATGTGTTAGCTAAACGGTAATTTTATATTATGATTTTGGTCTCAGGGAACTATGTTGGGAGGATATTATACCTACACTTCAATCAGTTTGGTTTTCGTTTTCTTGCACATTATATATAGAAACTTGTGACTCAATTTTAATGTTACTTGGTAATTATCCCTCAATCAATCCTTCCTTCATCCTAAAAGTTGTGCTGTTTTAAACTTTGTGTGTCAAGGCATTTTTACACCAACGTACCTTAAATTTGGTTCTGTCATCCTTTTGGCTTTTGGGGAAGACACTTGTTACAGCCTTTTATCTCCTGAATACACATAGACATTACATTCGTTTAGTTAGCTTTGCTAAGGTTTCAGTTTCGTTCGCAGACAACCGCTTCTGCTTAATATATATACCGTAGTGTTTTTTGTTTTAAACAAATCAACGTATAGGTCTACACATAGTTTGAAATCAAGTAAAGATATATAAGTTTAGCCAATTTGAAATTACCATGCACTTTATTCCATTTTTACAGATGATCGTGGATGACTTTGCTATTATATGCCCTAAATCAAACAATGAAGTTACCACTAACGTATTCAGTTCAGGTATACTGTATAAGCTCAAGCAATACTACACACATGTCCTCAACGGACAAGGTCATAGATGATGGTTAAAGATCAATAAAACAAATACTGTAGAATGTAATATATACACTATACAGTTTATATATATATATATATATATATATATATATATATATATATATATATATATATATATATATATATATATATATATATAAGTCTCACAAGGAAAAGGAGAACCAGCGTAGTAGCGAACATCTTATCTTTATTGGTTACCAAACGTTTCGGAGAAAACAGTCTCCATCTTCAGTGAATATAAAATAAATGAAAGTTTACATAAGAAATAAAACAAATAATAACATATGGATGTGAAATATCAAGCAGTAAGGTTCGTATGAATATGAACCGAGAAGAGCTAAACATAATAAAACAAAAACTATGTATTAAGAGAACAGCATTAAGCTAAACTTAAACAAATAATACTAATACGAGAGGGTATACAATAAAGTACGAACAGAAAATGGAAGGATATTTACTGAGTGAAAAGAGGTGTTGCAGTGGCCGTGTTGTTCAGGCTAGGCTTTAATTTATTTATATAGATTGATTCTGAGGTGATAAGGTCACAGCGTGAATGGCATGTGGTTAGTATCTGGAAGTCTGTGGAAGAGAAAGGGTGATCAAACTGGTGAGAGTGATCGCGGATAGCAGAAGTGGAAGGCTTAGAAATCAACCTGCCTGTTCGAATGAATATACCTTGGTGCTCCCGGATACGGTGAAGCAACCAACGTGAGGTGCAACCCACGTATCTAGCAGTACAGCTAGAACAGGTGAACTGGTAAACCACATTGGAATGGAGGTTCATAGGAAGAGAAGAAGTATGTTTGAGGAAATTTCCTATAGTGTTATTATTAGAAAAACGAATTTGAAATTGATATGTGGGTAGCAGTTGCGAAGAGTTTTTTGTAGTGATTTCCTAATTTCATAGCTAAGTGGCCCTAAATATGGGAGTTTAAAATATCTAGTGTCTTTTTGTACGGTTTGAACTGGGGCGGGTGGGCAGAGCTTAGAGTTAAGAAAATGGTTCAGGAATTTGTTAAACATATGAGTGGGGTATTTATTATTAGTAAAGAAGTTAAGAAGGAAACAGGTTTCAGAGTGAAACGAAAGCCAAGATGAACAGGAATTGTATGCTCTGTTAAGAAGAGTCATGATACTGTTGGTTTTATATTTAAGAGGTATGAAACTTAAGAAATTTGTACCTAGACCGGTAAAGTTTCTCCGAAACGTTTGGTAACCAATAAAGATAAGATTTTCGCTATTATGCTGGTTCTCCTTTTCCTTGTGAGACTTCGATTCCCAAGAGGAAGCTCCATTGCAGAAATTATATATATATATATATATATATATTCAAACAGTTGTATGCTGCCTGTCTATCAATGTATTAGATAATTTCTAGTCACATAATAATTGTAATAGGCCATATAAAGGCACAAGGACAAAGCTAAATCCAAATTGCACGTACTTTGGTATGTATGAGGGCACAATTTATTAAAACAAACAAGATAAGGTTAATGTCACAGGTAACAGATCGACAGATCTGAGTGGAATCTGCCGGTTGTTGTCTAGTCGGCGCTCTGCAGACCCCCGTCTTCCCATGTTGACCTCTGATCGTTTTGGTGAGGTCAGTCCTCATGGTGTTAGTGAGTTGGGCCTATCATTAGGCCTTATAATTAGTGTTGGGTGTGAGAGGGATCTGCCTTATATGAGCCGATCGGCTTTCTGCAGACTCCCGTTTTCCTATGTTCTTATGTTCTTAAGTCTTAAATGTTTGATTAAATCTAATGATATACTAAATTTAGCAAAATATGGTCTAAACAGAAAACATATTTAAGCATATCTATTAATAAGTGTATTTTGAGATCACAATTATGTTATAAAACAATACGGTATATGGTGTGCATTGTATCAAGAACAAAAAATTCCAATCCCAACACAAAACAAATCCTGTAGAGTCAACGTATGTCTTTAGTTTTGTTCAGGAGTAGTATATGCCTAGGGCAAGATATGAGAACAATATTATAGTTGTCCAGATAGCCCACTACATTTGAAAATCCTTGTACACTTTTTGAAGTGAGCGAAGCTCGAGGGAGCCTTGATAAAAGCTGCAGGGTCGTCAATATTCAGGACAATGGTCCAAGAAAGGTCAGTCCTGGAAGAATGTGGCTGTATACACCCTGCTGCTTCTGCTGCTGCTCTGAGGGGGAGAACACCCGGTTATCAGGAGGCCATATATGAAGAATGTGGCTGTATACACCCTGCTGCTGCTGCTGCTACTCTGAGGGGGAGAACACCCGGTTATCAGGAGGCCATATATGAAGAATGTGGCTGTATACACCCTGCTGTTGCTGCTGCTCTGAGGGGGAGAACACCCGGTTATCAGGAGGCCATTATATGAAGAATGTGGCTGTATATACCCTGCTGATGCTGCTGATGCTCTGAGCGGGAGAACACCCGGTTATCAGGAGGCCATATATAAAGAATGTGGCTGTATACACCCTGCTGATGCTGCTGCTGCTCTGAGGGGGAGAACACCCGGTTATCAGGAGGCCATATATAAAGAATGTGGCTGTATACACCCTGCTGCTGCTGCTGCTCTGAGGGGGAGAACACCCGGTTATCAGGAGGCCATTATATGAAGAATGTGGCTGTATACACCCTGCTGCTGCTACTGCTGCTCTGAGGGGGAGAACACCCGGTTATCAGGAGGCCATATATGAAGAATGTGGCTGTATACACCCTGCTGATGCTGCTGCTGCTCTGAGGGGGAGAACACCCGGTTATCAGGAGGCCATATATGACGAATGTGGCTGTATACACCCTGCTGTTGCTGCTGCTCTGAGGGGGAGAACACCCGGTTATCAGGAGGCCATTATATGAAGAATGTGGCTGTATACACCCTGCTGTTGCTGCTGCTGCTCTGAGGGGGAGAACACCCGGTTATCAGGAGGCCATTATATGAAGAATGTGGCTGTATACACCCTGCTGATGCTGCTGCTCTGAGGGGGAGAACACCCGGTTATCAGGAGGCCATATTTATATAATCGAGTTATATCCCTTCGATCACTAACAAGTCGTAATAACTACTTTATTTGAATCTTTTAATTTGTATGAACAAATTTGAGTATTTTGAATATTCTATAAAACTTCTAACTCAACGAGGGGAATACAGATTCACATATTATGTGAATTTGTATTTCCCTCGTGCATATTACTATTATGGATTGTGAGTGAACATGTGGTATAGGTAGCGCCAACGAACTTGACATAAATATCGATCCTTTACCTCTTCGTAACTCAAAAGGACCTTGAGCAAACTGTCTGTAATTATCCACACCTATTTCCTGGTGGACTCTTCCCAAATGGCAGAAATGTTATCCCTAGCTGACTTACAGTGGTAGCTCTACACTACCACTGTACACATTCTCCTATAATTTGAATACCTTCAATCGTCACTACCCTCGAATTTGTTATATATTTAGACAATGAAGTTATACATACAATCATGCTCAAAAGTTTTGCTCTGCCTTCATACCTTCAACTTTGGTAAACAAAGAATTCAGATGGGACATTCTTCTGCCAAAAAATGTACACAACTTATCTTGAAGGAGGGCCCTGAGGGTGTTTTTTAAAGCTTAGCCCTCTGAGGATCCTGACATCTTTTAGCAGTTTCTTCTGGCTGTTGTTAGATGACTGTATACAGCTTAGGAAAGGCATCTAGCAATTTGATGGGTAAAGTCGATCTCAATTACCCTTTTAACTCACGCAGATTCCTCTCTTTACTTAATGAAATCGTCTAGTAATTACCAGAATAAAGTGTCAAAATGCGTCCTAATCCTCAAGGGGTTAACTACTACCACTTATAACTACAGTCAGCTGTGCCAATGTTGTTATCGCTTAGGTGTTCTGCACTGTGGACTGAAGGTGTTTAGTGCCGTACATTCTTCCTACATATCGTGGATGCGATAGAGACATTGCATGTGTGGTATGAAATTTGTCCTGTTTTCTATCTGTTTCCTATCTATCTTATCTACATCTCGTCATTTCGTACCTATTGTTCTTTTCGAATCACCCGCGCACCTGTGGAGCGCCCTGGTGGTTTGAATTGGTACTAAAATATATCTATAAGTCTTAAACGGCTAGTTATTATTTATCCATTGACATTGATTTACAATATTAATATATTGTATATATTATATATAAGCTTTGGATAGAGCTTGATCATCTCTATTATAATATTATGTGAGACGTCCACCTGCGCGACTTGCGCATGGCGGGAAATACGTTAGGTCCCTGATTATAACCCTGGCCCACTAGCAGTCCTCGCCAGTCCACAGACAAGACAACATCTATTCCAACTTTCTTGTGTTTATCATTTCGTTGTGCATTAAGTGCCAACGTAATGTATATACTTTGTTTATTATTTGAGTGAATCATATTAAGCTTTATCTTAGTACTGTATGAATATTAACTTAACGTAATCTGATCATTGTTGTGTTTAGTTAAAGGAGCTACGTATATTAGTGCCCTTTTCTAACCCACACTATATTTAGGCCATTTGCTTGTTTAACTATTCTCTTGTGATTCCCGCCTTCAATACCGATAATCTTATATTTGGACTCGATCTAATTTCAGTCTAATTGCTCATAGTCATAGAGAATTAGTTATATGGTGCCCAGACCCGGGAACTTGAAGTAATTTAGTAGCAAGCATTGCCGTTAGGTTGTATCAATGAGCAGTGGTAGTGGTACACAGCCCGGGTGCAGGACGAAAGATCCTGGGGCCATAGGATTAGGCTTCATACCACCGGTTGCTGATAGCGGTGATTTCGATCGAGTGGCAGTATTAGGACATTCTTACGCCGTCCGGCTCGCGAATGCAGAGCAGGGGTATAATACATATTCTACACCCTCAGGCGATCGCGAATTCAAGTTTCGTTATTTTGGAGTACCTGGGGCGAAAGTTCAGGATCTGAAAGGATCCCCCCAGTGGCATAGGCTTATTAGATATCGACCCCGAACCACTTTTTTGGTGATCGGCGGTAATGACATCAAGCCAGACTGTTCGCCAAGGGCCCTAGCTAACGAGATAAAGGATTTGGCGTTGGACCTGGAGATAGAGGCTAACACTGAGTGCCGTATTGTGACGATCGAGTGCCGCACTTGGGTGAGGGACTTTGATTTTACCGAGTATCACAGGATCAAAAACTCTGTAAACGGTATACTGCGGTTGAGACTGCCTGACACAAAACATAAGTTTGTGGCCGTACCGCTTACCACCGGTGACCTGGATATAGATGGTGTACATCTGGATCTTCCAGCAAACCAAAGATTGTATGATAAGCTGGTTAGCCTGCTTCGGAAGCTATATGCTAGAGAGGCAAGCGTGATTGTGCTTCGAACCCCAAAGTTTTGTCAGCCAGAGATCATATTCCCCCAGTAAACTACCCTTGGTGCCTGTTTTTCCTTAGTTTTCCTTGGTTTTTCATTTAGAATATTCCCTTAGTTTACATTAGTTTCCCTTACTATTTTCAATTTCCTTAGTTTTCCTTAGTTGATCATACCCATCATCAACACTCATTGTGAAAGCGAGAAAGGAGGCCATGATACAGGTAAAGTAGAATGCCAGCGTTTGTATTTTTGTTGGGTACCAGAATGGGCTAACCCAACCTACAAGCGAGATTTATAGGCCACTTAATTCATACCTTTCATGCCCTTCGTAATGATTTACACGGTCTAACCATTTAAGCGGAATATCGGTGTTTGCAATTACTGTATAGTAGAATATCTTTGTACAATGTTCTGACGTTATATCTTACTTTTCCATTATTCTGCGTAAGTGCTGATCTGGTACAATGTGCTTGCTGACATAAATATAGCTGATATTTCCTTTATTAAATAACAATAGCTACCTTTCATCATGGGAAAGGATGATGGAGCAACGAAGGGTGATTTACCCAATTCTGACACAAAGAGTGCAGATCTCAGGTTAGCTAAAAATCAGCGTGCCGGTTACAGGGGTGCTCTGACCAGATTCACCACATACATGGATACATTCATTACTACTGCAACGATTGATGAGATGGAAGCTAGTCTGAAAAGTATACAAAACACTCATGACAAGATCAGCACTCTGGGTGACCAAATCTTATCGTTCCTGGAAGGTGAAGAGGAGATGTCAGAGTAGTGTGGCGATCGTATGGCGAAGGACTATTTGTACTTTAAATCAGAAAGTACACTAAAGAGTGCCATAGCAACAAAACGGCCACGTGAAAATACGGGCCATGGTGTTACAAACAAGCTCGATCCAAAGCATGTGGTCAACCTCCCTAAACTAAATCTACCTCGATTTGGGGGTAATCTAACAGAGTGGTTGGCTTTCTGGGATGTTTTTAGTTCTACTGTTCATAATTCTAACCTGGACAATGTGCGTAAGTTTCACTACCTGAAGGGCCAATTAGATGATGAGGCTTTACATTTGATTGAAGGGTTTGCAGTAGTAGGAGATAGTTATAGGGAGGCGGTACAGTTGTTAAAGGTGACTTACGGAGATTGTGAGCAATTGAAGGTGGCTCATGTCCTTGCCCTATTAGATCTAAAGGAACTTCGATATAAAGTAGAAGAGTTGGCTAACTTTAGGGCTAGGATGGAGTGTCACACCCGGTCTCTGGAGACACTTGGCATAACTGTTTCAGAAATGATTGTTACCATCTTGAGGAGAAAACTTCCTCTAGCTATCCTAGATAAAGTCAGGTCATTTGATTTCCAGGAATTCAGAACTACCTTTAGCAAGGAAATAAGTAATATGAAACTTAACAATTGTAGAACCGGGAATGGTGGACAAGCTGGGATGAGTGGAACGTTGAGTATGACAGTGGAAGCAAGGAATAGAGAGAAGGGAAAAACTAAGAAATCACTAGGCGTATGTAAGTTGTGTGCTAGTGACAAGCATAGATGGATGTCCTGTAATAGATTCAGACGAATGAGGCTAAGGTGGCTAGAGCAAAGAAATTAAATTAGTGTACCGGATGCCTAGCCAAGGACCATGGGAAGAGAGGGGGGTGCATAGCTACTTATTTGAGGCCATGTCATAACTGTCAAGGTCATCACTTTGACAAACTATGTATTTCAACCAGTACTAAGATTAAGGATGTACCAGCAGGGAACACTACTACTATGACTTTAGGTACTAGAAAGGATACAACACTTTTGCCCACTATTATGATGCCAATGGAAGGTAAGCGCGAGATAGTCAACTGTCGAGTTTTGATAGATCAAGGCTCACAGAGGTCGTTCATTCAAAGATCTACCCTACAGAACCTAAACCATGATGTATTGGGTACAGAAACTCTTAGGTTACAAGGTTTTACGGGGAGTGTAGACCGACAGGAGTATGACGTAGCTCGGGTATCCTATTTCTACCACAAGCAGCGTTAGAGCTTGGAGTGCGTTGTGGTGGATCAAATCCCAGATTATAAACAATCGGGTATACAGGGTGTCGAGCGAGCCTTGCGCGCCAAAGGAATTCAATTGTCCGCCATAGGTAATCAAACAGAGGTACACATTCTTCTAGGTGCCAATCACTATTATGCTGTAGTTCATCCTGGATATAAACGAGAGTGTGGGGTAATTCTAATCCCCACAAAGTTTGGATATTGTCTGAGTGGCAAAGTAAGTTCCTCCGATACTACTACTCTAGTCGACACAGAGTCTGTATTGCGATTGCAAACAACTGCGGTGGATAGTCTGATTAATGACGCTGCTCCTCTCGAAGGCCCTAAGAGAGCTACCGAGTTCGACTTAGAGAAACTATGGAGGTTAGACCATATAGGTATAGATCCTATTGAAGTCGATAATGATTCGAAGATTGCATTAGACCGGTTTGAAGAGTCTGTGTGCTATAGTGCCATGGACCAGCAATATACAGTAGGACTGCCCTGGAGGGAAGCGAATATTTCTTTACCCACAAATTATGGTTTGGCATTGGGGAGACTGCGGGCGCTGCAGCGGAAATTGAACACGGAACCGGACACGCGCGATGCATATAACGCCATCTTACAAATGTACGTAACACGGGGGTTTATTGAAGAAGTGGAATCCTCGGAGCCGGTGGAGCTGGGGCGTGTTCACTACCTGGCTCACCATTGCGTCCGTAAAGACAGCCCAACTACCCCCATCAGGATCGTATTTGATTGCTCGGCAAAGGTGGGTGCGGGTCCCAGTCTGAACGACTGTCTCTTAACGGGTCCGTCGTTGGTGTCGGACCTGTCTCAACAGTTGCTTAGGTTCAGGCTGGGTCGCTACGCGTTCACCAGCGACATTGAGAAGGCGTTCTTGATGGTGGGACTGAGTGAGCGGGATCGGAACGTCACTCGTTTCCTCTGGTTCCGGGATGACCAGAATCACCTGAGTCCTGTGGTACAATATCGGTTTCGGGTGGTCCTCTTTGGCGCGACATGTTCGCAGTTTCTGCTGAATGCCACCATAAGAAAACATCTAGAGCTGGCAGAGGAAGATACTGATCGTCTCCTCCAAGGTCTCTACATCGACAACCTGCAGGGGAATTGTGATTCGCAAGAGGAGTTGCTATCTCTCTATTGGCAAGCTCGTCGGCTGTTCGCTGAAACGCACCTACACCTTCGTGAATGGGTCTCGAACTGCGACTTACTGAATGACCAACTACAGGTTTATGGGATGCTAGCGGCCACCCAGGATATAGCCAGGAATTTGGGAATGATCTGGCACCCAGGGCAGGACTATTTAACCTACAATGACAGGCGATTTGCTCAGCAGGATGTTGCACACTCCAAAAGGAGCCTGCTGAGCAAATTATCACAATTCTTTGATCCACTGGGTCTTGCTTTACCAGTTACTATACGCGCACGTATACTTATGCAAGAAATATGGAGACGTGGTATATGTTGGGATGACCGACTGCCTGTTGACGTACAGGATCAAGGGGCAGCCGTGTTGCGCGACTATGCCACACTGTGTAATGTCCACCTACCGCGCGTGGTAGCAGGTCGCGGGAGAGCGGTACTCCATGCCTTCTGCGATGCTAGCTCCATTGCATACGGGGTGGCTGAATATGTCGTTACACCTCTTGGGGTGCATCTTGTTACAGCACAGGCTAAAGTGGCTCCCGTCAAACGTGTAACAATCCCCAAGATGGAGCTAACTGCTATGCTATTGCTAGGACGTTTGGTAGGCCACACCAATGTCGCTCTTGAAAAGGACCTGAGCTTAGATTCGGTTCACGTGTGGAGCGACAGTCAGATTGCACTCACCTGGGTACATAGTAATAAAACTTTGCCAGTTTATGTGCGAAATAGGGTCGATGAAATACGGTCCCTACTGCCAAACGCTATCTATCACTACGTGCATACGAGTGAAGACCCCAGCGACTTGATTACAAGGGGCATTACGGCCTCTCGTCTACAAAAGTCCACACTCTGGTGGCACGGTCCTCCTTGGTTGCTGCAAGAGGAAAGGTGGACGGAGTGGGAGGCTGCCGATGTGGGTGCTCTGTCGCTTGAGGCGGTGGGAGTGTCATCACTCACAGATGATAATGTAACACCAATTCCGATGTATGAGTGGGCTAGGGTTGGTGCATATAATAAACTAGTCAGAATCTTTTCCCTGGTCGTGTGTTTTATTACCACAATTAGGGATAAGGCCAAAGGAATGTATAAGATATCTGACACGGGCCTAAGCTTAGCTGAATTGAGCTTAACTTCTACAGCATTAAAGACAGCAGAGATAGCGATAATAAAACGTGTTCAAACCGAATCCTTTTCAAAAGAAGCAGAGTATTTACGTCGCAACAAATCAAGCATAAAACCTAATCTTGTGCAACAGTTAAGGCTATATCTGGATAATGGTCTTATCAGGTGTGAGGGTCGCCTGGATAGATCGGATATGCCTTTTGAAACAACCAACCCGATCCTGATGCCTTCAGATCATCACGTTACGAACTTATTAGTGGCACGGGCTCACCAATCGTTAGCTCACTACGGGATCCACCACGTAGTCTCCAACCTTCGTCAGGTTTGGTGGATACCCAGAATCCGGCAGGTAGTCCGGAGAGTATTGAAACGGTGTATTACTTGTAGGAGATTGAAGGGCAAACCTTACTCCACGGGTCCAGCTCCGCCATTACCTGATTTCCGTGTTAATCAACTAGAACCCTTTAGGGTAGTGGGTCTGGATTATACCGGTGCATTAAAGACTAAAGATCAGGACAAGGTATATGTTCTCCTGTTTACCTGTACTACAACGAGGGCTGTACATTTGGAGCGTTGTGATGACATGACAACTGAGACATTCATGCTGGCATTCAGGCGTTTCTGCGCACGCAGATCCATCCCTCAACTACTAATAAGTGACAACGCTCCAACATTCCATCAGGCTTCTAATTATTTAATGGAGTTACAGGAGGATGCTAAGATTATATCCTTCCTGGGTGAAAGACGTTGCGAGTGGCGATTTATCCCAGCTCGAGCGCCATGGTTTGGTGGTATGTGGGAACGATGCGTGGGCATAGTTAAGTCGGGGTTGAAATCAATCATAGGATGGGCATTGGTGAGGAAGGTAGAACTAGACACAGTACTTACCGAAGTGGAAGCCATCATCAACAGTCGTTCCCTTACTTACGTATATACGGACCTACAAGAGCCGCTTCCACTGACACCGGTTCAGTTGCTCTACGGGCGGGAGTTGACCCCCTTTCCCTCCGATATACAAGCGGAGGGGGAACTTGAAGATCCATCCCTGTACTCTAGGTCAGCAGTGACTCGACGCTATAGATACGTTACAAAGATTATCGAGGATTTTCGTAAAAGATGGAAAATGGATTACTTGCTGGCACTGAGAGAGCGCAGCAATAGAGACAACAATAATGTGTATACACCCTCTGTAGGGGATGTAGTACTAATCCATGAAGAGTGTCCTCGGTTGTTCTGGAGGTTGGGTCATGTTCTAGAGGTGTATGAGGGACAGGACCATATTGATCGGGTCGCGTTAGTTAAAACATCAACCGGTAACATGGTGAGGCCAGTCGCTCATCTATATATGATGTAGCTTAATGACGAGTCTAATACCCAACAACAAACAGACTCTGCTGGGTCCGAGGATATAGACAATAACCAGACACCATCTGATGTTAGTCGACCTCGGATCGGGACACGGTCCAGACGTGCTGCGAGCAACGCTGTTAGCATGTGGCGTCGCAAGATAGCCTCTGGCCAACTTTAGGTTTAAGTGGGGTTCAGGTTCTTTATTGGCGGGGGAATGTATCGTGGATGCGATAGAGACATTGCATGTGTGGTATGATATTTGTCCTGTTTTCTATCTGTTTCTTATCTATCCTATCTACATCTCGTCATTTCGTACCTATTGTTCTTTTCGAATCACCCGCGCACCTGTGGAGCGCCCTGGTGGTTTGAATTGGTACTAAAATATATCTATAAGTCTTAAACGGCTAGTTATTATTTATCCATTGACATTGATTTACAATATTAATATATTGTATATATTATATATACTGTAAGCTTTGGATAGAGCTTGATCGTCTCTATTATAATATTATGTGAGACGTCCAACTGCGCGACTTGCGCAAGGCGGGAAATACCTTAGGTCCCTGATGATAACCCTGGCCCACTAGCAGTCCTCGCCAGTCCACAGACAAGACAACATCTATTCCAACTTTCTTGTGTTTATCATTTCGTTGTGCATTAAGTGCCAACGTAATGTATATACTTTGTTTATTATTTGAGTGAATCATATAAAGCTTTATCTTAGTACTGTATGAATATTGACTTAACGTAATCTGATCATTGTTGTGTTTAGTTAAAGGAGCTACGTATACGAGTGCCCTTTTCTAACCCACACTATATTAAGGCCATTTGCTTGTTTAACTATTCTCTTGTGATTCCCGCCTTCAATACCGATAATCTTATATTTGAACTCGATCTAATTTCAGTCTAATTGCTCATAGTCATAGAGAATTAGTTATACTACATACTTACAACAAGCAGCCTAGTATGGATCAGTGAACTGTTGCTTATGTTTCTTGTGAACCCCTTGAAGATTATGACGCATTTTAACAGTTTATTCTGGTTATCAGTAGGCTATCTTATACAGCTTAGGAAGGATCTGTGGAAGTCGAATGTGTAGTGTCTGTTCCAATTAATCCTGTGACTTCCATATATCCTTCCTACTCTGAATATAATCGTCTAATGATAACCACAATATATAGTACTGGCAAACATGCGTCGTAAACTTCAAGTGGTTATAATATTTGTGTAACCCCTTTATTCCTCACCTCTCGTATCCAGCTCTTTACAATCATCCCCTTTATCTCTCTCTCTCTTTCACACCCTGATATTTCTTTCCACTCTGGATCACCCCCCCCCCCCCCCTTCCACACTTTTCTCTCTCCTGTGCACCCTGATATATTTTTCTACTCTGCATCCACCTCCTTTTATCCACCCTTCTCTCAACTCTCTACCTTTCCTCCTCTTCCTCCTACCTTATTTCATTACTTCCACCCTTCATCCACTACTATCACCTCTCCATTCTAATTCATTCTTCCATCCCCTTCCGCCCTTCTTCCTCTCCTCTGTTCATCAACCCTCCTATCCTTACCCCCTACCCCCACACACACCAACCACAATTAAGCCCCTGTCACACGAGCGCTTTTTCCGGCAATTTTAGATGTGTGAGTTCATGCATGTGATTAGGACTTAGAAATCTTGGATAAATGTAATCATCTTGGCTGCGTGATACATAATAGTGGTCAGTCGGGCTACAATGCAAAGTGTCGCCTTGGATTAGCATATAGAGCTATGACTTCATTCAACAACACTATATGGCGTTGTCGATACCATGACCAATAATATACCAGGTCATCCCCCCCAGTTGTAGTGCGCAGATGGTTGACGGTCACACCGAGTCTGTGAGCGAGTACTACCCACCCCCCAGTTTTTCTCTCCACTCCCCCCACTCACCCCCAGCCTATATCCCCCTACCACCTCTATCGGAGAGATATAGCGAGCGACGGACAGTCGGACACACTCTCTTCAAGCTAAAATATATCTGTTCAGTACCATGACGGTTTTTATTATTTTGTTCTGGGTATCATTACATGGATTGTACCAGATTAGGAAGAAGCTGTGGAGGTCAAAGTGGTAGTTAGGTACCGGTACCTATATTTTTTCTTAAAGACCATTCTCGAGCTAAATATCATCATCTAGAGTTAGTTAAAGTATGATGACACTGATGTAATGGTAGTGAAGGGGTTAAGGTAACTCTATATTACACCCTTACCATACCTTCATCTCCCTTCACTTCATGAACAACCATAATTTCCGTTTTAATATGATTATTAATTAAGTGAATCATACAAATAGAAGTTAGGGTAACTAACATATACATTATTATGCAATGACAGAGTACCGACAGAAGAAACATTTTTGTTTGCTATGTTTACATGCACCAAATAAAACATTACACAAGGACATAGTAGGCCCAGGTACTAGCTAGGCTTCTTGATTACACATTTAATTGACATACACAAATGTGTATCATTGAATTTTGTATGTATTTACAAATGAAGTTGGCATAGCTCAATTATGTTAATAAAGTTTGTTCCTTCCCATTTGGTTGAGAGAGAGAGAGAGAGAGAGAGAGAGAGAGAGAGAGAGAGAGAGAGAGAGAGAGAGAGAGAGAGAAAGAGCCTTAATCAGAGTTGTCGAGGTTCGAGTTTTCACGCACATATGGGCTACTGTTGAGGATTATATGTCGGAATATTTCGAAAGATTACATAAGTTTAGGTTCCTTCTAAGACACAGTAATAACATAATACCCAAAATAAGCCAAATAACTAACAATATCATGTCAGCTAAGCTTGATGCTGACAGAAGATGGAAAATAAGTAAAGATTGGGCTATTGTTAGGCTACATTCGTGCATTTGGGCTGGATTTTGTCTGTTGACAACTCTGACCTCTGTCCTTTCTCGTTCACTCGGCCTCCGCGCCGAGAGAAATGGGGCAGTGGAGATAAAGGGGATTAAGAGAGAGGGGGTTGTAGCGGATTCTTGCCAAACACTTCCAAAGCACTGAATGTCCCCGATTAATTTACTGCAAATACCTAATGCACTTCAGTTCCAACACTACAGGTGATAGCTTAGGTTATCAGTTAAGGTTGCCTTGACATGGGCATGATATGAGAGACTAATTATTTGGGAGACATACGACATTTTATATTGCAACCCTTTAATACACCCAAACACTGCTAAACTGTTGGGCATTATTACACCCTTGGCACATTTTATTCAGAGGACTTGAGACAATAGATCTGATGACCTGCATGACCTGTGACCCCACGATAACTGAGCCTATTAAATAAGTGTTTATCATTGTCTGGCAACCTTCTTTAAGGTCTATACTCGGTATGACGGTGTGCGTGAGCGGGACACAAATATGCCCTTGTATGGGATGACCTGTTAGTATTATTGGTTTTGGGCGATACCTGTGCAGACGGACGAAGCTGCTGATCTTCAAGTCGCTTGTGCATATGAACACTAATGTTTTATTTTTGTTTTACTTTTGTTTTGTCTATGTGCATGGATGAGACAAAAGGCAGGTTGCCTGTAACGAGTTTCTCCCTTAAAGTTAAAAGAGTGACCAGCCGTGGTGGTCAAGTGGTGAGCACGCTCGCGTGTGAATCTGAAAGACCCGGGATCGAATCCCTGCCACGGCGGACATTTAGTGGGTGCGGTAGTACGTCCTAGCATGTTTCACATGCTTGCACCCAGTCAGGGGACATCCTGACGACGTATACAGACAAAACACACATAACAAAGCCACTCCAACACCTTCCTCTCTCTCCAACACCCCTTCTCCCCTCTCAACACTCTTCTCTGAGCTATTGCCGATAAAAATGGCATGTTCAGTCCTGTAAAGAATCGTAAGATTCAGAGTCGTAAAGATTCCAGGACGAGCTCATCAGCGGCGAATCCCCAGATCGACCGTGGTGATTGTCACCTAAGCATCTACAAAACAAGAGCCAAATTCAAGGGACGTTGGAGTCAAAATGCCTGGACACACAAAGTTTACAGCAGTCTAAGTCATAGGATAAAGGAAATATTGATTGAGGGAGAGAGTTCCAGAGTTCACTTTTTGAGTATAAGAAAGACTGGGAAAAATTGCCAATTCTTGGGTTGGAGGGCTGGACAGAATAGGAGTGGGACTGTTGAAAGGTGGGTGCCTCGCACGTGCCGCAAGGGAGGGGGTATACACAAGAGAGAGCTCTGAAGAACACTGATAGTTGTAATAGCGATAGAAGAGTGAAAGAGATGCAACATTGCAGTGTGTAGAAAGAGATTGTAGGGAACTAGTAAGAGGAGGCGAGTTGATGAGGCGAAATGCTTTGACTCTACTCGTTTGAGAAGTGTGGTATGGGTGGAACCCACACATGCAAACAATACTTAATATATGGGCGCACTGTGCCCCGATACAGAGCAAGAAGCTGTGCAGGGGTAAAGAACCCACGGAGACGGTTGAGCACACCTCATATGATCTTTCCAAGAAAGGCCAGATGAAAAAGAAAAAACCTAGGATGTTGAGAGAAGATGAAGTGTTAACTTGTGTATTGTTGAAGAATAGTTGATAGTCTTGTGGAAGACTGTGATGTAAAGATAGAGGGAGAAACTGGGTCTTAGAGGCGTTGACTGTAACAAGATTTTCTCTGCCCCAATCAGAAATAATTGAAAGATCAGAAGATAGGTATTCTATAGCCTCGCCACATTTGTTTAGAAGTGCTTGCATGCTAGGTTGATGTGAAAAACTTGTTGAATAATGTAAGGTAGAGTCATCAGCATATAAGTGGATAGGACTAGAGGTACAGTTGAGGAGGTCATTGATAAAATAATATTGGAAAGAGAATTGGAGACAGGACAGAACGCTGAGGAACACCGGAGTTGAAGAGACGCATCAATTCCTTTGGTACTAAATGTCATCGCAGGATCGTGGGCTATCGCTGGAATGATTACATCTCAAACCAGCGACAACTCTATGAAACTGATTCAAGATATATTAGTTGCATGGTCCGTGAACACCAACTTCGGCTAAATGGGCATGTGTTTCTATTGAAGTCTAATAAGATATTGTCCTATCACGTGATTGTGTTGGTCTGTTTGAGTGTAATGGTGTGCTTGTGTTGGTGGATTTAACAAATAAGTAGAAGGAAACATGCTTACGTTAAATGTTTGTGGACATACAGTAATGCAAGTAATGGTCGCTCTTCTGTAAATAAAAAATGGCTTACTTAAAAACAGAAAGGGATGGGACATTCTATTTTTCATTTCAACTATAATAAAAGGTTGGTGGATTGGAGTGGGTAAAACGGTAATAATGTAATAATTGTACTGGACTACAGTTTTGTTGTTACCAGCTTCCCTCCACCCGACACACACACGATAACACACAAGGAAAACCTTGCTTTGATTTTAAGGGGGGATATTTCGCTTTTTCTGGCCCCCCTTCTCCCTCATGTTTAGCCCCATTAGTTTTCAGATTTAAAGATGTTTGCCCTATTAGTTTGTCGATTTTGAGATTTTTCGCCTCATTTCTTTGTGAATATTAAGACCTTTCGTGCTATTTAGGTGTCGATTTTGTTTTCCTGTCAAACGAAAGTGAGCCTGTAATTTTGGATGAACCGACCTTTGGCAGGGAAATTGTTCTTCCGAAAAAATTGCAAATTTATCTAGAAGGGGGATCTAATGAATGTATTTTTATATTTGATGGAAGTCTAGAGAGAAAAATAATAGACAAATACATACATGAGCAAATAAATAAGCCGATCCCCCCGTAAAGCAGGAGAGGTATTTGGAAGAAGTGCATTTGGTATTAATTTTTAGATAGTTTGTTGACGATTTTCTGTCACTACACTAATAATTGCCTGATTATAAAGATAGCTGACTTATGATCTTTCCCTTGTTTAAACATTTGATTATGGTGATCTTAATTTACTCACTCATATTCCTGTAACTTGTGGTAAAGCAAATTTGTTTCATTAGTTAACATTCTGTATTGCATGTGTATCGTTTGGTAGCGTACCATGAATATATGTGTAGAAGTATGCGAACGGTCATAATTAGCTATTATGGAAATTTGAGCTTTGGCATTGATTACAAGAACTTTGGAACACCAAGGCCCAAACCTTCAATAAATGTGACTAAATGACTCGTTATTATGCTGAGCGACCCTGGAAATAGATTCTCACAACATACATATTCATTAATATGTTCTCTCCACCAACCAACTTTACTCCTAAACTGGATAAATGCAATTAACAAACACATTTGGCAGTCCGGGGATTCGCCCCCAGGACGCTCACACCGACAACATTTGACCAGTGATACAATAATTAAAGTATTTTCTTCACATTCTGAATTCTAGTTAAATGTATCGTACTAAATGGAGTAATATATATTGTCAATACTTAATTAAGCATTGACAATATAATAGTAATAATGTCATGGGTTTAACAGAGTAAGGATTCAATACAAAATAGCTTACTTCTAATAATTGTACTACGCCATCTCACGTGATCAGTATATGTACGAACATAAGAGTCTGCAATACAATATCTGTAAGCTTCGCGACTGAAATCAATGACTGATTGGACATCAGATCCTGTTGTTTGTGTTATAATACACCTACACATTTGGTTTTATAAATATACGCACTAGTTCAGTAAAACCTTCTAGTGCAAGGCAGCGTGAAGTGAACTGAATGTTATTAGTTTTAGTTGTAAGTAATACTCGTATAACTTTATATACCACTAATATCTCAGTACCAAGTTGACGGAAGGCGAAATACTGATTGTTTTATCATAATGCCGATATCACACGAGCGCTTTTTCACTCAACATTTATCCTTAACACTGGTCTCGCATCTCATAAGGTAACCCTTTAATTTTGTTCTGTTACCTAAATTCATCTTCCATCAGTCTAGTTTCCGATACCAGTGCAAAATATTCCAGAAATGTTGCCAGAAAAATGATGATCATCGAATGGTGACTATAAAAACTGGTGTGATACTGGGTTTAGTCACTTTCGGGTTTGATCTCATAATATGTGAGGTAACAAGGATGCTCCCAGAATTAATGGTGTGGTTACTTTCATTCAAAACTAGCTACAAATACAGTATAATTATTTTTAGTAGAAAATGTATATCTAGTGTGAGCCAACATTAGAATATATCAAGGTAGTCTTAAGCCACTTTACTAAGATATTATATGCCTAACTTATGCAATCGTCCTGAATTATGTTACTCGTGATAGTATTAACCATATTTCCTTTTATTCTGTGTTATATTATCTCAGAAATCCGCAAAAACCAGGTAGGCTAAACTATCAATCGTGAACGCTTTACAATGATCACAGTTGTTGAAAAGATATCCTGCCCAACGGCATATTCATTATATTCATTATATTCATTATATTCATCAACGGCATATTCATTATATTCATTATATTCATTATATTCATCAACGGCATATTCATTATATTCATTATTCATTATATTCATCAACGGCATATTCATTATATTCATTATATTCATTATATTCATCAACGGCATATTCATTATATTCATTATATTCATCAACGGCATATTCATTATATTCATTATATTCATTATATTCATCAATGGCATATTCATTATATTCATTATATTCATTATATTCATCAACGGCATATTCATTATATTCATTATATTCATTATATTCATCAACGGCATATTCATTATATTCATTATATTCATTATATTCATCAACGGCATATTCATTATATTCATTATATTCATTATATTCATCAACGGCATATTCATTATATTCATTATATTCATTATATTCATCAACGGCATATTCATTATATTCATTATATTCATTATATTCATCAACGGCATATTCATTATATTCATTATATTCATTATATTCATCAACGGCATATTCATTATATTCATCAGACAACTTGTGTACATAATATAACGACTGCTAGAACCCCTTCCTAGTAGTTGGTTTGGTATGTGCAGTATATACATTAATTATTGTGTACATATATAACCACTGCTAGAACCCCTTCCTAGTAGTTGGTTTGGTATGTGCAGTATATACATTGATTATTGTGTACATATATAACCACTGCTAGAACCCCTTCCTAGTAGTTGGTTTGATATGTGCAGTATATACATTAATTAATTTGCTAATACATCATTGTAAACAGAAGTAACCAGAGATGCAGTGTAATCATGGGGTTAGATCCTGGAATATCTTTGAACCAAGTGTATAATACTGTTTGCAATCATATTTAATGGGAGTGTTTTGTTTGCAGCCGATATGGGAAATTACTAGGATAGTTTGATTGTTCACACAAGTTTAACAACAGATCTCAGTGGATTGACTCAAAGTGAATATACCCATTATCTCTCGATTTTTTTTTTTTATTTGCTTCGGCATATTAAATTGATACACAGTACTGTACAGTACATATGGAATAGGTTATAGTAAATCAGACTGGTATAAGTCAAGCCAGACTAAGATGATTAATATTATGTTGTCATATGTACAGTATACCTGTCAATATTTTTACTTGTTACATGGTTAAGTTTATGTATACAGCTTTAGCAATTTTGAGTATTATTGGCAACACCAACAGTATATTAATTAGTCAGCCCAGCTAAGCTTAACGTTTATTGGCAACACCAACAGTATATTAGTCAGCCCAGCTAAGCTTAACGTTTATTGGCAACACCAACAGTATATTAGTCAGCCCAGCTAAGCTTAACGTTTATTGGCAACACCAACAGTATATTAGTCAGCCCAGCTAAGCTTAACGATTATTGGCAACACCAACAGTATATTAGTCAGCCCAGCTAAGCTTAACGTTTATTGGCAACACCAACAGTATATTAGTCAGCCCAGCTAAGCTTAACGTTTATTGGCAACACCAACAGTATATTAGTCAGCCCAGCTAAGCTTAACGTTTATTGGCAACACCAACAGTATATTAGTCAGCCCAGCTAAGCTTAACGTTTATTGGCAACACCAACAGTATATTAGTCAGCCCAGCTAAGCTTAACGTTTATTGGCAACACCAACAGTATATTAGTCAGCCCAGCTAAGCTTAACGTTTATTGGCAACACCAACAGTATATTAGTCAGCCCAGCTTAGCTTAACGTTTATTGGCAACACCAACAGTATATTAGTCAGCCCAGCTAAGCTTAACGTTTCCTAACCTAATCAAATTATTCAATCCTTTCCCATGCCATGTGAACAATCATACAGTCCAGACGCTATTATTTGTTTTTAATGGGGTGGGGTGGGGAGGGAGGGGGCGAGCTAGGTCAATGAACTAAAACAATATACTCCAGGGTGATTGCCTTGTGGTACCGTATAGTATATCTCTGTGTTTGTAATTATCAATATTTATTTATTTCAATCCAATACCAAACACCTCTAACGAAATTAATGAGAGCATGTGATCCACCGGGATTCGAACCGGGGTTAACACACACACATTTGTAAACACTAACCATTAGACCATCAAGACAGTTAAAGGGTTATGCACAAGCCTACAACGTATTATCCATTTTCGAATACTGGATATTAATCTAATCATGTACATACGTGTGTGAGTTTGTGCTGTTTATCTGTGTTTATTCGTTGTTTTATGTTGTTTTTGTGTTTTCCCTGTTCTTGCTTTGTCTTGAATCGGCTACCCCCAAAGAGGGGATTGGGCCTGAGCATATAGAATAGAATAGAATGTACATATTCCCAACTGCGCTATGGTAGCCAAATGATTAAGTGAGAGGAAAGGATATTCATGGGGCACAGATCATATAGACCGACCTCGCTACGAAATATCCCTGTAACTACTGATAATCTTGTTTTATCAATTTTACTCCACCACCAAACACCTCCAATTAAATTAATGCAAGCATGTGATCCACCGGTATTCGAACCTGGGTTACCTTACACACATTTTTACACACTTTAGCCATTACACCATCAAGACAGTTAAAGAAAGGTGTTATGAGGACACATTACTATTAGCCAATCACATCAAAGCGGCTATAACGCATAATTATAGCGCATAACAAATAGGTGATAACTGCTGGTACAAATACATACATATATAAACACATACATATATATATTAATATACAAATACATAATATTAAAATTAAATTATATTGGGTTGAAGTTAAACTATTTCATATGGTCAAGGACTATTACAAGGGCAACATGATCATGCAGTAATGGCGTCCGAGTTTCCCAAGTTACTTGTGGCCTATAAGTTGTCATAATGAGCCGCTTTAACAGGCTGAAAAGGCGAGGGTTGAACTGCACTGTAATGGTAATGTATATTACCGCAGATTAAACCAGACTCTTACCCCATGCTATATATTTGTGGTGGCGGCCAAAATTTGGTTATGCGTTACCATACCGGAAAGTGTAGGTAGCAGGGGTTGGTGGCAGGGGCTGTGTGGGACTATAAAGGTAATCTGGTGGGTGGTGTTAGGCCACCAAGGGCAGGGGTTGGTGACAGGGGCTGTGTGGGACTATAAAGGCAATCTGGTGGGTGGTGTTAGGCCACCAAGGGCAGGGGTTGGTGGCAGGGGCTGTGTGGGACTATAAAGGTAACCTGGTGGGTGGTGTTAGGCCACCAAGGGCAGGGGTTGGTCGTAGAGGCTGTGTGGGACTATAAAGGTAATCTGGTGGGTGGTGTTAGGCCACCAAGGGCTGGGGTTGGTGGCAGGGGCTGTGTGGGATTATAAAGGTAATCTGGTGGGTGGTGTTAGGCCACCAAGGGCAGGGGTTGGTGGCAGGGGCTGTGTGGGACTATAAAGGTAACCTGGTGGGTGGTGTTAAGCCACCAAGGGCAGGGGTTGGTGGCAGGGGCTGTGTGGGACTATAAAGGTAATCTGGTGGGTGGTGTTAGGCCACCAAGGGCAGGGGTTGGTGGCAGGGGCTGTGTGGGACTATAAAGGTAACCTGGTGGGTGGTGTTAGGCCACCAAGGGCAGGGGTTGGTGGCAGGGGCTGTGTGGGACTATAAAGGTAATCTGGTGGGTGGTGTTAGGCCACCAAGGGCAGGGGTTGGTGGCAGGGGCTGTGTGGGACTATAAAGGTAACCTGGTGGGTGGTGTTAGGCCACCAAGGGCAGGGGTTGGTGGCAGGGGCTGTGTGGGACTATAAAGGTAATCTGGTGGGTGGTGTTAGGCCACCAAGGGCAGGGGTTGGTGGCAGGGGCTGTGTGGGACTATAAAGGTAACCTGGTGGGTGGTGTTAGGCCACCAAGGGCAGGGGTTGGTGGCAGGGGCTGTGTGGGACTATAAAGGTAATCTGGTGGGTGGTGTTAGGCCACCAAGGGCAGGGGTTGGTGGCAGGGGCTGTGTGGGAATATAAAGGTAACCTGGTGGGTGGTGTTAGGCCACCAAGGGCAGGGGTTGGTGGCAGGGGCTGTGTGGGACTATAAAGGTAACCTGGTGGGTGGTGTTAGGCCACCGAGGGCAGGGGTTGGTGGCAGGGGCTGTGTGGGACTATAAAGGTAATCTGGTGGGTGGTGTTAAGCCACCAAGGGCAGGGGTTGGTGGCAGGGGCTGTGTGGGAATATAAAGGTAATCTGGTGCAGGGGTCGTTACCTTCTCCAGGTACCAGAGTTTGGCATGAATTAAGTCAAAGCCAAGGACGCTGAAAGGTTGAACGCCTCAGTAACTGTAATGACCCTGCCCTACTTGCTGCTACCAATATGTTGAGGTATTACTTCAGTTGTTTAATTAAGCTGTCACTGGCCTTCATTCAGAGAATAAGTTGATAAGGACATTTTGCTTTTCCATTTAGCAATGGGTGCTATCTCTACATAATAATTATGCAATCCTTTCATGGTTGTGGCTTAATATTTGTGACACATTTTTCGTCAGTACAGAAGGAAGGGTTAGTTATGGCATTACAAGGATTTTTCCAGTACTTTTTCCATATTGTATATCAGTATATGTAATCTCTTTAATAAGATTATTTCATTATCATCATATTCGTGTTCTAAATATGCGATTATATTAAAGATAAAAGTGCTGCAGGAATCAAGTTTGAATACAATATTTTCATTAAACCCTTGACCCCGCAGGAGCTTCCTCGGTTGAACACAATCGTATATTATTTGTGTAGATAATATTGATAACACATCATCATACATAAAACATTGCTATTTGTATATTGTACAGTTACAACCTGATTGTAAGGACTCGACAATACACATGCTATACATTATTGATGAGGTAAGGGTCAGACACAGGTGTATAGTGTTATTTGTTGAAGGGGGAGGTGCTTGCTTTTTCTCCCTCATGTTCAATCAATTATCTTTCGGATATCAAGATGTTTGTTCCAATAGTTTGGCCATTTTAAGACCTTTCACCCTATTTTTTTTGTAAATATAAAGACCCATCGTTCCATTTAGCTGTCGTTTTCCTCCTGGCTAGCGTTAGCTAGCCTGTACTTCTAGGACTGGCCTTCGGCCAGGACAGTTTTCTACCGATACATGTACAAATTAATCTTGAAGGGAGGTCTTGGGGTGTGTTTTTTTTTATTAAAGCTTTGATGGAGGTCTACAGAGGTTACTATATTATAGAACAATAATAAATAAAGTAGGTGTGCAGTTTCCGCATTACCAATACAAAAAAAGAAAACAAATGCATACGCAACTCTGCGACCTATAATTCTGCAAGTAGTATTGAATCTCTTTGGTAAAATCGGTTTATATACAGTATATACAGTATGTTTATATATATATATATATATATATATATATATATATATATATATATATATATATATATATACAGGGTGATTCAGAATTGTATGCATTAAATTGGAGGATGGCCTCTTTGGGTAATTTTAAGCAACAATATCTCTATGTTAAAATATCGAATTATACATAGTTTGGCTAATACAATACATTTACGATGTTGTATTAATGAGGGTGGAAAGTGAAGGGAAACCTGCGTCGATTTCCGAAGATATTTTCAACACGTCTTGAGTACAGGAGTACAGTGTGTTGCAGGCACATGGGGCCACTTTGAACATTTTCTTTAGCCTGCAGCAAAGAGGAGCACACTGTCGAGATCTGTGAACAATATATGTATAAAACTCTATGGGGATTTCCTTTTACCTTCCACCCTCATTAATACAACATCGTAGATGTACTGTAACAGCCAAACTATGTATAATTCGACATTTTACCACAGACACATTGATGTTTAAAATTGCCCAAAGAGGCTGTCCTCCAATTTAATGAGTGCAATTCTGAATCACCCTGTATATAAATATATATATATATATATTATATATATATCGCAAAAACACTTAAGCTACTAAAAAAAATTATACTCACAGCCGGACTTGGACCACTGACAGTCAGAACAAGTGCCCATACTTAATCCACTATACCACGGTGTGATAGAGGATACGTGTGTGCAGTGGATTAAAGCATATACACTCGTCCTTACTGTTGGTGGTTCATGTCCGCCTGGGAGTATATATATATAATTACATTTATGATCACATTGCACCTTAACCATTGGAATATTTATCTATAATAAGGTCAGCGTAACACTATTGTGTAGCATTTTGAATATTGTATAATTCAAATATAAAATATATATAAGAAAGAAATAGTGACCATAATCTGTGACCTTCAACATTCACCTTGACCTCTGAATAACAAAAACAAAAAAATTGGACAATCGTTGCATTGCCCAACCGAATTTGCCACCAAATTTGGTGACGATACGTAACCCGTTCAGTACAGTTCTGTTGGTTTCATTTCATACTGGATATTAAGACGAATGTATTTAGTTTATGGAGGGCCTCCATAAAATTAGCAGGCTTTCAACTATCTTAACCCTTTTTACTACCACAGATCCTTCATAAGCTCCACAAAATCGTCTAATTATATCTAGAATACAATAAAAAAGACGTCACCGGTACACAAAGGGTTAAACAGTCTAGGAAGAGCTTAAAGAAAATGATTAACACTCTTCTTTTGTTCCTTGACCTTGACCTTTATCCTTAAGTATTATATTATATATATACAGTATATATGATTGAAATATATGTTATTTAAGTAAAATACAACTAACAGTCGTCAGCTTATCGAAAATTTAGTATTTTTTATAATGAAGGTTAACTTATGACCTTGACCTGTAACCTTGACCTGTATGTAGGATTATATTTTTGTTTGCTTTGATGTAACCCTAGCAAATCAAATAAGTGTGTCAAATTTCATTAAAGATCATCAGTTAGTTTCAGAGGTATTACAGGAATAGTTGACCTTGACCTATGACCTTCATCTTGACCTTTATGATGTCTGAGCATTTACAATTTTTAATTTTCCCTTAAAGCACAACTGTCTCAACGAATGTTGTGAAGTTTACATGAATAGTACAGAAATGAGCATATTGACCTTATATTTGAAGTTGACCTGTGACCCTGACCTATCAAATGGAATTATGTTTATTCTTGTATGACCTTGCTCTAGGCATTCCGAATATGCATGATATGCCTAATGAGAAGTTTACATTAAATAAGAAATACTAGTAAAAATCATATTTCGACCTTTAAGGGGAGCGTCCGCCATGTTTTTCAAAATATTCCGATAGATACCACGTCTAGGAACAACATATCCACAAATGAATACAATCAGACCAATAATTTTTTCGCTACCTCGGATTTTTGCATTTTTTGCACATTTTAAAACCTCTAAAACATTTTTAAATTTGGTCCAATTTTAATAAGTAGGATATCATTGGAAAGGAGAAAAAATGCAATTCATATTTGTGACAGATTTTTTATACACCCTTTAGTTTTGCCACTAATCATTTTCTTTTGTTTAGAAAGTTTTAAAAGGTTGCAAGCCTCCTGTCAAAAGATTTATTGGTGTATCAAAAAACTGTCACACAAATATATTGCATTTTGTCTCCTCTTTCCAATGATATCCTACTTATTAAAATTGGACCAACAATAACAAAGTTTTAGGGACAAATGTTCGAGTAACTATAGTTTTGAGAAAAAGGCGAAACATTAAATTTATCCATTACCCAACGATTCCTCTCTCAAATGACGATTTATTGCAATTGATTGCTCCTGATTGATTTGATCCATGCTCTTGCACCAAAATCCAGTAAACTTTACTAAGTCAAAGTGAATAATATGCCACCTGGACCCCCCAAAAGGTATTTTATTCATTTGGCGCCAATGGCGTCATGAACCTCATTTATGCCAAGTTAGGCCATTTTCGATTACTCTAGGTTGTGTTATGGTTGGTTTGGATGGGTTAGATCTGTTTAGTGTTGAATATATAACATGTTTGTGCATGTCTTGGCATCTGGATGATGATGATGGCTTGGATGATAATGATGATGTCTTGTATGATGATGATGGCTTAGATGATAAGGTCTAGTGACTCACCTTCACTCTCCCAGGTTCAGTTGAGGTGCCAGATACCTCTGTTGACTGTAATTTCTCTATATATATGTGCAAATTAACGCGATTGTATTGATTTCTGTCGTTCATTCCACTATACCACATATACGTCGTGAGTGCGGGGGGGGGGGGGGGGGTCGTATAGGGGGTTAGGGGACCCTGTATTTAGAGTATTTTTTATTTTACGAGTATAAAACTTTGCCACATCACTCCTACAGTGTTCCCATCACTGCTGCAATAAAAATATAAATTTCAGATTTTCCAAATCGACACCAGTTTGGGCCATGCAGGACGCTCCCCTTTACCTTGACCTTTGACCTTGACCTTCCACCTTAGAATTTCTTATCAAGGATTTAGTAAGCTTAACATCAATGTTCGTATTAACTAGCATTATGAATATGGTGTAATTTGTATAAAAACTGATTGATTACAAATAGTGATCATATGCTGTGACATTGACCTTTGACCTTTGACTAACAATAACATACATATATTTGGATGGTCGCCGCATTGACCAACTGAATTTGCCTGTATAATTTGATGACAATACATTAAACAGTCAAGTAGGAGTTTAGGGAAAATGACAAATACTCTTGTTTTGACCTTGACCTCTAACCTTTACTATTACAATATTCATGTGAAATTTGATATGTATGATATTTAAGTAATAAGACATAACATAGCCAGTTTTCTAACATTTGAATAATCTTTTTAAATACATAATAAAAGTTGACCTTTGACCTTGACCTGTGATCTTGACCTTTATGTAAGAGTACATTTTTGTTTGCATTGACATTGCCCATGCAAATCAAACAAGCATGCCTAATTTCGTTAAAACCCATCAGTTAGTTTCATATATATTAATAGAATAGTTGACCTTGACCTTTGACCTTTATCTTGAGCTTTATATGTCTCAACATTTATTATTCTCCTTTTCACTTAAAGTGCAACTATCTCACCAAATGTTGTGAAATTTGCATGAAAAGTAAAGAAAATATCATATTGACCATTTATTTGACCTTGACCTTCCATATGGAATTGAATAATTGATTGTATGATCTTGGCCTAGGTATTCCGAATATACATGGTACTCCTAGTGAAAATCTAACAGTTAGTAGGCTATAAGAAATACTAGTAAAAACAATTATTTTGACCTTGGACGTTGACCTTACCCCTTACAATATTTATCTATTTGTTTTGCAATACGATATCAAAGTTACTAGTAACTTGTATAGTAAAAATTAAGACATTTGAATAAAATCTAAAAATAAATAGTATAAGTTGACCTTTCACCTTGACCTGTGACCTTGAACTTTATGTAAGAGTAAACACAAAATTTAATTGACATTGCCCAGGAAAATCAAATAAGCATGAGTAATTTCATTAAAACTTTTCAGTAAGTTTCATATACAGGGTGTTTCATAAATACCTTTCATAAATTTCAGAATGAATAGACCTAGCAATAATAAATATACTTTACTATGTGACGGTTTTGGAAATTTATCTTATTTACCGGGATATTACACATTTTAGTTTAAATAGGAAAGTCTAGGGGATGAACACAATCAGTAGATTACCATCACCTCAATTACTTTATTTTGTCATAAATGTTTGAACATCAATGTATTTTACAATATTTACAATAGGTGCTCGATCAATTTGCTTCATGGGTTCGAATACTGTATGAATGAAGCTTCACAAATTGAAGGTAATGTGAGAAGGTGAGAGAAAAAAAGGATGTACTGGCAGTCTTAAGTAAGTACCAGACATGGAGCCATACACCTCTGCTGAGTACACAGACATGTTACTTACTTTAGGTGCAGCTGGAGGAAATGCAGCTGAAGCAGTAAGGATGTACGGTGAACAATATCCCAACCGGAGGCAACCATCTCGGCCTACTTTCCTCAGCGTAGAAAGATGACTACGGGAATATGGCTCACTGAATCCATGTGCAGTAGACAGAGGAAGGCCTCATGATGAGCAACTACTCGATGCAGAAGAGGATATCCTTGATGCCATCACAGATGATCCATCTACAAGCACACGTTGACTTGGTGCACGATTTGGTGTGGCTCATGCATCAGTATGGAGGATTGTAAACAGACATGGCCTGTACCCATATCATCACCAGCCCATCCATGCTCTGACTGAACGTGATTATCACCAACGAGTGGATTTCTGTCGGTGGCTCCTTACTCAAGAGAGGGAGAACAACGGTTTTATTGCAGAGGTTTTGTTTAGTGATGAGGCAAATTTCACCAGAAATGGCATGTTGAACCTACATAATACACATATATGGGGAGCAGAAAATCCACATGCAACAACAACGAGGGGACATCAGGAACGCTTTTCGATTAATGTTTGGGCCGGTATTCTTGGTGACCATGTAATCAGACCTTTTATGTTACCACAACGACTTACAGGCAATGTGTACACCAGATTTCTTCAGGATGACTTACCCATACTACTTGAAGATGTGCCTCTCAAAACACGTAGAAAAATGTGGTTCATGCAGGATGGGGCTCCAGCTCACTTTGCACGAGGTACGAGGGATTTCCTTAATGTTATGTACCCTGATAAGTGGATAGGCCGTGGTGGTCCCATCGCCTGGCCACCTAGATCACCGGACCTAACTCCACTTGACGTTTATCTTTGGGGACACTTGAAGAGCAGGGTGTATGCTACACAAATCAACACCCGTCAGCAACTGTGGCAACGAGTTCAAGAGGCATGCAGAGAAGTAAGAAACACACCAGGGATATTTGAAAGAGTGCGAGTTTCTTATGCGCCGAGCCCAAGCCTGTATCAACGAGGGTGGGAGAAACTTCGAGCAACTATTGTAAATACTGTAAAATACATTGATGTTCAAACATTTATGACAAAATAAAGTAATTGAGGTGATGGTAATCTACTGATCGTTTTCATCCCCTAGACTTTCCTATTTAAACTAAAATGTGTAATATCCCGGTAAATATGAGAAATTTCCAATACCGTCACATAGTAAAGTATATTTATTATTGCTAGGTCTATTCATTCTGAAATTTATGAAAGGTATTTATGAAACACCCTGTATATTTATAGAATAGTTGACCTTGACCTTTGACCTTGACCTTTATGATGTGTCTCAAGATTTATCAACTCTGCAAAGCAGAGTGGTATCGCGCACACAGATCCCGCCCGTATACCATCAGGCAGCTTGTCTGTCGTCGTCCGTCGTCATCGTGTGTCCGGAAACTTCTCCTAGATCGTTCGATGGATTTTCACCAAATTTCACAGGTATATTTATTTGGTCAATGCGAAGGTCAGTCAAAAAGAAATGTTCAATTTAACTTAAAGGTTAAGGTCAAAGGTCAAGGTAAAAAATAAAGTCAATATTTCATGTGTCTGAGTTTTACTCAAATTTCCTCATTTTCACTACACAAGTTACTGGTAACCTCTATATCTTATTGACCAAATTGTAAATACATATTTTGAGGGGTAAGGTCAAAGGTCAAAATATATATTTTACTAGTATTTCTTATATTAGCTGTTAGATTCTCACTAGACTTAGTATGTATATTTGGAATATTTAGGCCAAGGTCATACAAGAAACTATACAATTCCATATGAAAGGTCAAGTTCACAGGTCAAGGTCAAATATAAGGTCAATATGCCAATGTCTTTACATTTCATGCAAACTTCACAACATTTGGTGAGATAGCTGCACTTTAAATGAAAAGGAAAATAATAAATTTTGAGACACATCATGAAGGTCAAGGTACAGGTCAAAGGTCAAGGTCAACTATTCTATTAATATATATAAAACTAACTGATGGGTTTTAATGAAATTAGTCACGCTTATTTGATTTTCCTGGGCAAATGTCCATGACAAAAAATCATTATTTTTACATAAAGGTAAAGGTCATAGGTCAAGGTGAAAGGTCAACGTATACTATTTATGTTTTGTTTATATTCAAATGTCTTCATTCTCACTGTACACATTGCTGGTAACCTTGATAACGTATTGCACACATTTTAGATAAATATTCTAAAGGGTTTGGTCAAAGTTCAAGGTCAAAGGTCAAAATAGTTTTTTTTAAAGTATTTCTTATACTAACTGTTAGATTCTCACTAGGCTTACCATGTATATTCGGAATACCTAGGCCAAGGTCATACAATAAACTATTCAATTCCATATGAAATGTCAAGGTCACAGGTCAAGGTCAAATAAAAGGTCAATATGCTATTTTCTTTACTTTTCATGCAAACTTCACAACATTTGGTGAGATAGTTGCACTTTAAGTGAAAAGGAAAAGGATAAATGTTGAGACATATAAAGCTCAGGATAAAGGTCAAAGGTCAAGTATTACATTTATATATACGAAACTACCTGATGTTTTAATGAAATTAGGCATGCTTATTTCATTTTCATTAGCAATGTCAATGCAAACAAAAATGTACACTTACATAAAGGTCAAAGTCATAGGTCAAGGTCAAAGGTCAACTTTTATTATTTATTAAACAAATGTACTCAAATTTTAGAGAACAGGCTTTGTTATGGCTTATTACTTAAATATCATATAAAATTATATCAAATTTCACATAAATATTGTAATAGTTAAGGGGACCGACCGGTTAATTTAGGCTTAAAAAACTCGAAATCCTGAAAACACCAATAGGTGTTTACTCAACAAGAGTCAACATCTCTTCATCTATCTATCTATCTATTGCCTGACGCCGTGATCCCCGAAGGGGTGGCCACGAACGAACCGCCCCCATGCACCTCTGTCCCCAGTCAGTCGACGCCCCTCCCCCCAACCAGCACCGCCTTCGTTCATGTAGTTCCTCACTCCATCCTTCCACCTCATATTCGGTCTACCTCTCCCCCTCTGTCCCTCCACCTCGCTCTCGTACACCCTCTTAGTCATTCTCTCGCTTTCCATACGTTCCATATGGCCGAACCATCTCAAGTTGTTCCTTTTCACACTTTCCAGCACATCTACCTCCACACCACACCTCCTTCTTACTTCCTCATTAGTCTGTCTATCCCTCCATGTAACTCCGCACGCACTCCTTAAGTAATTCATTTCCACTGCTCTCACTCTTGGTCTGAGTCTCTCAACCAACGTCCATGCTTCGCTTCCGTAAGTCAGTGTCGGGATTACCACACTGTCATGCAAGGACTTCTTCACTTCCATACTGACCACCCTATTTCTTGTTACTGCTTTTAGCGTTCCTACAACCCTCTTCCCCTGTTGTACCCTCTCCCGCACCTCTTCATCCATAGTCCCATCTTTACTCAACACACTGCCCAGATACTTAAAAGAGTTGACGATCTCCATAGCCTGACCGTTCAGCTTCACCTCACACTCTGTGACTTCACCCCTTTCGAAGACCATAACCTTGCTCTTCCCCGTATTTACCTTCAAATTCCGTTTTTCGCACACTGTTCCAAACTCATTTACCAGACCCTGCAACTCCCATTCATTATCACTCATCAGAACTGTATCATCCGCAAACAGCAGTATAGGTAGCTTCCACTCAATTCCCTCCCTTTTCAGCGATACACCAACATTCACTGCTCTTGATAGTATTTCTTTCATGACTCCATCCATATATACAGTAAACAACCACGGGGACATCACACACCCCTGTTTCAAACCAACATTCAGGTCAAAGAACTCGCTCTGCTCACTCTCCACACGTACTGCCGCCTTTGCACCCTCATACATGCTCTTCACTGCTTTCAGCAACTTGCCCTCTACTCCGTATATTCTAAGTACTTTCCACAAACCTTCTCTATCCACTCTGTCATAGGCCTTCTCCAAGTCCATGAAGGCAACATACACCTTTTGTTTCTTCTCCAGATACTTCTCCACAACACAATTCAGGGTAAAAATCTGATCTACACATCCTCTTCCCTTCCTAAAACCTCCATGCTCGTCGCCTATCCATTTCTCCGTTCTCACTCTCACTCTCTCAATCACTACCCTACTGTATACCTTCCCTACTACGCTTAGAAGACATATTCCTCGGTGGTTACCACACACTCCTCTTTCCCCTTTGCCCTTATATAGGGGGACTATTATGCCAGTCTTCCAGTCATCGGGTGCACTCCCCTTCTCCCATGCTAGTTTGCACATTTTCCATACCCATTCTATCACTATCTCACCACCATACCTCAACATTTCCCCACACACTCCATCTGTTCCTGGTGCTTTCCCCAACTTCACTCTTTTCATGGCTTCCCACACTTCTGACCTCCTGATCCCCACCTCCTCCTCCACTACTTCTCTTCTTCTCCCTCCCATACCATATCCAGCTATGTTTGCTGGCTCTTCATTCCTTTCATTTAGCAACTCACTGAAGTACTCCCTCCATCTTTCGACTCTCTCTTGCTTCTCGGCTAGCATTCTCCCATTCTTATCTTTCACACCCTTACTGTTTCCCTTGCTACCTTCCCTAACTTTCTTGACTTCTTTCCAGAACAGTTTCTTACTCTCCCTCCATTTTACACTCAGATTCCTTCCAAATTCCTCATCTACTCTTCTCTTACTTTCCTTCACTACTCTCTTCACCACCCTCTTACTCTCCACGTACCTCGCTCGTTTCTGTCTCTCGGAATCTTCATTCCCTCTACTACCCAACCACACTCTATATGCTTTCTTCTTTTCTTCCACAGCTATTCTTACCTCTTCTGTCCACCATGCTGTACCTTTCACTCCCCTCCCTTTTCTCCTCACTCCACACACCTCCTCACATGCTGCACAGATCTCATCCTTAAACACCTTGCTCATCTCCTCCACTTCCTCCATAACTTCCAGGTCGAACCCACCTAGTCGTCTTTCCACTGCTCTCCTGTACTCCTCCCTGACTTCCTCCTCCTGCAACATCTCCACCCTCCTCACCATTCCACCCTCCTCTCGCCTCCCTCCCGCTCTCCTCACCCACTTCTTTTGTATCCTAACCTTAGCTACCACTACATAATGATCAGACAGACCCCCTCCAATACCCCTATACACCCTAGCATCCATCACAGATTTCTTCATTCGTTCATCCACACATACATAATCAATCAATGACTTTCGTTCCACCACTGTCTTATCTTTCATCGTCAACATCCGTTTCCACGTGTACCTGTGGATCATTCTGTGTCGGAAGAAGGTGTTGGCTATCCACAGCCTCCTTCCCACACATACGTCCACAAGTGCACTACCATTCCCATTCACCTCTGATGGTACCCCCCACCCTCCCACCACTCCCTCAACTTTCCTATCACCCACCTTACCATTCATATCCCCAATCAGAAATATTCTTTCGTTCTTGTCAAACTTCTCCAGGCACGCCTCCACATTCATCCAGAACTCCTCTTTCTTTCTTTCAAGTATATCCTCTGTCGGGGCATACACGCATACAATCACCCACGTTTGTATTCCTACTTTCATTCTCACCCACACAATCCTTGAACCCACAGACCCATACTCTCTTACACATTCCTTCCATTTGCTACTTACAAACAAACATGCACCTTCTCTCGCTGTTCCTTCACTCACTCCAGCACACACACCCATTCCACATTCCCATTCTCTCACATCTGAACCTTTCCATTTGGTCTCTGTCATTCCACATACATCCAGCCTGGCATTCACTAACACTTCCAGAACCTCTCTCTCTTTTGTTCCATCATTCATGCCACTAACATTCCACGTAGCCATTCTCAGAATGTCCGAAGGCATGTCCTTAGTCGGTCGTGGTTCGTCAACGTTGGTTCCGTCCGCATCCGAGGCTGTTCGTTCGTTTTTCTTTGCTTAGATATTTTTTCCGGGTGGGGGTCGCAAGCCCACCGACCCAACCTCTTTAGTCGCCTCTTACGACACGCAGAAGGCACATCTCTTCATAAGCCAGTGAAATGTTATTAGTGAAAACCCATTGGAAATAGTATTTTTTTATGTTTTCCAAACTTTTCCTGTAATTCTAAAAACGTTATATAGCGAACTTTGAAATTAACATGCTCAGTAACTACTGGTCGTACGAGGAGCATACCTATATAAATCGAAAGAGCGTAAGCTACTCTACAACTTACCATACGCTTTATCTTCTACTTTGCCATGTTCCCGCATAAAATATTGTAAATCTAAAAAACAAAAGTAAAAATGTATATATATATATATATATATATATATACAGTATATATATATATATATATAATAATAATATATATATATATACAGTATATATATATATGTATATATATATATATATATATATATACTGTATATAAACCAATTTTACCTAAGAGATTCAATACTACTTGCAGAATTCTAGGTCGCAGAGTTGCGTTTGCATGTTTTTGTTTTTGTTTTTTTTTAGGGGGGGGGGGGTTAATGTGTATACGTCACCTGTGTAACTCGTTATTCGTCAATTCATACAAAAAGGTCAGGGGTTTAACCCTTAATTAGCGGCTCACCACATAAGTCGAGTTAAATAAAGCTGGACTATGTGGCGGCGCTCGACATAACTCGAATGGCAATTTCAGCACATAATGTTGCTGAGAGAGAGAGACAAGTGGTGGCAGGAGACTAGCGAGCGTATGACTGCTCCAGACCACCGCGGCGAACCTACTGACACGAATCTCAGCTCCCTCCTCCCTCTCTCACTCGCTACATACTGAATTATATGGGGAAAGTACCGAATTACATGCTTTTTGCACTCGCGTTGCACGGTTATTGCAAGAAAACTAGCCATCATAAAAGGATCGTTATGGTGTCATTCGAAAGCTCTGTTTATGCCCTTTCAGGGATAGGTACTTGTTTTACGTTCTGGGTCTTATTTAGGCATGAAAATGATCACGTAAACAGCCCTATTTTGGCTAAAAACACCCCGCTGTGCGGTACATATAAATAAACCGCATAGGCCGCTCGTAAGGTGTTAAAGAGAGGTTAACTACAGCAAGCATTCATTTACCACATATTAGTAGAGTCTTGTACATTTCTTGCGTTCAATCCTGGTTCCCTTACTACCAAACAGATATAAACACGTTAGAACGAGTTCAACATAGAGTTACCAAAATTATACCTAGCTTAGAGAACAAACCATACGAGCAGCGTCTTAGATAATTAAAACTATTTCCTTTAACCCAGCGCAGATTATGAGACGACTTAATTCAAGTGTTCTAAATCATATAAGGCACCGACAATATGAACTGCAGTAAGTACTTCACTATCGACCAATCAAATTACACATGGGGTAAAGGTTACAAAGTTATTGGCAAATCTTTTAACTCACGCAAGTCTAAGAATGTCTTCTTTAATCGAGTGGACATCTTGTGGAATGGGCTTCCCTGAGACGTTATATACTGCAGCACCGTTGATTCTATTAAACTTCGCATAGACAAACATCTTGTCTCAGACCCGGGACAGAGTGCGAGTGTAAATTTATAACTCTATTGTTCACCCCTCAGATTCATCAAGGATTATTGCGTCTATAAATTACTAACATGTTACTCTTTTTTCCTAGATAGACGAAAGATCACTTGTAATTGTGTTATGTTACTAACCCATCTGTCCCCTAATAACATCTCCTAATCCTGCCACGGACATTAGTTCGAGAGCAGTAGTTTCCTTTCCAATGTTCCCATACCCACTCTAAACAACTGTTTGAATACTTAATCCTCACTGTTTTGGAGTACAACCAGCCTAGTGGGGTTGCTAGACCTGTTGTGGCTTGATTTCCTTTGTACTCCATTAAATACTTTCAGAAATGAAAGATTGTCATTCTGATCCGAATCCCCAAAATGGGGATTGGGCCTGAGCATATAGATAGATAGATAGATAGATAGATGTCATTCTGAGTACAAAAATGTTCTATAAACATAGGCTTTTGGGGGCATTTTTTTTTAACCTAAGACGTGCGCACAGGGGGTTTTCTACAGGGTAAGACTGTGCGCACCTATGATGATTTTGGGACCCATTGCCAATTTCGATAAAAAGTACATCATCGTGTAGGGAATGTTTGCGTGCATCGGCCCATATATATTTGACCCCCCCAAAAATGTCTGGGGGGGGGTGGGGGAACGGTCCGTAGTTGAAAAATGTGGAGCGAATGGCACCGCGCGGCTAGATTGTCATCGAGCGGCGAGATTTCCCTGCCGAATTTTCACGCGCCCAGGGGATAGAAGGAGAGGGAGGAGGGGGTGGGTTACCGCCTATTATCACGTATATCTCCTTTTTTTAGCCCTTTTAGGCTATGTAGAGTATGTATACGTGTGTAGGCCACCCATATAACAATGAATATGTCTCATAGTGACCAAAAATTGCAATATATAAGGGAATTATATGAGAATTTTTAGGCGGGAATGAAGATGTGTTGGAGGTTTGGCGGCAATTTATGAGCTGAGAGTGTGGTTTACGCCATACATATCACTTATATCTTGTACTTAGAGCACTGTCATGCTATAATACAGACTTGTACGTATGTATACGTGCCATATATCAAAATATATACCGCATATAGACCAATTCATGCGATATTTACGCACATTATCAATGAGTTTCTATGCGTGAACTAAGGTGTGAGTGAGTTGTGCTGGGAATGAAAGGGGGAGAGGGTGTGTTACGCCATAAATATCACATATATCTTGTATTTAAAGCACTGTCATGCTATAATAAAGATGTGTACGCATGTAGGCGTCCCATATAACAAGGAATATACCGCATATAGGCCAATTGATGCGATATTTACGCAAATTGTGAATGTGTTTCTAGCAGACGGAAGCCTGAAAGGGTGGGTGGGGGTGGGTGGGTGGGGGGGAGGGAGGCATGCAGGGAGTGAGTGAGTCGTGGAGAGAGGGAAGGCAGGCAGGGAGATCTCTAGATAGATAGCCAGCTTTGTGATAATTGTGGATGCGCCCGAGGCGTATGGATGTCTTGGTATTTTGAACCTTATGTCTACCAGGTGTCTGGTGTTCGTTGCCACCAAGAGGTCTACAATAACATGAGTCAGGAATGGAGAGAGAGAGAGAAACTGAGACATGCGTATGTCGTACGTATAAATGGACTTCAGAATTGCATTTTTATGCAAGCAGACATTGCATTTTAGACACATGTAAAGTACCACAGAAACATGACTGTAAATAAAGTACTATATTATAGACCAGCAACGAGGGTGGTCAGTAAACACAGGCAGATTGCCTTTTGTGATAGAGGGCTAAATATAGACTGGTGTCTCCTTACACTTGCGAAAGGGTAGATTGCCACCAGAGAAACTTATACTTATTTATTTCCAAGTAATATGCAATCTAAATGTATATTCGCGACCTACTGCAAGTATTTGTATGACAGTCATGACTATGTATAATCCAATATACGCGCATAGGCGAGACATAAGAAAGCTGGTTGAGCAATTTTCGACACCCACACAGTTATTATTCATTTTTATTTACATTATTATACAATACAAATGTATTTGTGAAGAGTATTTTATGCATTATTGTATTTATACCAATTTTGTTCCCAGACAGAGCTGCTGTAGCTGGAGCATCAAGGAGCGGCAAGGGTCACCGCTTGACCGTGTGAAAATGAGTGGAGTCACACTGAGAGGGGCAAATTTGCTGAGTGTTTGGGCAATTTTTGACATAATAAAGTTATATAATTACTAATTCTTGACAGAGACAAACTTTTATAAACCTTGGCATGATATAATTGATAATCCCATCAATTTACAAACGTAAATTGGTGGGATAATTAATTTAGTTTTGTATATTGTCATTTCGATTGTAGACATGAAGTTTTGAGTGATATTTGGTATGAGCTCCTGTGGCATGGTTGGTAAGGTTGCGGACTGGAAAACTCAAAGTGTGGTAGGGTAGTGGGATCGAATTCAGGAGGGGGTTATGGGAAAGGTTTTATACTGTCTAGAACATTTTTGATAAATTTTGTTTTTTACAAGATCATGCCATTGTATTCAAACAATATGAAATATTCATAGAATATATCATATTGTAAGAATACAATGACCTGCCCTTGTTTTTTTTTTTTTTTTATTGTTTTTTTTTATTATCTTAGTAGGTTTGACAGGATTTATTGAAACATATTTATTTTTGTACAATTCATTTGAGGTAAGAAAATAATTATATACACATTACTTTGGCTAATAACAAACATATATATTGATATACTAAAAAAAGAAGGCATATTACATGTAAATCTTTGAAACTTATAAACTAAATAATGAAACATACAATTATATAATGTAAAAGCTATATCACAGGGACATCTTTGGAACTTATACATTATATAATATATATGTTACATTATGAGGTAGCGTGATCAATTAGGTCAGGTCAGGTAAGGTAGGGCGCGAGTCCAGGGCAGGGCAGGGCAGGGGGCGAGTCCAGGGTAGGGCAGGGCAGGGGGCGAGTCCAGGGCAGGGCACGGGGCGAGTCCAGGGCAGGGCAGGGCAGGGGGCGACACTCAATAATTCTTGAAGGTGTGGTAGTCCCTGAAGCAGTCACCCAGGCAGAGTGGAACTTTGCACTCGGCACACATTGAGGTGACTCTTTTGGTGACATGGGGTTTCCTGACACTGGAGCTGCAGACGGTGCACTGCGCCTGCCTGCGACGAGTGCCAAGCATCTCGGTGTTGATTGGGTAGTGTCTTTCGACACCCAGCTGGATGCGGTCAGGAACGTGATCCCCACGCCATGCCGTACGTCTGTGAGTGGTGGTGCCATACTTCTCCAAGAGTTGGTATGAGACGTTGTAGACGAACTCCCGGAATTTCAGCTTCTGGTTTGGGGCCATATCCTTTTTCATCAACCACAAGTTGTAGGCGTTGAGCATCGTGATATCAACTAGGTGGAGGAAGAGCTTGTGATACCACTTCACAGTCTTCCTCAGACACTCAACGCCTGACAGCTGACAGTCAGACTTGTCCACCAGGCGCATGTTCTTGGTATAGTCCACTACCATGTCGGGCTTGTAGATGGTCTTCCTGGTTCGGTAGTGGATTTTGCCAGAATCCACCTGGGCACCTGTGTGGACGGTGGAAAGCAGGTGGACGTCTCGCTTATCCTTCCACTTCAGGGCTATCACTTTCCCACACTTCTCGAGCTGCTTGAATTTCTGCCCCTTTCGTCGCCTTTTCGCACATGCCTCTCGCGGTGTTCCTGGGCCAGGTCGTCTTCTGAAGGTGTGTCACTGGAGGAGGCACCTGTAAGAGGAATGACATTACCTGTGAACTTTGGCATAAACTTTCTTGTCTTTCTGACAGTCCCACATGACCCCGTTTGGTTGTCATGAAGAAACTGGCAGAGAGCAGGAGAAGTATACCAGTTGTCAGTGTAGATGATGTGGCCTTTGCCCAGGTAAGGTGCCAACATTTTCCTGACGATGGCACCTGACATGCCCATGGGGTCATTGGCAGCGACTTTCGGTATGTCAATGTCAGTGCCTGTGTACACGATCATGTCAAGCACTATTCCAGTTTCGCAGTCACATAAAACGAAGAGCTTGATTCCGAACCTATGCCTTTTCAAGGGAATATACTGCTTGAAAACAAGACGTCCTTTGAAGAGCACGAGCAACTCATTAATCACCAAATTGAGGAAGGGGTAAAAGTATTTCCTATACCTCTCCAACAACATGGTGAACACATCCCGAACTTTCCATATCCTGTCAATCCTGTTAGGATTGTTGTTGTCTGCAAAGTGCATAAATCTTAGCAGCAACAAAAATCTGTCATGAGTCATGAACTTATTGAAAGTTGGGGTGGCGATGAGAGGGTCGTGCTTCCAATAGTGTTGCAACACATGCTTCTTGATCAGAGGCATGAGGAACAACAAGGCAAAGAACGTCATAAATTCTTCCACAGTCGTATCCACCCAGCCTCGTATTCTCGCTTTTGGAGAAAGGACGTCCAATCTGCCAAACACCCACCTGTAGTAGGCGTTTGTTTGGGCAACGATGTATTTCATTACCTCCATATCGAAAAAAGCGAGGAAGAAGTCGCTTTCGTTCGCTTGATCGTCACAGGGCTAGTCGTCAGTTGTTCCTGACATCCCAGGATTGAACTGGGGCACGTCAGGTACAAAATTGACCCCGTCAGACCAATCGAACGAAGGCAGCCCAGGGATCGGAATGTCGTCTGCGTCTCCTTCATCGTCTGAAATATCGCTTCCATGGTCGCGATACAGCACTGCATCATCATCACCCTCCTCTTCACTTGACAGACGATGCCCTTCCTCATTCTCGTCACCGACGTCGGACTCACTCCCACTGTCCACTCCCAAATCCCCCCACCCTTGGTCCCGTGCTAGGGTCTTCGTCGTCGAGACCCGGGCTGCCAATGCCCTGCGAATCACCATCAAACAGCAGGGCGGCATACTTTGATGGTGTCAGAGTTTTCCGGGTCACTCCAGCACGTGTGGGAGTCTTATGGACAGGGACAGCAGGGGCGGCGGCAGGGGCGGCGGCAGGGGCAGCAGTGGTGCGTGGTGTTGATGGCAAGATGATGGTGGTGCCTGTCGCCCTTCTCTCTGTTCCTTGGGCAAGGGCGGCAGGGGCGGCAGGGGCAACAGGGGCAGCAGGGCCGGCAGGGACACCAGGGCCAGCAGGGCCAGCAGTCACTTTCCCTCTCCCTTTCCCCTTCCCCTTCCCTTTCCCTTTTCCTTGGGCAGGGGCAGGGGCAGCAGGAGCAGCAGGGGCGGCAGGGGCAGCCGGGCCAGGGGCGGCTGGTGGTGGTGGTGGTGGTGGTAGGGGCACTGTGGCTGGCGTACGGGTTCTCTTCCCTACGCCCGTGCCTTTAATTTTTCCTGCCCCCGCAGGTTCTGCAGCCCTAGGGCGGCCTCCTACGTCGCTGGTACCGGTGGCAGGGATAGCAGTGGTGGCAGTGGTGGTGGTAGTGGTTGTTGCAGTGGCCTGGGTCGTGGTGGCAGTGTCCAGAAACACCAATGACCTCTGTACCTTTGTCGTGCTTGCACGTGTTTTTCGTGCTTTGGGTGCTGGTGTTTCGTCCTCCGAACTGTAGGGCGTGTCGTACTGGTAGCTAGGGTCTTTAGCAGCCACTCTCTGCCTTCCACGGCGGCTAACACCACCAGAAGGAGGGCTGGTTGTGTCATCAGGGAGCGAGCGTGAGGGACGTGTGGGCTCCATGACTAGTGCTTGGTTACTGGCGCGGTGGTGCTTGCACGAGTGCGGGGCGAGCGTTTGGCGGGGTGGTGTCGAGAGTTGACATGTAGTACTATACCCACACCAATTTTCAGCCGCCTGGCTATAAACGCGCGGTTTTCGTACGCGTTCAAAAGCTCTGCTCTTAAGAGTCTCCCCGCAGTCCGCCGGGGAACTCTTAAGAGTCTCCCGGCAGCTCCCGGGTTAAGTCTACATTTTAAAAGCAGTTTTACTTCTAATGAAATGGTACAGAGAAGAAAATAAGTAGTGTATGATAATTTATCGCATTAATTCTTCTTTTAGAAACCAACAGGTACTCTGTAGCCTTCTTCATTTTCCTGTGATGACGAGTTGAATATTACAATTAAATTACATAATTATATATTTACCGCATCGCCTTGGACAGATGAAGAAAGCTACAGATGAGTTTTACCTCTATAATGTATTTATACCATACTCCAACATACACTACTCAATTGTATATTAATTTCTTTTACTTAGAGGACACAAAGGGATGAACATGTCAAAACACGTAAAGCTGCCATGCAAAAAAGGAGGGTGATTCATATGTTTTTTGTTACTTTTTAACCAATATCCATGTAAAGAAAATTAATAGTCATAACGCTAATTGCTGTATGATGGTGCATGATAGCAATACTTCATGAAAACACCAACAAATCGTCTGTAGCGTTTTTTTTGTTTTCATTCCGTGGTGGCCAGCTTAAGTTGTGTTAGTTTCTTGTAATATTCAACTCAATGCCAAGGTAATATGAAGAACGATATAGTAAAACATGTTTTAATCAATTTGAAGCATCGATACCATGCTTCATGATACACTTGGTATACATGATATACTGAGCCACATACATCATAGCTCTGGGAGACAGTGCCCGAACAAAAAACAAAAAAAATAAATACAAATAAACTCACACACATCTAGGTCGCCTATACTCCATTTTTTTCCAGCTGATGGTAAATTGAATCCCTTAGCAGCTGATTTTTGGATACTTAATGGAAAAATATGAAACAACTATGTGTCTACTACTGTGTGTCGTATTAATGACAAGTTTTCATAATTAACATCATATTTCGCTACAAAATCTACCTTATAGCTGAGTAACAATGATAGAAACATGGCAATTTACCCTCGGCTGGAAAAAAATAGACTATAGGAGAAGACCCAGAAACCACGAATCACTAGGGGCCTTCAACACTCCCCCAGTCCCAGACCACCCGGAGTGGTTCTTGTCTAAGCAGGCAGACACACAGCGGAACTACACCACAATGCCCACCCACCTCACTTTCAGGCATGTCCCTTCACAACATACACTGGTTCCCAGGACCAGGCGCCTGACGGACTATTATCTAGTCCAACTGGTGTCCGACCCCTTCTCTCTACGACCGCATTATCACTCATCTATTCACAAGCAAGCATTCTCCATTCCTTCCTATTCATTACCACTTCTCTTGCCTGTTCTGCAATCATCTCAGTATCTTCCAGCGCTTTTATTACATCATCTCTCCATCTCTTCTGAGGTCTCCTTATCAATCTATTTCCCCTTGTTTCTGACTCCTCTATTATCTTTGTAAACCTTTCATCTCTCATTCGTTTGACATGTTCATATCAGCATAGCTGGCCAAAAAATAAAAATTAAAATAAAAAAAAAGCACCCTTTTTTCAGGGTTGATGGGACTCGTTAGCCTTGGTCGGCAACTCATCTAGGGGAGACAACCTTATACAAATCCGGGTGGATGGGACTCGTCAGCCTTGGTTGGCAACCTGTCTAGGGGAGTAAACCTGATACAAATCCGTACTGCTTACCTAAGGGTAAGGCAGGTTAGTGGATGGATTAGCCGAACACCACTGTAGAAAAATAGTGCTAACAAGATACACAGAGGGCCTCGGAGTCGGACGGATCCTAAATTGAGTGGTCAATCCTGTAAGTCCTTCACTAAACTGGCTCGGGTTGTCCCTCTCACAGGGAATAGGTCCGCTTGGGGTCATTCTGTGTATGGCCACCCTCGTAAGGGGAGTAAGGCGTCCGGCAATAGATAGATAGATAGACCCTTTTTTCCACTCTGGCTGACAAGGTTTCCTGTTGTCCCACTCTCCTACGTACCTCTTCATTCCTTAATCTGTCTCTATGCATTACTCCACTCATACTCATTCTCATTTGTCTGAAAACGTTCCTTCTTTCACACACTCTCTCTCATACCTCCATTCCCACACCTGCGTCCCTGCTTATCACTCCGAAAATATTTAAAGCACTTCACTTGTTCCCGCATTACCCATCTATATTTAGATTTGCCCTACAAACATCTATATTTACATTCACCCTCAGCTTCCTCCTTCCACATACCACACCAAACTGTTAAACAACTCGCTGCAGCTACTATATATATATATATATATATATATATATATATATATATATATGTATATATGCAATAGATTGGTTACTTGGAAAGAGTAGCTTAATAATAAAGAGAAGAACCAACGCAGGAATGAATAATAACACCATCTTGTACGACGTTTCGAGAATCACTGTTCTCATCTTCAGGCCTATAATTAAGATACAGCCAAAATTACATAATGAAGAGCAACATTCTGATTATAAATATAAAGGCTAGTTTAATTATACATAAGAGTAATGAAAAGAATGAACATGGGAGAACCTAAATATCAAAGCGGGAGTAAACATGGTCAAAATTAAAACAAAATAAATACACATACATTAATAATGATAATCCTTAAACCGTGAACATTAATTATATTAAGTGAAAGACAAGAAAATATGTGAAAGCAAAAGTAGGCAAGTATAGTTATTAGAAACAGAGTAAATCGACAGGGGAATCGTGGGTACCTATTTCAGGTTTAGCTAGATGGGTGTGAAGAGCCTCATATATTCGCAGATCTACTATGGGTTTCAGAGGCCGTGTTACATGGTTTTTCGGGAATAACTTATTAACACAAATTTGGATTAGTATGATATTTTGACACAGCTTTATTCACACCCTGCCCTAATTTTCGCCAATATCGTGCATTACTAAAAGTGTAGAATTAAGGTACTTGTCCCTGTGTCATGAGGTTAAAGTCGCACCTGGTCACACCTGGATGATGAGGAAACGAACAAGGTTAGTCACCCCCCCATCTCTCTTTCCTTCTCTCTCTCTCTAGCTCTCTCTCTCCTCTCTCTCTCTCTCTCTCTTCTCTCTCTCCTCTCTCTCTCTCTCTCACACATGGAAACTACGGCCACTGGCGCATTCATTATACATATAAAAGTGAGGCATGCAAAATGTGTTAATTTTATATTAATTTGATAGTGACATAAACTGACTACAAGGGCAACAGTAGGGTAGGGTGGTGGGTATAAAACGAGCGTGTGTGATGGAAGAGCAGTGGTTTGGTGGTTTCCAGGTGTTGTGTGGTTTTGTGTTGGCATGAAATTGCATCTACTGTAAGGTGTAATATGGTCATCGTATCGTCAGGTTGTGTTGGATGTCAGGTGGGATGGGGCAATTGACGCTTGGTCATTAATTACGGGTTGGGTAGGGGTGGGAAGGCGTGAGGATGGGAAAATGTTGGGGGAGGAAGGGTAGTGTAGGGTAAGTAAGTACAGTCACTTATACAAAATCGTGGACCGGTACGATTTTCGTTATGCAATTACTATCTGGGTTGATTATTGGCTGGGACTTGCTTTACAATCAATGGTATATGTAGGTTCGTAATTGATGTATAGAAAATCATATTCGTAAATCCGTTTGTAGAGATATACTTCCATAATTAGAAAAAAGGTGAGGTCCATGAATTGTTATGAGTGATGGTACGTTGAGCAAGATGCTGCCGATAATAAAACAAACAATACAAAAAAAAAAACACGAAGGAGAAGGGTGGGACAATGGGACATTTATACAAAGTTTATAGGAATGTGGAGGGGTGAGTGTGGCCAGGTTTTATTAATAGGTCATTTTATACAACGAAAGGAAGCGGAGACATGAAGGGTGGACAAATGATTGGACAAGCCGATTGGCGGCTTTCTCCCTGCTGTATATGTAGTTAAACACGCATGACAAATGCGTTTTTACACCCACGCGGACAATGACGCAACATGGTTGCCATAATTTGCCTTGCTGGAGCCAATGTCACGTATGGCTGACTGTATACGACTGCTGCCGTAAGCCCGTGGCACCCGACGACAACACACAACACCCGGAAACAACCGAACCATTGCTCATCGATGAAACACGGTCGTTATATACCCAGCACCCTACCATACTCTTGTCCTTACATTCACGTTATGTCACTATACAATATAAATATAAAATTAACACATTTTGCATGCCTAATTTTTATATGTATAATGCATGCGCCAGTGGCCGTAGTTTCCATGTGTGAGAAATTGAGAGAGAGAGAGAGAGAGAGAGAGAGCGAGAGGGAAAGAAAGAGAGATGGGGGGGTGACTAACCTTGTTCGTTTCCTCATCATCCAGGTGTGACCAGGTGCGACTTTAACCTCATGACACAGGGACAAGTACCTTAATTCTACACTTTTAGTAATGCACGATATTGGCGAAAATTAGGGCAGGGTGTGAATAAAGCTGTGTCAAAATATCATACTAATCCAAATTTGTGTTAATAAGTTATTCCCGAAAAACCATGTAACACGGCCTCTGAAACCCATAGTAGTTGAGAGCTATGACTGGACAGAATGTTAAACTGGGTGTCATGTATGGGATGGTCATGGGAGTGCGAGTGATCACGTATGGCGGAGAACGAAGGTTTCGAAAGAAACTGTCCGGTTCTAAAAGAACGGCCCTGGTGCTCGCGGATTCGAGTCCTAAGTTGTCTACAGGTCTTACCAATGTACCGAGACTTACATCTCATACACGTGTATTGATAAACGACTGAAGACTGCAGAAAATCAGGAATCGTATCTTTGAGCCTGAACCAGTTCTTGATCGTGTTAGTGTTTCTGAATACAATTCTGACAGACACTTGGGGATACAATTATGTAAAGAGTTTTGACAGTTTATTACGAAGTGCAAAGCTTTGTTTACCTAAATAAATCAGTGGGACGTAGAGGGGGGCTTTATTTACCGTAGGAGAGTTCGGAATGGGTGGGACCAATAAACGAGATAATTGTTTACCTATACAGTATATGTGTCCGTGAAATAAACGAGATAATTGTTTACCTATACAGTATATATGTCCGTGAAATAAACGAGATAATTGTTTACCTATACAGTATATATGTCCGTGAAATAAACGAGATAATTGTTTACCTATACAGTATATGTGTCCGTGAAATAAACGAGATAATTGTTTACCTATACAGTATATGTGTCCGTGAAATTAAGGGGGAAGCCATTTGAGAAGAGGGTTTGTTTAATAAACAAAAGTTCTCTATGAAGTGCCATATAATTTGAACAAATATGAAAAGCACGGGTTACTAGAGTACTAATCAGGTTACGTTTATATTATCATTAAGGATTATAATTATTATTTTATGTGTATTTTTTTTTTTTAATTTTGACCATGTTTTCTCCCGCTTTGATATTTAGGTTCTCCCATGTTCATTCTTTTCATTACTCTTATGTATAATTAAACTAGCCTTTATATTTATAATCAGAATGTTGCTCTTCATTATGTAATTTTGGCTGTATCTTAATTATAGGCCTGAAGATGAGAACAGTGATTCTCGAAACGTCGTACAAGATGGTGTTATTATTCATTCCTGCGTTGGTTCTTCTCTTTAAATATATATATATATATATATATATACTGTATATATATATATATATATATATATATATATATATATATATATATATATATATATATATATACCGGTATATATATACTGTATATATATTTATTATATATATAAAGTTGTGTATGTGAATCATCTCTCTCTCTTTAATTAGTAATTCAAGGTAGCCTCCGACCCAGAGCTTTAAATCAGTGACCGGCTATATACGTGTTCAATATATTGAGTGACGTTAACGTTAAGTGGGAAGTGGACATATTTTCCAATATTGTTGACTGGAGAAAGTTACATAGACATAGAGTTACATAGATACACATACTACACAGACCTTGCGGTCCCTACTAGGTAGTCCGGACTTAATGCTAGAATATAATTAGCTCCAAAGTGGAAGGCAAGGACAGCAAAGAAGAAGGCTCTCTCCCCACTACCCTCTCCCCACTACCCTCTCCCTCCGACCGTTGGTCGGCATGAAGTTAAGTTATGGAAAGAAGTCACCCAGCAGAATGAGAACAAAATAAAAACTTCTACTGGGAAAATTATAGTAAAAAACGAAGATGCGAATTATGATATACTACTGATGCTTAACCTATTTTTGTTTGTTTTTACTATATTATTCCCACCTCAAAATGAATGTCTAGACTTCTTTTGAAAGTGCCAATTGTCTTACATTGTACCACTTTCTCAGGCAATTTGTTCCACTCGAGGACCACACTGTAGGTGAAGAATTTCTTTGTGACATCGAGATTCGCCCTCCTGGTTTTTAATTTCATTCCATTTCCCCGAGTTAGTGAACTATTATCTAATTTGAAAAGTGAATCTACATCAATGTTGTCAAATCCCTTTAGTATCTTGAAACACTCGATTAATTGACCTCGCAATCTTCTTTTCTTAAGTGATTTTTTTTTTTTTTTTTTTTTAATCTTTCATAATAAAATTTATTTCTTAGTGACGGAATCAACTTTGTCGCTCTACGCTGCACCGACTCGAGCTTCCCAATGTCCTTGCTCAGATAAGGAGACCAAAATTGCGCACCATATTCAAGATGGGGCCTCACTATGCTTTTAAATAAAGGTACTATAATGTTTTAATTTTTATAAGTAAAATCTCTCTTAATATATCCCATTGTTCGCTTGGCCTTATTCGCAGCTGCTGCACATTGATCTGAGGTCTTTAGGTTTTCAGATATAAGAACCCCCAAGTCTTTAGCTAATGCACTTGTTTTGATTGGCTGACCTTTCATCTTGTATTCATATTTTTTGTTTTTATTACCTATTTGCAAGACCTGGCATTTGTCAACATTGAATGGCATCTGCCATTTTTCCGACCACTCTTGTATTTTATTTAAATCAGATTGCAGTTTATGTCTGTCTTCTTCGGTTAATACTGATTTTCCTATCTTTGTGTCATCAGCGAACTTTGAGATAGTATTATTTAGTTCAACATCGATGTAATTTATATACTGTAGATTAGAAACAAAACTGGCCCCAGGACCGATCCCTGAGGCACTCCACTATAAACAGGCTCCCACTCAGATTCTACTCCATTTATCACTACTCTCTGCCTTCTGTTTGTCAGCCAGCTTTTTATCCAGGCATGAATTTCTCCTTTAATGCCCAACATTTCCAATTTCTTCAATAATTTTCCATGAGGTACCTTATCGAATGTCTTTTGGAAATCTAAGTAAATTATATCTAATGATTTAGTAGAGTCGTTATGTGTAAATAGTTTACTATAAAATTCTATCAAATTTGTTCAGCATGACTAACTGGATCTAAAGCCATGTTGGCTTTCTCTTATTAATTTGTTTGACTCAAGATAATCTACTATCTTGTCTCTCAGAATTGTTTCCATAATTTTTCCTATGATTGACGTTAAACTGATTGGTCTATAATTATTTGCTTGGGTTTTATTTCCTTTCTTAAATATTGGAGTGATATTTGCAGTTTTCCAATCACTAGGTACTGTTTCCTGATTGAGCGACAAGTTAAATATGTTAGTTAAGGACTGTGCTATTTCTTCTTTCACGTTTTTCAGAATTCTTGGGTGAATATTATCTGGCCCAGGGGTTTTATATTAATAGTTAAATTGTTCACCTTACATAACACTTCACTTTTGCTTATGGTAAAGTTTCCTATTTCATGCGTTGTTGCGTTTGTCACAAGAGTAGTGTTATGTTCTTCCTTAGTAAAAACAGAACAAAAATATTCATTAAACAAATTAGCAATGTTTTTATCTCCTGTTACTGTCTGGTCATTATTTATTAATGGCTCTATTCCGTTTTTTATTTTCTATTACCATTAACGTAACCGTAAACTTGCTTTGGATTTTTTAGACTTTCATTTGCTATATACATTTCGTAATTACGCTTCTCTGTCCTGATTAATTTCTTTACTTTTTTTCTACTTTGTTTGAATAGATAGCTGAAGTGTTCATTATTTATGTAATTTTTAGTTAGTTTATGATATTTATTTATTTCCCTTAGCGCCTTGCAAATATTCTGATCGAACCTGGGAGGTTTGTTTTTGCTAGTATTTACTTTAATTTTAGTGGGTATATATTTATTCTGGGCACTCATGAATATATCTTTATATTTATCCCACAGTTCACTTGTTTTGTTAATATTACTTAGCTGAATATGCAAGTCACTGAGGGCTTTCCTAAGTTCGTTGTAATTTGCATTTTCAAATTCTGGAGTTTTCATTTCCTGTTTTTCAATAGTATATTATTTTGCAATTTATGTCGATTCTAATAAGCTTGTGATCAGAGGTAGATAAGTGTTCACCGACGTCAAGTTTATATATTAAGTTTTCATTTGTACTGATAATGAGATCTAGTATGTTTTTTTATCGCGTGTCGGTTCAGAAACACTTTGATGTAGAACATTGTCTATTATGAAATTAATAATTTTACGCGAATTGTAACTATTTCCTGTCATAAGGCACCAGTCAATGTTAGTTAGATTATAGTCTCCGAGTACTATGCTTTCGTTAGCAATGAAGGTTTGTTGCAATATTTCGTATAGGTGATTATCATCGACCTCATTTTGACTTGGAGGTCGGTATGCAGTAGTGATATTAATGTTTGAGTTTTTCATGTTTAATTTGACACACACTATTTCTTTATTATTTATGGGGAGTGAAACCTCGGTTGGATTTAATTGACATGCTACCAACATAGCCACTCCACCTCTAGATTTACCATTGCACCTGTCTTTATGACAACATTTGTATGAGTCGATATGGTATTCTGAAATTAAATCTGTTTATAAAATCGAGGTGACTTCCTGTAACACAAATTAAGTCTATTTTTGTCTGTTAACGCAAGGCATTTTATTCATCTAATTTGTTCCTAATCGTACCTGCATTGAAGGATAATACTTTTATTCTACTATACTCTTGATTGAGGGAGGTATATGATTTTGGTATAGTTTGAGTTAGTCGTTCATTTTGGGCAACTGAATTCGGTAAAAACATGGTTTGAGAGTTCAAGGTCAAGGAGGGATTATTAACGGTCAATGGTTGGGTGCGATAATTTACGCTTGGCTGATTTGGGGTAATTACCGTATTTGTGGGGCTGAGCGCGTGTTTTAATGGGAAGCAGAGGAGGAGTACGAAGGAGTACAAAGCAGTACAAGGGAAATCAAGCAACAACAGATCTAGTGACCCTTCTAGGCTGCTTGTCCTCCAAAACACTGAGGATCAAGTGTCCAAACAGTGGTTTAGAGTGGGTAAGGGAACATTGGAAAGGGAATTACTGCCCTGGAACTAATGTCCGTGGCAGGATTAGGAAGTTAGTAGGGGACAGATGGGTTAGTAACTGAGGGGGGGATAAAATAAAGTTATTCATTTACAAACGCAGTCAGTCACGGGTTTGATGCAAGATATTTGTCTAGGCGGAGTTTAAATGAATCAACGGTGATGCAGTCTATAACGTCTCGGGGAAGCCCATTCCACAAGTTGACAACTCGATTGAAGAAGAAATTCTTAGATTTGTGTGAGTTAAAAGATTTACCAATAATTTTGCAACCGTTTCCCTGGGTGTGATTAGATTGGTCGATAGAGAAGTACTTACTACAGTTCATATTGTCGATGCCTTTGATGATTTTGAACACTTGATTTAAGTCACCTCTTAATCTGCGCTGGGTTAAAGGAAATATATTTAATTCTCTAAGACGCTGCACTTCGTATGGTTTGTTCTTTAGGCTAGGTATCATTTTGTTAACTCTACGTTGAACTCGTTCTAGCTTGCTTATATCTTTTTGGTAATAAGGGCACCTGGATTGAACGCAGTATTCCAGAAGAGGGCGGACTAAGGAATTGTAAAGGGTTAGGATAACTTCTTTGGATTTATGCTCAAATGACCAGCCTATAAAGCCAATTATTTCGTTTGCCTTCTTAACAACTTCTGAACATTGTTGACTCGGTTATAGGTTACTCGGTATTGTTACTCACAGATCGGTTTCTCTGTTTACATTCTTAAGCTGAGTGCCATTCATCGAATAGTTTGCTTTCTCATTTAGGTATCCGATATGTAGTACTTTACATTTATCCGCATTGAAACTCATTTGCCAAATTTGGGCCCAACATGACAGTTTATCTAGATTGTGTTGCATATCGTCACCTTGTTCTTTTGAGAGTACGCTATTTGCAATTTTTGTATGGTCAGCAAATTTTGAGATTGTACAGGTGAGATCCTCATCTATGTCGTTGATGTAAATTAGAAAGAGAATTGGTCCTAGTACCGATCCCTGGGGTACCCCGCTACTTACATTGGTCCATTTAGATGCCTTACCATTTATGACTACTCTTTGCTTTCTGACGCTGAGCCAATTTTCTATCCATTTCAACACACCGTCTTGTATTCCATGCGCTTTTAGTTTTAGCAGTAAACGTTTGTGGGGAACTTTGTCAAAGGCCTTTTGAAAATCAAGGTATATAATATCTACAACTTTACTCTCATCGTAGAGGTTGAGGATATCGTGGAAGAAGTCTAAGAGGTTTGTTAAACAGGAACGTTTTTTACGAACGTGTTGAGTATCTTTAAGTATGTTATTTTCCTCTAAGTGATTTACGAGTCTGTCTCTTATGACCGTTTCTAGCATTTTACATACAACTGAGGTTAAGCTAATTGGACGATAGTTACTGGGTAGGGATTTGCTGCCTTTTTTGAATATCGGTGTTACGTTGGCAAGCTTCCACTGATCAGGCATAGTTCCAGACTGCAAGGATTTATTGAATAGTAATGTCAGTGGTTTGGAGAGCTCATCCTTAGCTTCCTTTAGAACTCTAGGCGAGATTGTATCAGGTCCAGGCGTTTTATTTACCTTGAGTTTATCTAAACAATTCAATACTTCTCTCTCTGTAACGGTGATATTGCTAGAACATCTGAATTATCAATCTGAATCGTCGATGGCGTAGGGATATCACTGAGGTCTTCTGTTGTAAAAACTGATGCAAAGAAGGTATTGAGGGCATTACTAATTTGTACTTCGTCTTTGGTGTATTCTCCATTTTCCTCGACTAACGGTCCAACAGTTGAAGTAACTACTTTTGTCTTTCTGATATAACTATAGAATTCTTTCGGGTTTGTTTTACTTTGATTCGCAATATGTAACTCTAAGGTCTTTTTACTTTGCTTAATTAACTTTTTGGCTTTGCGTCGTAGCTCTAGAAATTTCACCCGTTCTTCGTAATTTTGTGAGGATTTTAATATATCATTAGCAAAATTTTTAGCAAGCAGGCAGTTTGAAATATCTTTATTCCACCATTTGGGCTTATTATTATGGCCTGGACACCATATTTTCGATGGTATGCAGTCTTGCACTGCATTTAGGTAAGTGGTTTCGAATAACTTCCAAGATGTATTCATGTCATTATTGTTAATTAAAAAGCTCCAGTCAGTTTCTTTAAACATAGCTCTAAGTTTATGGAAGTTTGCTTTCTTGAAATTAGGGACTTTTTCGATGCTACTATTTGGTTTGTTACTAGTAAACTTTAAAGTGAAAGTTATCGTACGATGGTCGCTGTTACTGAATTCATCACCAACATTCAAATTCTCTATTAATTCTTCTTTTGTTGCAAGTACAATGTCAAGAACGTTATTACCACGGGTCGGCGTTCGAACAAATTGATAAAGCGAACTCTCTTGCAAGTTCGTATACAAGTCATGTCCGGAGTGTGAAGTAATAGAATCGCCCCACTTGGTCACAGGTAAATTAAAGTCGCCAAAAATTACGGTATCTTGTGAGTTACTTACATCTGCAATTTGTTCGTAAATTTCTCGGTCAGGTTGCACTGATTGAGCTGGAGGTCTGTATATTAACGCAAGTATTATTTTTGTACCTTTATTATTCTTTATTAGCACAAAAGATGTGTCGACGTTCACAATTTGAGGTTTTGAGAAGAGGGTAGGGTTAAGACTTTCTTTGATATAAAGTAAAACGCCACCTCCATTTCGATTTATTCGGCTTTTCTCAAACATTACATAACCGGGAAGTGAATACTCTGCTAAAAAGTCTCTATCTTCTGTATTGAGCCAAGATTCTGTTATGCTAATCACATCATAATTTTCTGTAAATACTAGCTCCTCTAAATCTGAAAATTTATTGTGTATGCTACAAGCGTTTGCATAGAAAACCTTTAAATATGTTATTTTAGAACTCACGGAACGCTCTTCAATAATATTTTTGGTTCTTGTCGGATCTACATTTATGTTCATGGCTGTCCTCGGTCCTCGCTGTCTTCGGTCCTTATCGCTGGTGGTCCTCGGTTGCCTCTGTTTTTTGCTTGGCGTTGGATGATTTATGTCACTGCTGCTTCTTCTCGGAGGGCGTTTTTTGATCCATTGCTGCGGACTGCTTCGTGTAGGAGACGACCCATGCGTGCTGAACCCACAGGGTTTAGATGAGTGCCATCCTTGCGGAACAGAGTAGGCTGGTTGTAGAAGTTGTCCCAGAGGTTGGTGAATTCAACTTCTTCCTTCAGACACAAATATTTTAGTCGGCTATTTGTGCTGAAGGACTTGTCGTAGAATTTGTCAGGTGCGTCGATCTTGGGGAGAATGCCTGAGATGATGATATTCCTTGACTTGTTTTTGTAGTGCTGGATCATCTTGCGATATTTCTCCATCAACTCTTCGGATCTGGTGCGCATGACGTCATTTGAACCAGCATGGATGACAAAAAGGGTATTTTCATTTGCATCCTTTGTGGTATCTTCGAAGGCTTCCACAATGTCGTCCAGTCCAGCTCCTGGGATGCAAAATCTTTTTCGTCAATTTGGGAGTCTATCGCAGGAGGGAGGACTTTATGTCAATAATCCTCCAGATTAATCAGAAAGGGTGTTTCCGGCTTAGTGGGACATTCGTGTACTTTGTAAACAGCTGTGCTCAAAATACCACTCATATATCTCACACCTGCATCGGATAAGTGAATACCATATCTTTTATATAAGAGAGAGAGAGAGAGAGAGAGAGAGAGAGAGAGAGAGAGAGAGAGAGAGAGAGAGAGAGAGAGAGAGAGAGAGAGAGAGAGAGAGAGAGAAAGTTATTGTATATACTGTATATGCAAACTATTTGACAGTACCTTCTAGGCTGTACAAGGGAGGTTTTAGTTTGCTCACTAAACTTCCCTCAAACATATTTAAATTCCTCATATTTGTACCTGGTATATAGCTGTCACAGGTACACGGAAAAGTGGCCCAGTTTTTGTTGATTTTCAGCTTCTAAAACACCTCTTCATTGTACACACCCCCTTTCTGAGTATGGATGGTAAGCTTTGAACCTCCTGGAAGCATCTGACAACAAGCGGGGCGGGTTTGTGCAACCAAGGTATATGGGAGAGGTAGCATCTCTCTCATTAATCCCTGAAGTAATCTTTGAATAAGTCATATTTGTTTTTTGGCAGTTTCTTATGTATCCTATGCAATTGAATGCTGATACACCCAAACACAAGATCTCTAGTTATTATTATGAAGGCATGGAGGTGTTCATTGTTTGTCTATATACTCAGGCCCAATCTCAGCTTTTCCTTTTTGGGGGGAAGGGGGGGGGGGGGGGGGAGCCGACTCAAGACAGAGCAAGAATAGGGACAACACAAATCACAACAGAAAACAATGAGCACACACAAAACAAAAAATACAAATTCACACATATCTACGTGAAGTCATCCAGGAGAAGACCTAGATACTAGGGTCACCATGGTCCCTCCAGCACTCCCCCGGCCCCCGACCACCCGGAGAGGTTCCGACCTCGGCAGGCACACATGCAGCGGAGCCGAAGCCACAAGCCCGCCCATCACACTTTAAGGCGCACCCTTCATATAAATCATCTCCCCGGGCCCGGCGACTGGTGGGCTTTTATTTAATCCAACTTGCGCCCAACCCCTTCCCCTAAAGTACCACGTGTTCACTCATCTATTCACAAGCATTCTCCATTCATTCCTGTTTATTTCCACTTCCCTTGCCTGATCTATAGTAATTCCTCTATCATACAAAACTTGTCTTACACAGTCTCTCCATCTCAATGGGGGTTTTCCTGCCCTTCAATCTCCCCTTGTATCTGACTCACATATTCTCTTTGTAAGCATTTCATCTTCCATTCGTTTAACATGACCATACCAGCTCAGCACCCTTCTGTCCACTCTGGCTGACAAATTGACTGACAAATTGTTTGTAAATTAAATAATAATTTTGTTTCGGCAGTTGCCAGCATGTATCCCTAAAGGCTGAGTCACACTTATTTTTTCCCATTTTGCCCGAATGTGCTATATGGGAATAGATTGGCAATGTTTTTGGGAGTTTCCCAGGGAATATAGTAGAGTGGAGCAGCGTACGGAAAATTTGTCAAAAAAATAGCGAGGATCTTATTATTTGCCCAAACCACCCCAGAATTATTTGTACATGTAACATATGTAAATCGTGCGCACGAGGTTCGGGAAATACATACAAGTACGTACAAGTCGCATGAGATACGGTTGTGTTAGTCTGGTTTCAGCCACATGCACGTATGACACACATGCTCTGTACGAAATTGACAAATAACTTATTCAACGGACGCATCATAGACGTTTCAAGTACGAATGTACGAATGGTTTTACTATTCATGTGATTGTTTTAGTTATCTGATAATATTCAAGATGTATAAGTAATATGTGCAATATATACTTTTCAAATGAGTAATTACTATTATATAAGTATAAGTTTAATGATACTAATCCAGATATACACAAATTAAAACATATGAAAACTATTAATTAAACAAATTGATGGAATACATAAGAAATTAATAGATAGCAAATAATATTTGCAAACAAGTATACAAGGAAATATGAATAATGAAAGGATAACAGAAGTAATATTTGAATGAACAGTCAGTGATCATGATCTCCTCAAGGTCCATGTAGTCTGTGTCGATTTGGCAGGGAGTGAAAGAGAAGTGGTTATGTCTGGGCCATGTGCCCTCATTTATATATGTGGCAGGGTTCTCGTGTCTGGTGTGTCTGTAATACGTGTGTGGTATGTGTCATTCACGTGTGTCATGCGTCTTGTGTGCTTTGTGTACGTACATTATTTGCTCCCAATGTGGTTACATTATCATCGTATGTGTTGCACGTTCGTAGACCTGCATGTTGCGTACTGGCGACGTATGTATGAGTGCATACGCCGTGCGTCACACATGCGTATTTACTTCGTAAAGTCAAATTTTTTGCCAAAATCTGTGCGTTGTTCGGCCAACTTGCATTTTCGGGCACTTCAGGCAATACGTGGAAAAATACGGCTAAGTGTGAAGCACTGCCACTTCGCTCCATGTGCAATTTTGATTGGCTAGTAATGATGTCATGAACAATGAATCACAAGCCCCGCCCCTCAGTTCATGCCAACAAAACTTCGGTGGGAGAATTATTACTTGTATTTCCGTGTGCTATTTTATTAAAAAGAATGTTTGTTTGTGCTGTGGCAACACGTAGATCAACATGGATAAAGAATATGAGGTTAATGTACTTCCACTTGTTCCTTAGAAACCTAAAACACCGCAAGCTCTGAAGAACACTGATTATTGTAATAGCGTTTATAGAGTGAAAGAGATGCAGCATTGAGGCGTGTAGAAAAACATTTTACGGATCTAGTAAGAAGAAGTGAGTTGATGTGGCGAAATGCTTTTGCTTCTTTTCGTTGAAGAAGTGCGGTACGGGCAGAGCCTCCTAGCACATGCGAACAATACTTGATACAGGGGCGCTGTGTGCCCCGATACAGAGCAAGGTGAAGAATCCACGGGGACGGTCGAGCACACGTAACTTATGGGAAGCTTTATTAGCACGAGTGGTAATATGATCTTTCCAAGAAAGGTTGGATGAAAAAGAAACACCTAGAATATTGAGAGCAGATGAAGGGTTGATTTATCTATTGTTGAAGAATAATTTATACTCTTGCGGAAGATTATGATGGAGAGATAGAAGGAAAAATTGGGTCTTGGAGTAATTGAAAGTAACAAGATAAATAACAAGAAATAATTGATAGATCAGAAGATAGGCATTTTATGGCACTTTTATGTGACTTTTGGAGTGATTGCATGCTGGGTTGATGGGAAAAACTAGTTGCATAGTGTAAAGTTGAGTCATCAGCATATGAGTGGATAAGACTAAAGGTACAGTTGAGGAGATCATAAATATATATTAGAAAAAATAATTAGAGACAAGACAAGTTAAGGAAGTGAGCAATGGCCGTCCACAACTGCAGCAATGGAGCGGTCTGTAAGGAAATTAGAGGCAAAGGCACAGATAGAGGGATAGAAACTGAAGGACGGTACTTTTGAAAAAAGAGATTTGTGCCAGACTCTATCGAAGACTTTCGATATGTCCAGTGCAATAGAAAAAGTTTCACCGAAGTCTTGAAATGGAGGATGACCAAGAGTTAGTGAGATAAACAAGATCACCAGTAGAGTGGCCTTTATCCTGTGGAGCGCGCCATTGATGTTTTCTAAAAGCTCTCGTATGCGGAAAAACCCTTCAATTCTGACATAATTTTTTATATTCACCATATAAAGCATTTCTGCTTCATGTGCGTTTATTATACTTATATGTATATGATGATCATATGAACAATGAAGATCAGAACATAAGTGTAAACAGCAAATATCTATTGAAAAATGTATGCGTGTGGTGGGAGATGGTGGAGGGAGGAGAGCAAGAGAGTGCAACATAAGTTTGCTTCCTGGGCCTGCTAGAGGCATACTGAGCTTCCCAGCTGTTATCCACGCATATGAATGATAGGAGGGAATGTGGAAGACAATGACTCATCATATTTCGTGCAGGGAGAGGGAGGAATGACGAAAAAAAGAGGAATAAGAGCCAATAATTGAGGAGGGAGAAGTTGGCAAGAAAATGAGGGAAGGAAAGGGAGGGAGGGGACACATGTAGGGGAAAGGAAGGAGGTCCTAGAGAGTGATTATAGTACCTAATCACATATTTCTTCCACTTGAGTGCCTGTGGGGTGTTTTCGGGGTATATTTTCATGGGTTCACTTCAGTGAGGCCTACCACGCTTTAGAGGTTAAGGAAACCATATTTGTGATCTAAAAGTAGATTATGGGAAGTTAATTGCTTAACCAACTGAGCACCAGCTAATTAATAATAAATGTACACCCCAGGACCAGCAGGTTGTAATACAATTTTGTTTCCAGAAAACACCAGGATGGGTTAGAAATGAAGAAAAAAAAGGGGTCCTACGGGGCGCCCGAAAGTCGGAATTACAAGAGGGAAAATGGGGTAGGCAAAAACATGCAAAAACAGGTTTTTGCATGCTCACGCGCAAGCAGCTTGACTTTGAAGGTTTTCAACCATCGGCATTGTTGCGTGGGATACTTACTCAGTTCCCATACAAATCTGAGCCCTCTAGGTGCCATAGGACCGGAGTAATTAACCGCGACGCACCCTATGCGGCGCTGGGGTTTTGCGTTACACACATTGCCGACGCACGTGATACGTCGCTGGTCCTCAATGGGTTAAGACAGTTTGAGTTAACCCAGGAACGGCGAGAACACTCTTAAGAGGTTTTGGTGGGCAAGGGCGAGGACCCTCTTAAGAGGTAAGGCCTAAAAAAAAAAATGTTTAAAAGGCCCCAGTAGCACATAAAACAAGTGCAATGGTTATTAAGTGAGATAATTCCCCTCCATACCTCCTATCACTACTCCACATCTGTCAAAATCCCCTCCATCCCCTCTTTCCCCCCACTTCAATTATCACCTATTTTCCCTGTTATTCCCTTATTCATTGCTATATTTTTGTGTAAACATCTCCAGGCCGGTTCCATTGTGTTGTCATGTGACTATCGAGTGTGTTGCGTAAGGTAGGGTGTGGGTGTATGAGTCAGTCAAGCTTGAGGCCTCGCGAGGGGAGGGTCTAGCTCGCTCTGCTCCACAATGCATGAATGGACCGGCCAACTATAATTCGCGATTTTGACCATCCAATCACTATTCCCACTTGTTTTATTGTTGTTACATGTTACTAGCTTCATATCAAACGTAAAATAGGCGCATATGAATAAGTAATAACGATATTTATCGTATAATGACGATTATAAGCAGGAATGGAGCTTTACCCGCAGAGTGCCAGACAATTATTGACCCTATGCATCTGCCAGTGCCAGAGGATGGTTTTTTTTTTTTTTTTTGGCTAAATCTATCAAGTTGGGTGAGAAAGGAAGGATAATGGTAAAAAAAACACTCCCCTTGTCCATTTTCACCAGAAATCAGGTCCCCGATGGTCCCAAATGTAGCTGAAATGTTCATAGTAAATCATCAACTTTTATGGTATCGGAACGTATAGGTAGGAGGGTGGTGGGTGGGTGGTTTGGGAGATGGTGGGGGGAAGGTAGATGCGACTCGACTCGACTCGTGTTACAAATATGAAGCCGATTAGTGAGGTAGTTTCGCCACCACAGATTTTCCTTTTTTTCCTTTTCTTCGTACGGATACGCTGGAAGTGGGTGGTGGGAGGCGGTTGGGAGTATGGTGGAGGGAAGGCAGAAGGGTAAGGGACATTTCACACAAATATGGAACCGATTGGTGCAGTCGTTTCGCCGCCACAAATTTTCCTTTTTCTTCCTTGTGAGGCGACCGATAGTCAGCTAGTGGGTGGTGGGAGGGGATTGTGATGGTGGTGGCAAGAAGCCAGAAGGGTATGGTACATGTGGTAGAAATATGAAAGCCATAGGTGCAGTCGTTTCGCTGCTACAAATTTTTTTCGGCGTGGACGTATATATACGTCCCTGGCACTGGGCGTGACAACACCCTTGGACGTATATATACGTCCCTGGCACTCAGCGGGTAAATATTGCCGCCCAGAAGTGTGGTGTTTACTACACCCTGTGCGCGCGCGCCGGGTTAAGAATAGTTTAAAAACTTTAGATATGCAAGAAACGAGAGCAATTGGAAGATAGTTGGAGAGTTGAGAGTGGTCACCCTTCTTGGGACAGGTTGAATTAGAGCAAACTTCCAGCAAGAAGGAAAGACGTAAGGGGAAAGACAGAGACAATTGAGTTTGCTTAGGCAGGGAGTCAGCACGGAAGAATAGTTTTTGAGTACAACATGAGGAACACCGTCTGGTCCGTACGCCTTCTTAGTATTAAACCCAGAGAAGGCTGAGAGTACATCCTTAGTAGAGATTCTGATATTGGGCATAAGTAAGTGAGAGAGGGGTGGAGAGGGAGGAGTAGTGCTGGAATCATCCAATTTAGAGATTTTAGCGAAAGTTTGGGCGACAAGTTCAGCTTTGTTAGACGAAGAGGTGACACATCAGAGTGGAAAAGAGCAGGGAAAAAAGAGGAAGAAACAATTGTTGGAGAGGTTTTTGGATAGATTTGGATAGATTTGGCTTGATTCTGGGCAGAGCAATATAAAGTATAGAATTATTAAGTTTGAAGGCGACGTTACCGTTTGAATGCTTCCTCCTTATTGCGGACAGCAGTAGAACAAACATGAGTAAACCAAGATGTTTGTGAGTTAGTTTGAGAGAAAGATAATGTGATGTATGATTCCATGCCTGAAAAGATTACCTCAGTAATGCACTCAGCATTCTCTGAGGGTCCTCGGCCATGGAAGCAAATATCAATCCATGGGAAATAAAAAAAGGACTGCCGAAGAGCCTCCCAGTCAGCAGCGCCAAAGTGCCGGCTTGGAGCAAGTTATATTTTTGCGTATGTACACACAACATCCACCTTTGACTTTTAATTGAGGATAGAGATAGTAGGAGGATATAGAGAAGGGTTTGCTGCCTGTTGCCTTAGACAACTGAGTTTCAGTGAGAAAGAAAATCAGGGATAGCGGAGGAGAGGTAGTGTTCAATAGATTGGAATTTAGAAGAAAGGCCACGAATATTGCAACAAATGGATAGTAAGTGTGGAAGATAGCGGTCCAGAGTATTATGATGGGTCGGTTTCATGGGCTAGACCACTGGGGGCATTTCTGGTCCCCCCACCCCTTCCCCTGCGGACTCCGAGGTGGGTAGTTAGTACAATTTTTTTTAGTTTTGTTTCAATTTTGAAAAGGTAGTGTAGTATGTAATATGTTTGTGGTATAATGTAGTGATAGAAAGAGAAGGTGTTTTGGAGGGCAGGATGGGGTTGCCCGTAATATTGATGAGGTACGGAAGGGATCAGCAATGGAGGCCAGGTGGTGAAACAGGAGTTCCAGCTGTTCTTATCAACCTCCTAGCACTCCTCGGGAGTACCGCCCTGGTTGGCTGGTGCCTATAGCCTCCTCCTTACTCCAATGGGGAGTTTTTCTTATTCATATTTTGCATTTCTTGATTTACTTACTGTTATTTATTTGTGTCCTAGACCTCAATCAAGCTTGAAAAATACCCCAAGACAGGGACCCTTTAAGATAAATTTGTGAATTTTTCGGTAGAATAGTATCATAGCCGAAGGCCAGTTACTCTTAAATTGCTGGCTTACTATCACTCGCCAAGATAATTATAATCGACACCTAAATTACAAAACTAATCTTTAAATTGACAAACGAATAGGGCAAAATGTCTTAAAATCCTCAATCTAATAGGGCGAACATCATAAAATCTCAAAACTAATGGGACTAAACATTTGGGAGAAGGGGTTGCAGAAAAAACTCCCCCTTAACCCGTACAGCCCCAGCGACGCGTCTGACGCGTCGGCGATGTATGTAACGCACAGCCCCAGAGACGCGCCTGACGCGTCACCCTAATTGCGCCGACCGTAACCTCAGGTGTAGCCACTCAAGAGGGCTCAGATTTGTATGGGAACTGTGTACGTATCCCACGCAACCGTGCCGATGGTTGAAAACTCTCAAAGTCCACGTGCGTGCGCGCGAGCGCGCAATAACCTGTTTTTTTGGGATAATTGCCTTCAATTTTTTACTCTTGTAAAATCCGTTTTCGGGGGCTCTGTAGGACCATTTTTAAAGCTTTTTGAGCGTTTTTTCGTGGTTTTTCCTTCATTCTTAACCCATTCGCTATTGTTTCTGGAATAAAACCATTTTTTGAAAACCGGCCGGGTTCTGGTGTGCAAACATTACAAAACTAGCCGGGGCTCCACGGGTTAAGCAAAGTACTGTAGTATCTATCAAATATATTTCACATAAATAAACCTGCTGCAGTCACGCAAAACAATCCTTCCCATTTTTACAACTTCATCTCAATGTGTTTTTAATAAGAACACTCTCCTCAACAAAACAGGAAGAAGCTGTTGAAAAAGAATGTGTTGAAAATGTATTATTATAATCAAGTTACAAAACAGATAACTGGACCAACGCATATACTATATACCGCTGCCTTAATAGTGAAAACAAAAGTTCCTTATTCAATTGTATTTTGGGAACTCGGAACTATTCAACTGGATGGTGATTATGCTAACCAGTAGGCCTACACTCAGCCCATTTACTGGAAAACAGGTTATCTCTCTCTCTCTCTCTCTTATTGTTTACATTACATAACCCAGCACCGTAAGGTTGTAGGTAATTAAAAGTATTAGAGTATCAATATCCTTATAATTAATGGTTTCACTCTTACATCAGCCCTTTATAACATTGGAACTGCAGCAGTCCCGGGGTACATAAAGGACCCGCTTTATTGGACACATCTCCCTCATAATGGTTAACGGTACGGCTCCATAACACTTAAGCTTTATGTCTGGCCGTAATGTTCTGGCTTAATACCGACCTACTAACAACCCTTTGTAGTAAGAGGTCTCCTGTATGATGCTTCATGAGGCTTGGTTATGTGGTGTTGGAGGCAGGGGGACATATTGGGATACACACACACACAAACGCAATTAATATTATTATATATATTTGTATTACTATATATATATATATATATATATATATATATATATATATATATATATATATATATATATATATATATATTGTATATATATATATAACATACACATCCAACTTCACGTCATTGCCCTACATCGCTATCCTACATATCATACATGCAACACTATACATATCATTACCTAATAAATCATGGCAGTACAATTGTTAAGAGCAAACCTGGTGGTCCCTCGGATATCCACCCCCGGCAGGGTTGGGTCATCGACACAGGGCCCTCCCGGTCGTCATCATGTGATTGTGTCAACAGCATTGTAACGTCCCAAAGCTGCTCGTCGGTGCAGCTTTTTCTTTAGTAATATAAGGGGACTTCACTCTAACATCTATTCTGTACACCAATTTCTTCAAGCAGAATCCCCTACTCTCCTTTTTTTGACAGAGACTCAAGTAACATCCACATCTGACACATCTAGATTTAATTTTCCAGGTTATCAACTGCTCCAAAATGTCAGACCTAAAGGAGGTGTATGTTGCTTCGCAAAATCTGAAATTGCCCTGGAGGAGGTTACTAGTTTCAATTGTCCCTATTTTGATTATTCTATATACAAATTAATTTCGGCTGGTAAATTTAAATACATATGTTGCATCTACCGTTCCCCAAATACTCCTCCAGAGCAAAGTCTTTTTGATTCTCTGTCCTCACAACTCAGTGTCCTCAACTTAAATGCTTCTTCTGAAATAACTGTGTTGGGTGATTTTAATGTCCATAATGTTGAATGGCTCACTCATTCAGCCAGGACTGATGATGCTGGTCTTGAATGTGAGCTATTTGCAGACTCATTTAATCTCACTCAACTAGTCAACCAAGACACCCGTGTACCAGATAATCCTGATCATAATTCCCACCTACTGGACTTATTTTTAACAGTCAATTCAGCAAATTATAATGCTACAGTGAGGTCCCCGCTTGGATCTTCTGATCACTGTCTGATACAGGCCACCTGTCTATCACCTACCACACCTTCCCACTCTGAACCTGTTTTGGTGACTAAATGGCATTACGATAGGGCAGACTGGGAGGGTCTTCAAGATTTCTTTATTGATATTCCCTGGACCTCTTTTTTTTCTTTTCTAATGATGCACACTCCACCTTGAGCTACATACAAGATTTTATAAAAATTGGAATGGAAACTTTTATTCCTCATCAAAAGTACACTAAAATATCTAATTCACCTAAATGGTTTGACCATAATTGTGCTAGAGTAACTGAACAAAAAGCAATAGCCTACAATGCATACACAAGTTCAAAAACACATGAAGCCTTTAATTACTTTAGAAACATTAGAAATCATGCCAAAATTGTATTAAATCTAACTAAATCAAACTTTCTCCACAAGCAGGCAAATAAACTTCTAAATAATCCAAATGATAATAAAATATTTTGGTCTACTCTTAACTCATTCAAATCCAACTTCACTACTGTTTCATCTACCGTTTGTACAGCTGCCCTCCCCCCTCCAAGGCCTCTTCAACCCCACAGTTGCTTTATGCTCAGTTTGCGGAACATATGCTACACCATTCTTCAGCCGTTCCAGTGTACACTGATGGTTCCAAGACCTCCGCCGGTACAGGGTTTGCGGTTGTGTTCCCGGACCGGACCTTCCAACGTCACATCCAATCATGTGCTAGTGTCTTTACGAACGAGTAATTTGTTATTTAATTTGCCCTATGTACTATTTTTGGTTCACACCTGCATACCTTTGTAGTTTTTAGCAACTTCCTTAGTGCTCTTCAGAGTATTTAGTCTATTCCCGCTGTTAACCCCTTAGTGCTGGAGATTCAGGAATGGTTGTTCCGCATCGCTACTAAATTAAAGTCCCTGTCTTTCTGTTGGGTCCCGAATCATGTTGGAGTGCCTGGCAATGAGCGAGTTGATTTTTTCGCCCGCTCTGCTATTACTTCTAACCGACTCGTGCCACGGCGTATTCCTGCATCTGATTACTTCCCGCATGATACTCAATTACTACGTCAGCGCTGGCAGGACGAGTGGACCTCCATGAGGGTGTCTGATGTCAAACTGCATTCTGTCAAACCTTCCGTCCTTCCTCTCATCGCAATCGTCGATGGGAGACCGCTCTAGCCCGTCTTCGGCTCGGCCACACCAGGCTCACGCATGGTCATTTGATGTCCTGTGATGTCACCACGCTTTGTCCTTGCTGCCATATTCCAGTGTCTGTCCAGCATCTCCTGATAGACTGTCCGCGTTTCTCCAATGCCCGACGGCAGGCATTCCCCTTCATATCCTCCCTTAATCGCCCCCTTGTCTTAGCCGATATGCTTGGAGAGTCCCCCACTTTCTCCCTCCCACATCTTATGCGGTTTCTCCTCCATACCTGTCTCCTTCAGCTTCTTTAATTATTGTTTCCTAGTCTTCTTATCCTCTACTCCGTATTGCGCCCAGCCCCACAACAACTCCGATGTTTTTTTCCACAAAGTTTGTTTTGGTGCCACATAGTCTTTTCAGACTTGGTGCGAATCCCTATTTTAATAATAATAATACTGTTTCATCCATTCGACCATTAAAATCTCCGACTGGCAATCTTGTAAGTGACCCACGAGATAAAGCTAACCTTCTTGCGGATATTTTCTCCACCAACTAAACCTTAGATGAAATAAATCAAGATGTCCCTGTACTTAATTTTAATTCGCCTGAAATTCCCTCACTTAAGATCCACACCAGACATGTCAAAACTATTTTGCAGAAGCTCTCAGTAGATAAAGCTCCTGGTCCAGATGAAATTTCTCCAATAGTACTTAAGAATTGCTCTTTGGTGCTCGCTCCTGTATTGGCAAAATATTTCCGTCTGTGTACTCATACCTCATGCTTCCCAGTACCCTGGAAAGAAGCAAACATCCATCCAGTTCCTACAAAAGGTGCCTCTTTAGATCCATCAAACTACAGACCAATAGCTATAACTTCCACTCTTGGTAAAGTCTTTGAAATTATATTAAATAATCACATAATTAAGCATCTTGAGAATAATAAATTAATCAGTGATAGGCAATATGGTTTTAGACGATGTCGATCAACTGCAGACATTCTTTGCCTTCTTACGCATCAAATCAACCAAGCTACAGACCAACATGGTGAAACACATACAATAGCACTGGATATATCAAAGGCATTTGATAGAGTCTGGCATCAATCCTTATTGTCGAAGATGTCACACTACAGCCTTGCATCATTAGTTCCACTAATTTCTTCTTATCTTCATAACAGAAAAATGTGTAATGGTAGATGGCCTTTATTCTCAATTTCATTCAATAAATGCTGGTGTTCCCCAGGGATCAGTTTTTGCCCCAACTCTGTTCCTCATTCATATCAAAGATCTCATATCTACCACTCATAATCCAATACATTCCTACGCAGATGACTCAACACTCCACAGTTCCTTCACATTTACCAATTCTTTCACCCAACCCGATCTTATAAATTCAAAAATAACTGCAATTTCTCTGAACCAGGACCTTTCTGGAATGAATGAATGGGGACAAAAGAATCTAGTTTCCTTTAATGCACAGAAAACCAAGTACATTCAATTTTCTAACTGACAGAATCTCACTGACTCCCATATATTTTTTAATGATGTAAATATTCCCACTTCCCCTAGTATTGACATTCTTGGTGTAACATTAACCCTTAACTGGCGGCGCGCAACATATGTCGAGTGAAATAAATTTGGACTATGTGGCAGTGCACGACAGCTGTCGAGTGCCTTTTTCAGCACATAATGTTGCTGAGAGAGAGAGCTGAGCGGTCGGACGAGCATAGTAACCTTATGACCGCTCCCCATGACCACCGTGGACCTACTGAACTGTATCCCACCCTTCTCCCCCCTTTCTCACTCGCTACACAGGGAATTATGTACGGAAAATACCTTATTTTAGGGTTTTTGCACTCATGTTGCACGATCGGTGCAAGAGAACCAGCGGTCGTAGAAGGATATTTCGGGTGTCATTGGAAAGCTCTGTTTATGCCCTTTCAGGGATAGATACTTGTTTTACGCTCTGGGTCTTGTTTATGCATGAAAATGAGCATGCCTGAGCTGGACACATTATGTTAGAAGCATTGCTAAGAATGCCTCTAAAAAACTGGGACTCCTGTACAGAGTTCGAGAATTATTCACTGACGAGCAGTTGGCCGTAATATACAAAAGTCATGTGCATTCTCAGATGGATTACTGTTCACCTCTGTGGAGTGGAAGTGGAGTGGTTGCATTGAGGCAGTTGGACAAAATTCAAAATAAAGCTATTAGATTCATCAATAACCCTGCAATCACACAGGACCTTCCTACATTGTCCATACGAAGAAACGTTGCATCCCTTGCATTATTCTACAGATATTTTCACAGCAATTGTTCCGAGGAACTTGCTTCAATTGTGCCGCCTCTCCACATCTTTCCCCGTAGAACTAGGGCAGCTGGAAGCACCCATGAATTTACACTTTCTCCTCCACAATGCAGAACTTCTGCTTATCAAAATTAATTTATCCCCAGAACTACTACTCTTTGGAATTCACTTCCCTCGAGTTGCTTTCCACAAACGTACAATCTACAACAGTTTAAATCCAGTTGTTACAAATATTTTATGAATGGAGGATGCCTTTAGGTACTTGGACCTTTTTTTGTTTTATCTCTGTTTTTTTCTTCCTCATTTCATTGTCTCAAAAAAAATAAATAAAATAAAAATATATATAATATATACATATACTTTATATATATATATATATATATATATATATATTTATATATATATATATATATATACAGTATATATATATATATATATATATATATATACAGTATATATATATATATATATATATATAATATATATATATATATATATATAATATATAATTATATATATATATATATATATATATTATATATATATATATATATATATTTATATATATATACAGTAGTGTATATACCGGTATATACTGTATATGTTTGAATACTCCCAGCCGGGCTCGAACCTCCGACATTCAGAACGAGTGTCCAAGCTTATAGTCCACTACACCACGGCGTGATATAGTAATATTAACCTTTGACTTGTTAACCCCTTATTGGCGGGGCCCGACTTAGGCGGTCTAGAGAATAAAAGACTATGTGGCGGGGACCGACTTAGGGCGGTGTGCAATTTTGAGCAATAATTGGCTCTGAGAGAGAGACGAGCGGTGGGAGGAGCCTAGGTCGGCTCTGACCGTTCGTCACGGTTCCCGCGCGGCAAATGCTCTCCCCTCCACACACATCCACACTCACTACCTTGCTACACAGGCAATTATGTAAGGAAATTACCGTATTTTAGGGATTTTTCCTTCGTGTTGCACGATCGTTGCAAGAGAACGCGTGGTCGTAGAAGGATGGTTCTGGTGTCATTGGAAAGCTCAATTATCGCCCTTTCAGGGATGCATAATTGTATTATGCTCTGGCTCACGTTTATGCATGAAAAAGAGCACGGAAATAAGCTTGTTTAGGGTAAAACCACCCACTTGGCAGGTAGTAGGAGTTACCGACCTACCCACTCGTGGAGTGTTAATTAATTGAAATACATTCTCTAAGTAGGATTTCCCTTCTCCTTAATATATGTAGTAAAAAGTTAAGATTATATCATCACGCCGTTGTGTAGTGGATTAAAAGCTATAACATTTGTTCTGAATGTCAGAGGTTCGATCCCGGCTGGGAGTATTTAAAAATGAATTCGCTCACGTGTATTTGTGAGATATACGTGATATATATATATACAGTATGTATATATATATATATATATTGTTACGTATCTTGATCCTCAAGTGGTTAACTTGATGAATCTAGATAGCACAGAGATATATATTAAGGTATCAGTCAGCTGAAGGCAAAACAAAAGTAAAATCTAATAAAATAATTTCCTGTTGTTGCTTCCTTTCCTTTTGGATCTTAGGACTTAGTATCCTGTATTGACTGATACTCCTTAATTATGAAAAATACTGAAACTAATTAAAGTCATGTAGTATTTATAAAGAATTATTATTTAACCGAAGCTTAGTAGCCTATGGTTATGAACCGAATAAGTTATAGCTAAAGAAGGACTATTAATTTTATAAAAAGTCTTGAAAGATAAATAGTAAAGTAAGAATATTTCTGTCTCTTACCCTTTTTGAAATGAATAGATAGTTTTCTTCTATGTCCTTTTATTTATATTTAATGTAATTATTCTTGGTTCTTGTCTTACGTTAATAGTATTATATTATTATTATCATCAGGAGTAATATCAAAGTCACACAAAAAGTTAGATATATATTTAATAATTAGTTAAATGTATTTCTTAACCACGTAACATTGAAGTTTGATTATGAGTAAATAAAGTTACAGGATCGTTTCATAGATTCGATTCAGGTCTCACTCAAATAATATGAAAAGCAAAATATAATATTTTGAAGCAAAAGAATTTTCTTCAGCTTAGGAAATCACTAGAAGTAATATTAACACAGCCATGTTAGTCTAAGGCGATATTACTAATACGAGACAATAGCATCACCGTACTAAGCACCATTAAGCAATGTAAGCTTAATTCAAAGAAAATGAAAGAACTCGTAAGTATTAATATAAAACAATAGTATTACTTTCATCATAACCCAATTACTTAAAGAGTTGCTTTAGTCCACAAGTTAGTCAACTAAAATAGTTAAGCACATAATAATAGCGTTCACGTTAATCCCCAAATAAATAGTTAAGCACGTAATAGTAGCGTTCACGTTAATTCCCAATTAAATAGTTAAACACATTACACACATTAAACACATCACGTTAATTCCCAATCACATATCTCACTAACCAACATAACGTAAGTGTTTACACCGAACACACTTAACACACATTTATATAATCTGACTGACAGTCACAATCCCATTATAATACTTCACCCCGTCTTCCTCCAGCTGCAAGTTCACCTTCCCCAACTCCAAATGAGACTGATTTGAATGCCCACAACTCGGGTCTTATATACCAAACAATGATGGTGTAGGAACGAATCAGGAGGCGGCGGGTGGTGCCGGCTCCAATCATAGCTCCTCGAATCGCATAGCAGGTGCCTGGTCCACTCACAGCTCCTGGCGTCGATCATACGTCATAGCATCGGTCATCGAGGTGTGAAGGCTAGCGTGCTGGTATGGGGCGAGATGGTTTGCCCACTCGCTCGTTCGCTAGTCTGCTTCACCGTTTTGGGTAGTGGGCTCCTTCAACTCTAATTCTAACTCTTAAATTAACATACAGGGCTCCGTATGTCAGACCTCCCACCTAGAAAAGAGTTTAAGGAGTATAGTACATAATATTAAACATAATACATAAATAGATTCACCACCAGATTGGCAACAGCAAGATTATAATGAGGATATAATAAGGATATCACCCAAAGTAGGCAACGTCTCCAGGTACCACATCAGAACATAGCCGGAACGTAGCTGGAGCGTTATTCGAACTGCAAGGCATCTCACAGCTGAAGGCTTAAAAGCGCACTACAAAAGCATGATATTTACCTCGCTACAAGGGAGAGCTAATTGCCAAAATCCTCTCATTAAATTAAACTTACTGCTGTATGAGGCCAAACTGGTAAATGCAATCTTTGATCCGTGGCAGTGGGTAGGTATCGTTCTTTTTGACAGCATTGACTTGCCTATAGACCCTACAAAACCTATGGCTCCCGTCTGGCTTTGGCACAAGTATGACCGGACTACTCCACTGGCTTAAGGCCCTAGTGATCAGTTGGTTTGAAAAAATTAAGTCAAGCTCGACCTGCAGTATACTCCTGCGTTGTGGCGAGACACGGTAGGGGGATAGTTTAATGGGAGTTGCATCCCCTACGTCGATGTCGTGCACGGCCAAAGAAGTGAGCCCTGGAGTATCACGGAACACATTGGGAGACTGAGATAAAACAGAGATTAGTTGGTTCGCTTGATCAGAGGGAAGATGACATAGTTTAGATGGTAATTCCCTCAAAGCCACTGAATTATACTGAAAGTTGGATAGGCTACATGACAAGTCAAAGTCTGCATGGATACCTTCAGGCTCTGGAACAGTTTGTTGCGGGTCAGTAAGAGAACTGAAGACTTTGTCCGCACCAGGCTGCTCACAGGTCCTGACATTCACTGCCACAGTGGGAGAATCTGGAGGAGAGGAATCAGGGGACCTATGGTAGGGCTTCAACATATTTATATGGAATACTTGCGTGGGCTTTCTCCTGTCTGGGGTAGTTACTAGATAATCGGTAATGCTCACCCTCCGAATGATCTTATATGGGCCCCTGAACTTGGCAGATAAAGGTTGGCCAAAAAGGGGGAGCAGGACCAAAACCTCATCACCGGGCTTAAACTCCCTCTCACGGGCTTTTCTGTCATACCATTTCTTCATGGAGCTTTTAGCCACTGTCAAGTTTTGAGCGGCAAACTCACATGAGGATCTCAGCCGGGTTTTGAAATCTGAAACATACTTGAGGAGGTTTTGGTTCCCCTCCTGGCCAACTAGGCTATCCTGCAATAGTTGCAAAGGACCTCTTACCTGGTGACCGAAAACTAGCTCATTAGGGGAAAAACCCAGGGATTCAGTTGGAACCTCACGAGTAGCAAATAAAAGAAAAGGTACCCCCTTATCCCACTCAACACCGGTCTCTGTACAATACTTACGTAACATTCCCTTTAATGTCTGATGATATCGTTCGAGAACCCCTGGACTCTCTGGGTGGTAGGTGCTAGACTTTACATGCTCGATACCCAACTCCTTCAGGGACTGCTGGAAAATGTTAGAGGTAAAATTAGTTCCTTGATCACTTTGCACCTCATGGGGGAAACCCATTCTGGTGAAGAATTTGAGCAGTTCCTTGATAACAGTTGGAGCAGAGGTAGTCCTTAAGGGTATAGCCTCTGGGTAGCGAGTTGCCATGTCCATGATAGTTAATAAATAAATGTTACCTTGGGAAGTCTTAGGCAATGGGCCTACAATGTCCACTACCACCCGAGTAAAAGGATACTCGAAAACGGGCAAGGGCACCAGAGGATGTACAGGCACCTTCTGATTGGGTTTTCCTGTCATCTGGCAAGTGTGACACACTCTACAACACTCCACTACATCTGCACGCATTCCTGGCCAGTAAAAGTGGGATCTGATTCTGTCTAGAGTTTTTCTCACACCTAGGTGTCCTGCCAATGGTATACAATGTGCCATTTCCATGATATCTCTACGACAAGGTTTGGGGACTACTACTTGATGGACGTCCCAAGCCCCGTCATCGATTGGTCTGTGTGGCGGTCTCCATCTTCGCCACAATACTCCTCCTTTGAGGTAGAAACATTCACCACCCTCCTTCTCACATTCCTCTTCACTCACGGACCTGGCAGCTAACTCCTTGCATTCACTATCATCTCTCTGTAGCTCTACCAGGCCGCTAGGACAATTTGGAGGGGTTTCATGGTCATCGTTAGGGTCAAGATGAGCCATAAAGGTGTCAGATAAATCCACCTCAGTCACATCATCAGGCACAGTTGGAGCATCATTCACACTCTCATCATCCCTTTCATCAACTCTTACATTCGGTATATTTCTGTCAGAGGGAACTGCTACTTGAGACATTGAACGTTTGTCAGCACACACAGGGAAAACAGTTGGCAAGTCCTTGTCGAGCTCACCGGTTAGTGGCTCGTTAACAGGGGAAAGTGACAAAATGGGGTCTGGTCGGACCTTCTCACCTGCTACATCATTCCCCAAAAGGAGTGTTACCCCAAGCACAGGGATATCTTGGGACCTACACAAAGCTATGGTGGCCTCACCCTGTAGTAACTCACATTCAATTTCGCCTTTTACCAAGTATGCATAAAACTGGCCTCCAGCACCTCTCATTACAACTGGTTCGCCAGGTGGGCACTCAGTGTAAGGATTCACCATGAGGGTGCTAGTAGAACCTGTGTCTCTCAGAATTTTTACCTCATGCATACAACCATTTAATCTCACGTTGCCAGATGAAATAAAGGGACGGTAACTGTCCTGCACTGATGGTGAAATTATTATTGGCTTAACCCTAGTGGGTTGCACCACACATGCTACTACACCCCTGTCTAGATGATTTACGTTAGCTGCTAGGTACTCCTTCTGTCGAGAGTCCTGCATTAAAGGAACTTTTGGTGCTAGGTACTCCTTCTGTCGGGAGTCCTGCATTAAAGGAACATTTGGTGCTAGGTACTCCTGTCGGGAGCCCTGCATTAAAGGCACACATGGAATTTGAGATACGGCGGCAACTGTCTGCCCCGATCTCTCGGTTTTTTCCTTGGCCCAGCACTGATAAGCTAGGTGGCCTCTCATGCCACAAAAAGTACATACTTTAGGGGATACGGGAAAGTTCCCTCTTTGAGCATTACTATTAGTTTGGGGCCCACCTCTGTTACCATTGCCCTGAGTCGCATTTTTAGTTGGGGGAACATTTCTATTTTGGCTAGCTGGGGAAGACGTTATAGGCTTGTGACTGGGTCGGTCAGATTTGTGATTGGGATACTTAAAATTAGAACTAGAATTATCGTAGGGCTTCTTTCCACGAAATTTGTTGTTGAGCACGTATGTGTCAGCCATGTCAGCGGCGTCGGCAAGACAATCTACCTTTTTCCCCTTTAAATGATAGGATACAGAAGAATCAATTTTCCATAGGAAATTTTCTAACAGGACCAACTCCTTCAGATCGTTGTAGCTTGTGACTTTCTTACTCTTGACCCAATGATTGAAAGTTTTAGTCATGGTCCTGGCAAATACCTTATGGGTTTCTTCTACTTTCTTCTGGTTTTACGGAAAGATTGCCTGTAAGCCTCAGGCTGCAATTGATAGGTTTTTAGGATAGCTTCTTTGAGATTGTCATAATCCTGCCTAACTTCTGCTACTTCTGACAAATACGTGGCTCGAGCCTGCCCTGTCAAAACAGTTTGTAACATAAAAGGCCATTGATCTCTTGTCCACTTCATACCTCCAGCAACTTCCTCAAACAAAACAAAGAAATCCTGCACATTATCCTCAGTGAAAGGTGGAATGACACTAGTCATAGTTAATCCCAGAGGGGGAGCAATTACGGGAGCATTTGTATTGACATTTAGTTGAGCCGTACGATATTGATATTCATATTGTTCGGTCGTTGCTCTGGCATTTATTCTGGCTAGTTCTATACTTGCGTTGGCTTGTTCGGTCGTTGCTTTTATTCTAGCTAGTTCTAATATTTGATCACCGGTCAAACCAGGTGGCAATTGTTCATCAAGTTGGCTACGTTTACTAGGGATCCCACCAACTGCTCCGTCACCCTCCCCGCCTTCTACAGGGAACAGGTGGGTTTTTATGGTCTGAGCCACCTCTACTTTAGACATGTTTGAGACAGTTAATTGGAGATGTGAGGCAAGCACTTTCAGTTCGGATTTTGACAGACAGTCAATATCAGGGGATGTGGGTTCTGATTCTATGAAAACTCGAGCATCTTCTTCATTAATTAGTTGAGGCATGATTAATATTTGGTTTTTAAGTAGTGAAACATTAATGAAACTGAGTGAAACTGTATGAAACGAATCCTGGCAAGGTCGCCACTCTTCTGTTACGTATCTTGATCCTCAAGTGGTTAACTTGATGAATCTAGATAGCACAGAGATATATATTAAGGTATCAGTCAGCTGAAGGCAAAACAAAAGTAAAATCTAATAAAATAATTTCCTGTTGTTGCTTCCTTTCCTTTTGGATCTTAGGACTTAGTATCCTTTATTGACTGATACTCTTTAATTATGAAAAATACTGAAACTAATTAAAGTCATGTAGTATTTATAAAGAATTATTATTTAACCGAAGCTTAGTAGGCTATGGTTATGAACCGAATAAGTTATAGCTAAAGAAGGACTATTAATTTTATAAAAATTCTTGAAAGATAAATAGTAAAGTAAGAATATTTCTGTCTCTTACCCTTTTTGAAATGAATAGTTTTCTTCTATGTCCTTTTATTTATATTTAATGTAATTATTCTTGGTTCTTGTCTTACGTTAATAGTATTATATTATTATCATCAGGAGTAATATCAAAGTCACACAAAAAGTTAGATATATATTTAATAATTAGTTAAATGTATTTCTTAACCACGTAACATTGAGGTTTGATTATGAGTAAATAAAGTTACAGGATCGTTTCATAGATTCGATTCAGGTCTCACTCAAATAATATGAAAAGCAAAATATAATATTTTGAAGCAAAAGAATTTTCTTCAGCTTAGGAAATCACTAGAAGTAATATTAACACAGCCATGTTAGTCTAAGGCGATATTACTAATACGAGACAATAGCATCACCGTACTAAGCACCTTTAAGCAATGTAAGCTTAATTCAAAGAAAATGAAAGAACTCGTAAGTATTAATATAAAACAATAGTATTACTTTCATCATAACCCAATTACTTAAAGAGTTGCTTTAGTCCACAAGTTAGTCAACTAAAATAGTTAAGCACATAATAATAGCGTTCACGTTAATTCCCAATTAAATAGTTAAGCACGTAATAGTAGCGTTCACGTTAATTCCCAATTAAATAGTTAAACACATTACACACATTAAACACATCACGTTAATTCCCAATCACATATCTCACTAACCAACATAACGTAAGTGTTTACACCGAACACACTTAACACACATTTATATAATCTGACTGACAGTCACAATCCCATTATAATACTTCACCCCGTCTTCCTCCAGCTGCAAGTTCACCTTCCCCAACTCCAAATGAGACTGATTTGAATGCCCACAACTCGGGTCTTATATACCAAACAATGATGGTGTAGGAACGAATCAGGAGGCAGCGGGTGGTGCCGGCTCCAATCATAGCTCCTCGAATCGCATAGCAGGTGCCTGGTCCACTCACAGCTCCTGGCGTCGATCATACGTCATAGCATCGGTCATCGAGGTGTGAAGGCTAGCGTGCTGGTATGGGGCGAGATGGTTTGCCCACTCGCTCGTTCGCTAGTCTGCTTCACCGTTTTGGGTAGTGGGCTCCTTCAACTCTAATTCTAACTCTTAAATTAACATACAGGGCTCCGTATGTCAGAATATATATATATATATATATATATTGAGTATATTAAAATGTAAAACTTGCAAATTAAACAAACCAAAATTGGGACAAGGACAATATAAAGTCAAATTAAATTATCAAAATCGCTATGTGGAAACAACGTTTACTAAAATGAAAATTATTAAATAAAAGAACACAATCCACCACATAGGGTGTACATTACTACATGAGCAAGTTAATCTGTTTCCCAAGCAAACTAATCGCACATATAACAACGCACTATCGTCACGTTAAAGGAAGTAGTCAAGTTTGGGAAGTCCGGGACGTTCTGGCAAATTTTACTAAACTCTGCATGAATAAAGAAACTATATGTTAAATGTCAAAATATTATTTAAAATCAAATTTGCAACATGACAAGACATTAAAATAGTACAAAATACAAATATTGATAAGATATCTATACTATTACAAAATAATATATAAAATACAGTACAGCACTCACTAACGATAGTGCTATCGGGTAGGTACCTGTAAGCATAGCATGCCTCAAGTGACCCCTATCAATAACTACCCTACAAATAACCTACATTTATAGCACAAATAAACTAAGGAAATCGCAAAAGTAAGCAATTGATACTATCGACAATGAATACATATAATATAAAGACAAATAATTACAAAATATGAAGTAACAACAGATTTAAACAAAGAGTACTCTTTTAACAAGAACAATAAATTTAAAAAATCATCAATATCAATATTAATAATAATAATAATAGAAAAAGAAAAAGAAAAAGATAAACAATAAATACAGACAAAAAGTAAGCAGAGGTTATACAAGAAACTTCAAGTTAAAAATGCTTGATTAAAATTATTGATGTCAAATTTTAGAATACAGTCACAATAATTGACCCTAAAAAGATTAAATTTATGGAACAATTTACTTGCCTCAAAACCTCTGTCCACTAAGAGTCTGTATAGTAACCTAGCTCTAGCCCAAAAGTCATCTACTTTAGTGCAGATTTTACAAAATCTTATTAATTGGGAATAAAAACAGTTATAAGTTATTTTACTATCGATATTACTACTAGGGAAAGGAAAGTTTATTACGTTAAAATTAAAATCATCAACTTTGTGATATACTTTAAGTATGCACTGTTCATTAACAATCTCTATATTTATATCAAGAAAATTTTCAACTTTATAATTTACGTTACATTGTGTGAGGGGAATAGAATTAGGGTAAATAAGTTTAGCAACTTGATTAAAATTTAACAAATTGCAAACAAGAATATCATCAATATATCTACTATTATTACTTAACAGTTTAGCAAGTGCTAATTTTTCTGGAATTTTATTTTTCTTGCTACTGTCAACTAAGTCTTTTATATATTTAAATTCTAAAGCAAGCAAGAATAAGTCTGAAATTAAAGGGCTAGCATTTCCACCCATAGGAATTCCTAATATTTGTTTGAAAATGTACGGCCCGAATCTAACATAAGTATTGAAAAGGAGGAATTTAAGGGCATCTTTAAGTTTAGTTCTATCAAAATATACAGAACTAGTGGGAGTAGAGCTAAGTGATGCATTATTAAAATATGTATAAACATTTATGAAATAATTACCATTCCTAACGAACCTGTCAAAGTGCAAATCTATAATAAAGCAAAGCTCTGAATATACTAAATCTAAAGGCAAATTGGTATACAAAGTTGAAAAGTCGAAGCTATGTACCGAGGTAACTTTCGGCATGGTATTTATTTTATCAATAACTTCTAACGAATTGTCAACACTCCAATAATAGTTAATGCCAGTTCTTTTCATGATGGTATTACAATATCTTTTATGAGTACTTTTAATGTATTTTAAGCAATTTACGACTTGTTCTGATAGAGTTTTAGTGGTAGCAAATTTTGCTCCGGCAATAAAGCGATATTTATAAGGTCTTTTATGAAATTTATCACAAATACACGTGAGCCACTAAATGTTTCTAATCTCTCAGTGGTTCGAATCGGTCAGGACGATAGCCGACGCTTTAATCCGTGGTGTAGTTGATTAAAGCGTCGGCTATCGTCCTGACGGTCAAATATATATATATATATATTGTATTCACTAATTATTGGTGAACTAGGGTGGTTTGTAGCGTATGGTGCTGAAGTATTTATTACTGCGACAGCCTACTGGCTCATAAATTATTTTTTGGATATCTCGTTTGCTTTTCTCTATTCGAGTATGCTTAACAAAATATTCATTAAGGCAAGTGTATAGTTATAGGAATAATTAAGAAACTCTACTTTGTAATACTTGCAAATAAATGTTTATATTGTATTTTCCAGATATAATGACGGGTTCACAACTTTCTAAGAGTAACTGTACAATCTTGGACAGGAATACGTTGATACCGCTTCATGATATAAACAAGACAGTTATCACTACTGAATCCCAATGATCGGAGTGATGTAACATAATAACATTTCCAATTCCAACGCTCTTTCCGGCATTATCATAATAGAACATAATTATAGTAAGAATTAAAGTGTGTTAGGAATAATAATAGTAATAATAAAAAGTGAGTTAATGTCTTCGGGTGTCTAATATTTATTGATTTATCATATATCTCCAAAAATATGCACCATTTTAAACAGAAATCCATTTCTTATATGATGGTTATATTTGTAATGTTAAATGAAATGTTCAAACATCAAACCTTATATATAATATATTAATATATATATATATATATATATATATATATATATACTGTATATATACAGTTCAGTTGCCCACTGACCTCTGACCAGTGCGGACGTCCACAGTGACCGCTAGTGAACCTGTTTACCCCTTAGTGTGGTGCTAGTGATTTTTTTTTAGTGAAACATGGCTTGTGTTGATGAGATTGCTACCTCCTCCCATGTTCTCCAGCTTTGTCTTGCTTTGCAGGAAAGGCTGGACAATGTGGAGGAGGAGATTCAATGTCTAAAAGATGAAAACTTGGCCTTGAAACTAGCCATGGTGGAGAAGAAGAGTGAGGCTAGTTTTCCTAGGGATCGTGAAACTCCCTGGAAAGTGGTTGCGACAAGTGCAACGACCTGCAAGCTGAAAAGGGACCCACTCAAGACCAGCAACAAGTTCATCACCTTACCTGATGAGTGTGATGGAGAATAAGTGAAGGATAGCGAGGCTGGGAGTGTTTCCAGGGGCGAGGAAAACACGAGTAAGGGAGGTAAGGAAACTACAAATAAAGGTAAGTGTAAGCTTATCAATGTTGTTGGAGACTCTATGGTTAGGTATTTAGGTGACAATCTCTCCACCAAAGTTAGGAAGCTGGAGTGTCTCCCCGGGGCAGGTATAGGTAGAGTTTGTGAGCGATTGGAGGACGTCATTGACGACTTTGGAGATAAACCCATAGTCGTACTTAGTGCAGGCAGCAATGACGTGGGAAAGCTTACCAGTGTTGAACTGCGTAAGTTGTATAGGGAAGCCTTAGATAAGATTAGGATGAAGGGTGGGATTCCCATTGCTTGCTCTATCTTGCCAAGAAGAGGTGTCAGACGTGAATGGTTGTCCAGAGCAATTGGTTTTAATTGCTGGCTGGCAAAGCTGTGCAAAGAGTTGTCATTACCATTCATAGACAACTAGAGCCTCTACTACGGTAACGATAGCTTGTACGCAAGGGACGGGGTGCATTTAAGTAGGAAAGGGATAGGGATGCTAGGAAAGTTAGTTGATAGAGCAGTTGAGGTGGGGTTTTAAATTGGAAATGCCCCCACCAAAGAAAACAAAATAAATTAGGTGATAGAAAAAATAACCAGGAAAGGAAATTAGATGTTATTAATAACAGTGAAACAATAGGTGACAATGCAGTAATAGAAGTTAGTCATATAAATAGTGGGGCAATATACCTTAGTACAAGATAATAACAACAGTCACATAGATACTAATAGAAGAAAAGAAGGTCCACCAGACACCAGTAAAAGAAATACATTGAGATTATATTACACAAACTGTAGGAGTTTATGTAATAAAATGGACGAACTTAGAGCACTTGTTAGCAATGAAAATATAGACATAATAGCGCTTACTGAAACATGGATTAATACAGAATCCAAGCATTTTTTTAGCAGAATTTGATATACCGGGATAAAGTTTGTTTAAATATGACCGAACAAGTAGGAGGGGCGGCGGTATAGCAGAGTTTGTCAGGAGTTCATTAAAATGCTGTACTAAATCAGGTATTACGCTAAATAATGATAACGAAATTGTTTGGGTAGAGGTTAGCGAAGGTAGCGAGACCATAGTTATTGGAGTAATTTATAGACCACCAAATATGAGTAGAAATGAAGGTAAATCTTTATGGCAGGAAGTGAAAATAGCATCAAGGTTTAGCGATGTGTGCATTATGGGGGATTTTAATTTTCCGAAGATAGATTGGCAGCATCTGATCGGCGACTCAGATTCTGAGGAGTTTATTGAGGCGCTACAAGATAGTTTTTGATTTCAATTCATTGACTCGCCGACTAGAGGTAATAATATCCTTGAATTAGTTCTCAGTAATAATGAACATATGATAAATAATGTTGAGTTAGGGGACCAACTAGGAAATAGTGATCACAAATCTATTTATTTTAATTTACAATGGACAGGAAATTCTAAAGAGAATCCGTCACTTGTCCCAGATTTCAGAAAAGCCGATTATGGTGGGATAAGAAGAGCCTTAAGGGTGGACCCTATTGTTAAACAATTAAGTCAGGATAAGCTAGAGTTAAGCTTGACAGCTACATATGAACAGTTTATTTCTTCACTTCACAATGCGCAAAATAAATATATCACCAAAAGAAGATTTAGATCGATACAGAACCAAACCAAAATGGATGAATAATAAACTAATAGATCTTCTAGGAAAAAGGAAAGGAATATATAGAAAAATTAAGAAAGGTGAAACTCACCTACTTATTTACTATCAGACTCTATCAAGACAGGTCAAAAAGGAAATTAGGACAGCAAAAAGAAATTATGAAATAAGGATAGCCAATGACTAAAAAAATAACCCTAAAACTTGTACCAACTATATAAATCTAAGTTAGAAATGTAATAGGCCTTAAAACTTCGATAGGAGAAATGACAGAACATTATTTAGAAATGTGCAGTACATTAAATAGTCAGTTTCTATCCGTTTTCACAAATGAAAATTTGGCACAGATTCCAAAAGTCAGTAAGGTATATAGCGATAGTATAGAAAATAGGTTAAGCACGGTTACTATAAGTAGAAATTATGTGCTTAAGGAAATTGACAGACTGAAGCCTCAGAAATCACCTGGTCCTGATGAGGTATATGCTAGAGTATTAAAAGAATGCAGAGATGAGTTAAGTTACCCATTAACATTTCTTTTTAACAAGTCATTAGAAACAGGTATAGATCCAGAAGCTTGGAAGCTTGCAAATGTAGTTCCGATCTTCAAAAAAGGTGATAAATCCATAGTATTAAATTATCGTCCCATTAGTCTCACTTCAATCATAGGAAAGCTACTAGAGTCAATTATTTCTAGGAAAATGAGAAACCACTTAGAAACATTTAACTTAATCAATTCTTCTCAGCATGGATTCACTCAGGGACGTTCTTGCCTTACTAATTTGCTTAGCTTTTTCTCAGAGGTATATGAAGCAGTAGATAATGACAAATCATATGATATTATATATTTAGATTTCAGTAAAGCTTTCGACAGAGTACCTCATGAGAGATTGATGAGAAAGGTTGAGGCGCATGGAATAGGTGGGGCGTTGTTAGGATGGATTAGGTCATGGCTAATTGGTAGGAAGCAGAGAGTCAGCATAAATGGTACTAAGTCAGAGTGGGGATCAGTCAAGAGTGGTGTCCCCCAGGGATCTGTATTGGGTCCTCTGTTATTTATCATATACATAAATGACCTTGATTTAGGTATAACTAGTAGGATAAGTAAATTCGCAGACGATACCAAAATAGGGAGACCAATAGATTCAGATAGCTACATAGAGTGCCTCCAAAGGGATCTAGATACCTTACACGAATGGTCAGTAAAGTGGCAGATGAATTTTAACATTGACAAATGCAAGGTATTAAAGATAGGGAAGACGAATACTAATGCAAAATATAAACTAGCTAATACTGAATTAGAAAACTCAAACTGCGAGAAAGATTTGGGTGCGTTTGTTAGCAACGATTTGAAACCTAGAAAACAGTGTATAAGCGTACGTAACAAGGCAAACAGGATTCTGGGGTTCATCTCAAGGAGTGTGAGTAACAGAACTGCCGATGTTATCTTGAAACTTTACTTGTCATTAGTGAGACTTCATATGGATTATGCTGTCCAATTTTGGTGTCCTAATTACAGAATGGATATAGATTCGTTGGAGAGAGTACAGCGAAGAATGACAAAAATAATTCATAATATTAGAAATCTACCATATGAAGACAGGTTGAACAAATTAGGCTTACATTCGTTAGAAAGACGCAGAGTTAGAGGGGATATGATAGAAGTGTTCAAGTGGTTCAGTGGGGTAAATAAAGGAGACATGAAAAAATGTACTGAAGCTCAGTGATAGCGAAAGAACTCGAACAAATGGTTATACATTAGATAAATTTAGTTTCAGAAAAGATATAGGCAAATATTGGTTTGGTAACAGAGTTGTAGATGGGTGGAATAGGCTACCGAGTGATATAGTGGGATCAAGAACGATTGGGAGTTTTAAGATAAAATTAGATAGGCATATGGACGAGATGGGTTGGGTGTGAGGGGGATCTACCAGGTGTGGGCTAATCGGCGCTCAGCAGACCCCCGTTATCGTGTGTTAATCTCTGACCGTTTTGGTGGGGTCAGTGCTCAAGGTATTAGTGATTTGGGCCTAAAATTGGGCCTTGTAATTGGGGCTGGGTGTGACAGGGATCTGCCTTGTATGGGCCGATCGGCTTTTTGCAGACTCCCATTTTATTATGTTCTTATGTTCTTATATATATATATATATATATATATATATCGGTATATATGAGTAGGAATATATGAATAGAAGAGAAATAACTCCATAAAACCCCATCTTTATTCACACATTTTCGGTCTGCACTAGCGACCATCTTCAGGCGAACGTCATGATCCTAAAAAAATACGAAAATAGCTGTACAGTTTAAATCATCTAATGGATCCAATATTTAAAATAATAAAATACATATTAACTTATTGTGTAAATATGTAACTAATGGCGAAATCAAAAGAATTACGCACACCAAGAACCTACGTATCTAAATCCCAAATTAAAAATATAAATTGTTAACACTGCAAATAATAAAACAAAGATAAGCTAGTCAAATTAACAAAGACAAAGCTAAACACCCCCGACCTACAGTAACACAGTTACACTATGGGTATACGACAGCTTACCAAGTACCTCCAACCCCGACACCAGAATATGGAAGCTACGGTGCCCTAGCACACCCACTGACGTCCTGATATCTATATAATTATATAATAGGAAGAGGACAACCAAACTAGTGATAAAAATCATCTTTATTTTCATTTTGGTTGTCCTCTTCCTAATAAAGCTAAGATTCCCCAGGAACGTCCCCGTGTCTGAGATTATATATAAATATATATACAGTATATACTGTATATATATATATATATATATATATATATATATATATATATATATATGCATGAATTATCTGAATCGTCCAAGTGTGTAATTGTTCTGACAAAATATACAGGGCACATTTAAATGCATGTGATATCAACACAAACAATTTTGTATTCGTTACCGGTACACTCTTCACCCCAGTAAATTTGAAGCAATATTAATTGTGACATGAACTCTTTTACGTTAATATATTTCGTCTGTCAAATTTGCACGAGCTAGTGCATAATTATATCCAATTACAGTTTTTGCTTAGCGAATACTAAAAGCAGGGGAAATTATTGTAATATTTAGGTATACTCAACTTCCATGGCATGCACTTGGTGTACTCATTTTCCCCACCTACTGTATGTTGGTTCATACATTTTATTTGCTGACCAGATTGGCAGAAATGCTTACTCTCAAACATTCTTTAACTGTCTTCGTAGAGCAATGGATAAATGCACTGAATTTCGGTCTGAGCATCCTAGGTTCGAATCCCTGGACTGCCACATGTATTTATTGATTTCATTAATTGAGTTTAGGAGTCAAGTCGGTTGGTGGAGGTAACATAATAAAAAACAAATATATATATATATATATATATTACTCCTTATTCTACCAGTTTGAACGTTTTATGCTACTCATGGAATTAACATGCGAACTTTTGAATTAGTAATGAATTATTTCCTTACATTAGGCCCTTCCTAAACTCAATAAAATCGTTCTTGAATAGCTATAAACAAATAAATTAAAAACACAAACGAATTCCTAGTTTTAGTGATAACATGTTTCGTCATTCAGCGAATAGTAACTCCTCGTTAGAACCGATTATGGTAACTAAAATCGATGGATGGAAATGTATATCACGTACTAACTAGAGATATGGTTTATAATGTCAATAACATAACTTCGACAACGATTCAGTTATTATAAGTAGATCATTGATTTTTGCTTCCCGTATTGTAACTTTATGTCACTATAATGTGTTGGGGAAGGGAAGAGGCAAATTAATACAGTGGACGATTTATTTATAATTAGGAGCATACGTATAGTACTCAAAGAGGTATCACCATATATTACTATGGCTCTCAACTCCTTGCTTAGTTGTTCTACTGTCAGGAGTCACTGTACAGTCACTCCTGTGTGTGACTTTGTGAGACCGTATTTCTAAGTTTATGAGAATAATATATATTTGAGTGCGTAAATGTAGGAAAAAATGTGATCAGCAATGTGAGAATGTGAAAGATGAAATGATGATATGTGATTACAGATAAAGAACAAATAAGGAAAGCGATGAAAAGATAATTTTGAAAGATAAATAAATGGAAATATGAACAGGGCAATTATCAATTAAAGAGGTTTGTTAGATATACCAGATGAGACACATGTAGAAAAATGGAATGTATTGAGAGTGGAAGTAGATAATACAATTAATAACTTATAGAATAGAAAAGCTGCTGGTGTGGATGGAATACAGTATGTAATGACAATAAATAGAGGTGAGATAGTAGTGGAATTGCTGTAGATAATCTGTACAAGAAGCCTGAACTATAAGGAGTGGTGCCAGTGGACTGGAAGAGAGGACTAATAGGTCCATGTATAAAGGTAAAGGCGACCGTAACGAATGTAAGTGTCACAGAGATAATAGCCTGTTGTTCTTGGTTGTCAAAGCATATGCAAGAATAATGATTGATAGAGTTAAAGCAATTAACCGAAGAATAAGGGATTGATGCACAGGATGGTTTTCGAAGTAGCAGAGGATGTGTGGATCAGATGTTGGCAGTGATACAAAAGATAAAGAAAGCATGCGAGAACGATCAGAAGGTATATATGGATCTTGAGGGAGCATACGACAACATCATTTGGGAGGGATTGTGGAAGGTTTCGGAGTGGTACGATGTAAAAGACAATTTGTTGAATGCCGTGAATAATCTTTATGATAGTAGTGAAATATGTGTAAGAATACACTAAGTGATTGGTTTAGTGTGCATGGATGGGGTAACATAATATAGAATACACTTAGCAGTATCAAAGTATTGTATGTAAATGCACTTAGTCTCAGAAATAACTTTGCCGAATTAGTATTACTTATATATAATAATCATCATAATATAATTAGTAACGCTCTGGACTATTGGATAAATCTTGAATACATAATATATGATGATCCTACAAAATGATCTAATAACCAATACAGTTAACAAGTAACAACACAATAAGCTTTCAAATAATAATGCGATATCTATATAATTAACGTTACTGAATTTTGGATAAATCTTGAATAAGTAATACAATCAAATCATATACATTTTTATATTACCCAACAAGCTAACAAGTAACAATACTATAAGTTTTGTATTCAATATATGTAGCTATTATTAAATGTAATGTAGAACTTGTTGCAAATTACCCATTAGTGTTTATTTTACTAAGAAGGTGTACGAGAGCGAGGTGGAAGGACAGAGAGGGAGAGGTAGACCGAAAGAGAGGTGGAAGAGTGAGGAAGTATATGGATGAAGGCGGTGCTGGTTGGGAGGAAGGGCGTAGCCTGACTGGGGACAGAGGTGCATGGAAGCGTTTCGTTCGTGGGCACCCCTTCGGAGATGACGGCGTCAGGCAATAGAGAGATAGATAGATAGATAGTTTATTAAGGAAAAACACAAATATCGGTATTATCTTCTGTTACAACTGTCTTGATGGTGTAATGGTTAGAGTGTTTAAGATATGTGGTGTTAACACAGGTTCGAATGACTCAAATGCTTTCATTAATTTCATTGGGAGGGTTTGGTGTAGGGAGTTAAATTAATAAATTAGATGATTTAATTCAATAATCAAGATGAACTTTACAAATCTACACTGATAAATGTTTTTAATAGATTCCCCTATGAATCAATGACATACTACCGATCATTATAGTTGTTTGGCATTCCGAAACCTCTCAGAACAATTAAAATACAAATAACATAAAAAATAACAACAACCAATTCACAAATCTCACCTTTGCGATATCTCCCCACCCCACCCTACAACACAAAAAAATTTTAATTTTTAGAAGTGTTGTCACCTGTTCCTAAAATGTTTGTGCAAAGTTACTGTTCGTACGCATTTTGGACACGAACTGTATTGCATCCGTGCGTGAATTTGCATGTTATCCATGCATTTGGAAGAGTGCAGCCCATCCAATGTGATGGGTGATGTTTTTTCAGGCATTTCAAATTCAGTACAAGATTAACATTATTTACCGCGTTTGTGGAAAAAAGTTTCCTACGCATATACAAAATATATAGGCAACATTTATCAACACAATCTTCAGATAGATTCTAAAGGTTACTCTTACGATGCAATAGGGGTTAGGTTAGGTAATGTTAGCATTAGTTCAGGGGAGGTGAGATTAGGTTATAGAAACACTAACACAAAGTTAGGTTACTTACATTTTCTGAAAGTGTGTTAATACATCCATTGAACAATATCACGATTATTAAGTCGACCATGGAAGCTACAAATAACAACGCGAAGTTGGTATCATATGTTGAATTATATGTGATTGGATTATTATGAATTCTATCGTTGCAAACATTGAAAGCTTTACAGTGATCACACCAGACAATGTAGACACTTT